>JASAOG010000050.1:247500-792500 GCA_030265305.1 Biomphalaria pfeifferi
CTATGTCAAACTAATGTCCAAACCTATGTCAAACTAATGTCCAAACCTATGTCAAACTAATGTCCAAACCTATGTCAAACTAATGTCCAAACCTATGTCAAACTAATGTCCAAACCTATGTCAAGAAGTCAAGCATAGATTTATTTATTGACAAGCGTAAGTCCAAACAAAGATCGATGTACAAAAAAAAGAGTTCCTCAATAGAACAACGGCCAACAATAGAAGATTAATAAGTATGGTTTTATAGCAAAAGCCAATTTTAGGAATTTTAATACTTATTATCTAGAAGTAGCTAAAACTAAAGCTAGCTTTCGTCACGCATCGCTAACTCAAAACAACAAACGTGGCCAAACCTTTTTTAAATGTTATGTGTATCTTTAATATGTGTTCTGCCAACTATAAACGTCGTGTTGTTTGTATACTTAGAACTATGGTGCCAACTACTGGGTCTCAAAAGGAACTCCCAAAGAGAAAATCAACATTGGCTTAGCTACATACGGCCGCACTTTTACCTTGAAAGATTCAAATAAACAAGACGTTGGTGACGCCGCCACTGGTCCTGGTCCAATGGGAAAGTTTACACTAGCACCTGGTATCATAGCTTACTATGAGGTGAATGCTTTTCTTTGATTTGTATTTTTAATAAGTACCAATTAATATTTGACACACGATTTCCTAGTAAATAATTCAATAACTTTTGAAGAGGTTTGCCACAATAAGCTATAGATCACACAATTTACACAAAGCTGAAGTTATTGTTTAAATAAAATCTTATGTGTTTCGCTTTTTCATGAATGTATTATACAAAACTTTTCTGTCAAGTACAATTTTTTCCCTTGTTTGATACCAAACAAAATAATTAATTACCAATAATATATTAACAAATTGGTCAGTTTATTTTATTGATTCTTGTTTTGTCAGCAGATGGAAGAAATAATTGTGCAAAATTTCAACTTGATTCGAGATTGGGTGTGGGAGAAATAACGTATACAAACATTGTGCCAGACAGACAGAGTTGATATAAAGTTTGCAAAAAGACGACTATTTTGACAGTGTTGCTTACTATGACAACCCTACAGAATGAAACGAAATTAGAACTGCTCAGTGTGAAGTGTTAGACTGAGATATTCACGTTCTGAGAATGTTCTCTTTCAGATCTGTGAGTACTTGAAAAACGGAGCCCCCGTGAGCCTGATCAACGATCAACAAGTTCCTTATCTGGTGAAAGGAAACGTCTGGATTGGTTACGACAATGCTGAAAGTTTAAGAAACAAGGTCTGGGTTTATTTGAAACGACGTCTGGGTTAATTTGAAACAAGGTCTGGGTTAATCTGGTTAATAAGTCAGATATAAAGTAATTACCATTCAATAAATAGTCTGAATACATTAGGAGACTTTCAGATATTACCTAAAATCAAAAATGCCTTTTACCCCCCTCCCCCCCCCCCCTTTGTAACAAATCGTTAAATAACTCAATACCTCCCCCCCCCCCCGTATATTAACATAACAAGAAATTTAAATTTTAGAAACGACTTGTTTGCTAATTAAAAATTTTCCCACATTACATTTCGTCTGAAAAGGGAACTTTACTTTCTTTTATCAATCTGTACCTTGGTTTATCTCCTTCCATGTATAGTGAATTCTCGGAGTTTTTTTATTGATTGGCAGTCAATCTACTAGTTGGGGCCGAACCACTTGACTTGATCGTTGGGAAATAACTCATCGAATTAGAAGCACACCGGCAATTCTTTCCATAGCATAAAGTATGTCATGGGTCTAAAGGGGGCACGTAAAATGATCGAATGTTTGATCTAAAGGAATTACAAAGATTTTAGTTCGCATTTTTTGCATTACAGCTGCCGTAAATTTGTAACACTATTTTACATCCAGGGTTGTTGTTTACATTACGTTCATTTACCGTTTGTTATATTGTGTTTTAGTGAAGTAAATGACTGATTCGTTTCTGAACAGGTCAGATATATCAAAGACAATGGCTTTGGTGGTACTATGGTATGGGCGCTAGATATGGACGACTACCGGGGAACTTTTTGCGGTGAAGGAGCTTACCCCCTAGTCTACGCCATAAGTGATGAGTGCAGCAGAACGACGTCGGGTTCTTTGACGTCTCTAGCCAACACCACCGCAACTACCACGCGCAGTACTTCAACTACCGCAACGACAACAACCACAGCAACCACTTTAAAGAAAAAGACGCCGGCGAGAAAGTTCGGCTAATATACTGCCAAATATAAAGAAAAACTAGTCTGCATTGTATTTTACAATTAAGATAGTAAATTCAATAATTCATATGCATAAATAATAAATATTTTAGATTTTTGTCTGAAAAATGTGAATGCCCTTTTTTAAAAAATAAAAGTTATTGCATCAGAGCATCTTTTTTTTTCCTTTTATTTTGTAATCTGCAAGCCCAAGAGTTAGTTTTTGTATTATACAAGTGTAGACTATTTTTGTATTGAATAACCTGAATAGACTATATAGCCTAGTAAGACTATAACCATTTACAATCAGTTAACAGCTCTACTTGTATGTTGTGTCTAAATTGAATCAACTTCCTGATGATGCCGGAGAGTGTTGATAGTAATCTATAGTAACAAATTTTAAGTATCTCTTATAAAACAGATCATAAAGACTTGTGCTGGTTACATTATATTGCTCTGATCCTAGAGTAATTAATCTACACTCAACAAAATTGTGGAAGCTTAATATTTTTTTTAAGTACGTCGGTAACAGGGCCGGTCTTAAGCCACTGCAACATATGCGGCTGCAGTGGGCCCCGCACTTTCATAGGCCCCGCGCGATGCGAATTCTAGGTGTAAATTATTAAAATTATTATTTAAACTTATTATTAAAGGGTTCCTGAAATTATAAAAATTTAAGAAAAAGTCATGAAAATCTCCTGAAATTATTAAAATCTTCCGAAAAGTGATGCAAATCTCCTTAAAGCAGATAAAATTGTCATTTCGGGGTGTCATTCAATATGGAAAACGCCAATGCAACTTGCGATTAAAAAAAGACGGTATTGTCAGCTTTCATTGAATAAAAATGTAATAATAAGCCGAATTTTAACCAAAACAGGAAGTTTGAATTATTAATTTACTTTAATAGTCACTGGCCTACAAATATAGATCTAAATCTGTCACGACTTCTTGAAAAACAACAAAAGCAATATTTTGCTAGTCGACAGTAAATCTAAAAGGCAGATCTGAATGTTTATCGGCTTTTTGTTGGACAACTTCTATCTCCTGGAGTTGGCTCGTCAAGTTTATTGGACAGTGATTTAGTTCTTAGTGAAGTAAAGACGAATTTATTTTCTAATACAAAATATTCATTTTCACTTATGTTCTTATCACAACCCAAATTAGGCCCCGTGCAATCAGTTTCGCATAGGGCCCCGCAATCTGTAGGACCGGCACTGGTTGGTAATTTATGAAATTAAAAAAAATAGTAATAAAAAGTTACATCCATGAATGAATTTGCTAATAACGACTTTGTTACCAAGAAAAAGCCTCCGAGGCTTCGATCAACGAAGTTTTTCTACCTGAAGTGTAACTCTGGATTGGAGAGTGCAGCCTCCGTGTTTTATTGCGTGAGAGGGGGGGGAGAGGTGGGGAGGCTGAGAGCTTATTGTAAACAAAGAATGTCTGCCTGGTAGTGCGGTATGCACACCGGACTGTCGTCTCTGAGGTGCTGGGTTCGAAGCTATACCCTCCCCATGTCATCCGGCAAGACGTTTGGGCTAGAAGGTAATAATCTTTATTTTTGAAAGAGAGGTCCGAAACTAAGGAGTTTCTCTCTCGCCACCCCAAATACCGCATAATGTAGATAAGTTTGTTAAGTGGGTGTGAAGTAGAAGGTGATATGGGGTAGTTCTTCCACGTGCTGCAAGTTCCATGTCGACTTTGACCTTGTTTTTGCTAGTAAACACATACGACATAAATATTTGCATAGAGGTTCGGAATTTATTGAACTTGAATAATCAATACCATTGAGCAAATCTATATTATATTTCTAAGTTACTACTCGCTGACTGATTAATCAAGAGATCTCTTAAACAGTTGTACCGGTTCGCATGAAATTTCGTACACAGGTTCCTTTTTCCCAGTGATAGGCAAACTACGGCCCATGTCCGGGATGCGGAATAGTTTAATCCGGCCGTACAAATGTTTTTTAAAAACGATTTTAAAAATTTTAAAAATCAATCATATATTAAAAATTCGAGCTTTTAATATACAAGCTGAAAGATAGAATAATTTAAATTTGTTTTAATGTTTATTTTCTAAACTTAATTCGTATGCTGGTTTCAAATTAAATGTTGATTAAAAATGTGACTGCTGGTTTGATGTTACTGTTTCTGTACATTAAAGTCTAGCTTCTGTGTCTCAGGCATCTAGGACCAATGATAATAGAAAACAAAAAGAATCTCAGAATATCAGAAAGCAGCTACATACAGGTGCTACATGCAGGTTATACATGCAGGTGCTCCATTCCAAGCACAGTAACTGAGATTCTCTGGTTGTATCTGAATGCTTCGTTCTGAAAGTCTTTCTGATTGCTATTCCACTTTCCAAAAGTTTTTATCTGACTTGTAGACTTAATTTCAATTCTTCTCTTTGTTAAGCTAGGCGTCTTTTTAACTTTTTAAAGTCAATAGGCTGGATAAGAAAAGTCAAAGGTGACCTTTAGATTTGCAAGATAAAATACCATCTGTCATTGGAAAAGTGCATATTTAAGTACCAGTTCAAGATTAGTTTGAGAAGTATCTCTCCAACGTAAACAAGGTGATACAAACCGTGTCTAAAACAAACTATTTGTATACAAGACTAAATTAATTCATATAGGATATGTTCCATACTGGGCCATTCTCAAATCAACTTTAAAATTTATCTAATTGTATATATGTTTAGTTTATCTCACATAATCTAATAACGAAAAGTTTTTGAATTTTTTTCATATACTTCAACAAAGTTTTTTTTTAATTCTTCCATTTCCAATGTTACAGATGTTTAAATTTTTAGCAGTGATTTTCTTTGCCTGTATGGCTAATGGCGTTTTTGGTAAGTTGTTGTATTTTTGTTTGTACATGTAAACCATGAAACTATACTAGCTCCATGTGTAGACCTTAACTGAACTAATCTTTCTGCGTTACTTACACCTATATCCATTGCAAGGTCTGAAAGGAGAACTTTATTTTTCTTTTACTTGATATCCATTACAAAGATGATTAAAAGGGGGGGAAAGTCGTGCTCATTTTGGTTCACAAGTTGAATTTTTTATTTTAAAAGTAGACCATGGAACCTATAAAGTGGACTTGAGTTATTTTACTGGCATGAACAAGTTTTATAATGCAAACAAATCTCAAGTTGTACATTTTTTAAAATTCGTTTCAGCCATCAGATTACAGATAAATAGTTATTTTGTCTTTGTTAGTAAAACATAGTTATAGTCTTTAAAAGGATTATTTAACATAAATGAATAATTGAAACATGATATACTTCATTATATTCTTTTTTTGAAGTAACATCTCCAATTTGTAATATATATAAATACATACAGAGAGAAGGGGAAGTTGGAAGTTATTTTGACATTATTGAAACATTTTGCCTTGGCATGCAGTAATCAGCCATAGAGAATACATAAAGTTTCACAATCACACAATATATATATATCTATTACCACTATACTGCAAATGTCTACACTCAATGTGATTATTTGTCGTAACAAGTTTCTTGGTTTGTACTTTGATCGTCATTGTTATTGTTAATATTTAAATTCCTACGTGGACACTGAAGCAGCTATGCTAAGCTCTACTTCTCGGATTCCACACAACGTCTCCAATACAGTGATCAGTACCGAAGTCAATAGCCATAAGGATTTAGTAGAGCATTTGAATCTAAATGAATACATTAGAATGAGCTGGTTACTGTATTGTCCAAACCCCTGCTTCCAAACTTGAGAAAGACTTCGGAAGTCAACCCTGAGGAAAAATCAAGTACCCATTGCGAAGATTTCTGTTTATTTATTTCTTGGTAATGTTTCTTTTATTAATTGTTGCTTAAACAGATTCATCACACGCCAGAGATTATATTAATAATTTGATAATTCACTGAAGAAACATCTGTATTCTCTTAAAACTTCTTTTATAAACTTCTCAGATTACATATACAATTAACTTCTCAATTCAATAACAAATTGACTTAATTCTTCATAAAATAAAAACTTAAGATACAAATAAAACTCTAACTAGTATAACCTCAACTAATGAAACTTCAACTAATGTACCCGCAAAAGTTTAAACTCCTACTAACAAAAGACCGTTAGACCGTTACAATGCTAGGACCTTAACTAACTCACGTTCCCCTAATTTATACCTTTCCCACTCCTACTTTCTAGAATCATGGAAACTTCGCCTCTAATTATTTTAGTAAATTTGACCTTCTAGAAGCTGACGTCTACTTTTTGTTTCGTAACCTCTTTCTCTGATTGGATGACTAAAATTAACTTTTTTAGTCTGGTCAGCACTGCCTTGACCTGGGCTTCTAGAAACTGGTCTGAATAGGTCACAGTCTCGACTCGTGACACCCGTGACCATTGGGCGGTTTACAGCACACAAAGCTAAAACCCTGACAGAGCACCCAACGCCAAACGGAATTAAATATCTGCATTTCCTTGGGACACCTGGGAACTGCTGTTGGGCGACAATGTTCCTACCATAGCTTATGCCCAGTCTTTCATTTTATTTCTATGAGATGACTATAGTTGTTTTACGACTGAAGGGGGGCCATCACAGCCTACTCAATTATTCATTTTTTCTATTCCTTTTCATATCCCGGTGAAGCACCAACGATTTACCAAATCATTTATATTCGTTTTCATTCATTAACTGAAGACTTCAACAAAAGCCAGGAAAAATCTTTTCACTTTTCTCCACCATTACAACTGTTCTATCTTCACATTTGAAAGGTGCCTCGTGTCGACGTCGTGTCTGCTACCATACCAACTGGTCCCAGTACAGACCAGAGCCTGGAAAGTTCATGCCAGAAAATATTGACCCTCATCTGTGTACTCACATCATCTACTCCTTCGCCAAACTGAGCGGCAACCACCTGGCGGCCTTCGAGTGGAACGATGAAGACCAAGACTGGGCCAAAGGACTGTAAGTAGACCTCACCACCTGAGTGGGTTTTTTTTTTTATCATGAGACATAGGTAGAGCACTAACATTCTAAACTATTGTAAACCATTTAAACTATTCTACAGCTTTGCATATATGTAAGTGCTAAGCTTTCTGTTCACACGAGCTTCTCGATACTTAAGATGTAAAATTATCTGTGATATTTTTCTTGTGAAAATTAGTATTACAAAAGGGTGCCCAGCGTCATGGGCCGGGAGTGGCCCGTGTGGTGGAATAAGTCCGCCGATCGGTCCGTTTGCACTTCCCGATGGGGACGATGGCCTGCGACTCCTAGGGGTAAAGTCTTAGGGCCACAACGTGGTAAATATTTTGTTGGTATTATATAGGCACATAGACAGGCACAAGCAAAACGCAAAGCTTAATCATTTTGTGGAAGAACAAATTTTTAATAAAGATTAATTAAGAAGAAATACAATCAGCGAGTGAGGGGGGGGGGGGTATACAGAAGGATTTAGGATTTTATGATAACTTTTAAGATAATATCATCACTGGGATGTTGCTCATGAAGGTTCGTGTATGGTTTGCTTATTCGGCTGTCTCTCACTTATCTGTTATTCAAGGTTCTCCTTCCGGGCTGGGTAAGTTGAAGCTCCGTTGTGCTGACAGCCAGTTGCTGATGCCCTGCAGATAGGCAGGCGCTAGTGTGAGGAATATGAGGATGCCACGCGGTGGGCTTACTCCTGCGGTAGTTGCATACCGGTCCTGGGACTTCAGCCTGGAATGCCTTCAGTTCTGGTCGAGGATGATGAGTGACTCACCCTCAACGGGAATGTGTGGAGAGCTGCTGAGGTCTGCCTTCAGGCAACAAAAAACGCCAGCCCTGGTGTAGGAGGTCGCTTTGCCTTACACAAGTTCCCAAATGAATCGTTGACTTGAGAGTCTTCTGACTTCTCAGTGATCTGATCTATAATGGCATTAACCTGAAACTTTCGTCTCCGGCTTTTATAGGTTCCCGAGCGGTATGTTAAGAGTAGTGACGATCCAATGGCCATCGAGTCTTTCGAATTGTTCAATTGGACCAATCTTTTCTTTTGGGGCTCAGTCACCTGACTTCTTTAACCCGCGACCCGGGAGGGGGACGAAGGAGGATGAAAGCGGAACCACGCAACAAATATCAGGCTGGACCATCGCTCGATGGTACAGCGGACGGGAACGATTTGAATAGCCATGGGCGTTAGGAGTGTCGACTCAAAGGGATGTACGTGGACACCAAAATTTAATGTCCCTGGACTTTACGGTTGCGTGTTTTTGTTTCGGCGTTTGGGGCGTAACTTTCAATTTTAATGTTTCTGTACTTAACGGCTGCGTACGTTTGTTTCGGCGTTACTTAGGATCTGTGTTTATGGCCAATAGTTTGGGGGTTGGATCTAACCTTGGTGTAATAGGATATTAGTGTTCTACCCTGGTCGGTTTAGTGTTAAAAGGGGCTATACAGTGCTTAGTAACTAGTAGTAAAAAAAGGGGGGGGGGGGTAGTTCCGCACTGGTCAGTTCTGTATTGAGAAGACGTATTTCGCCACAGCCCGCAGGCAGTAGTTCGGGCATCACAGTTTAATGTGTGAAATTTTTGGAAAACATAAATCAAAACTTTAATTACACTTTCAAAAACAAAGCATTCCTATTGTTCAATATATGGCTCCTTTTGTCTCGAAAGGCAATGGATGCGCCCAAAAGAGTCACTGGTTTTGGCTTAATCTTGAGACGGGGCAGAATCTGGTGTGGCTAATCAAGCCAATTCTAGAACGGCAGACTTTGCCACAATTCATACATGTGTCTGATTAAGGGCTAGCGGACAGGGCAGCTTTCTTTTTTTCCCTCTTGATTAAGGCCGCTCCAATTCTTTTGTTCTCAGCAAGGGTTGTCCCAGCACGCACAGTCTGTCTCCATGTACTCCAGTCTTTGGCTATGTTTTCCTACATATTTTTGCTGATGCCTGTGGCTCTCATGTCTCGCTTGCAGACATCTCTATATGTTAGTCTTGGGTGGCCCTTGGGTCTGACTCCTTCCACAAGCTCAGCATATAAGATATATTTTGGGATTCTACCATCTGGTATGCGGGTGACATGTCCGAGCCAGCGTAATCTTCTTTGTGTCAGGAGAGCAAACATGCTGTTCATATTGGCCAATCTCAAAACTTCCTGATTGGAGACATAGTCCCTCCAAGAAATGTCCATTATGAATCTCAGGCAGCCCAAGTGGAAACTATTCAATCTGTGCTCTTGGTACATGTATGTTGACCAGCTTTCACTGCCATAAAGGAGAGTGCTCACAACACAGGCGTTGTAGACTAGGATTTTGGTCACTGTGTTCAATTTACCATTTTCCCAGACGCGCCTGGAGAGTTTTGCCAATGTGTGGTAGCTTTTCCTATCCTTTTTGTCAGCTCGATGTCTAAGTCTAGGTTACTGACAATTGTTGAACCCAAGTAGGTAAATTCCTGCACCACTAAAAGGGTGTGGTTCCCAATATGTAATATAGGTATTTCTGCGATGTCTTGTGCCAGGATTTCGGTCTTGGAGAGACTTATAGTAAGACTAAACTCTTGACAAGCAGCTGCTAAGGCGTTCACTAGCTTCTGTAGACCTCCTTGTTAGTGAGATACGAGTGCCGCATCATCGGCAAACAGTAGCTCCCTTATCAAGATACAACGCCTTTTCGTTTTGGCTTTAAGACGTGCCAGGTTAAAGAGCCTTCCATCGGATCTGCTATGGATATATATTCCGTCTTCCAGGGATTTAAAAGCATAGGTTAGTACGACTGAGAAGAAGATGCCAAATAGTATAGGGGCCAGTACACATAGAGAATGGCCTGGAGGAAGAACTTTCAAACTGAACAGTGCGTGCATATTTTCGTGAAAAGCTGACACTAGTTTTCTTAACTTATTTGGGCAGCCGATTCTCTTCATGGCCAGGGGTGTCAATGGGGTTAAGCTCCCATTGTCTATAAAATACTCCTAATGGCATGCGTCTCAAATAGCCTCTGACAACTAAGTCCAGCACCTGGCCTGCTCGTGTGGCTTAGATATTAAGCCCGGCGAAACTGCTCTTACTAACAGGTGAAGGGGTGAAGGCGGATACCTGGCGCCACAAAACCGGGAGCTTAGGGCAGATGGAGCTCGTCAGCCTAGTAAGGCAGTTCATCTAGGAGAGGGGTACTCTGACTTCAAACCCCGCTGCCTTGCGGTACTAAGGCTTCAGGAGACAACCTCGAGGAGAAATCAGGAGTGAAGCCCCTTAGGCGTTGGGAGTATCAGCTATGACATTCCCTCCGGCAGCTTCTGCAACTGAGTTGGTGCCAAATGTAATGCGATGCGTTCCTTTGGATCACATCAGCAAGGTCGAGAGAGGGATCATGACGCATGGGCCACCCATGACCCCTTTATCCAAGGCCCAGGAATGCGCCCCGGAGAGGAAACTCTGGTGCTGCTGCAAGCGGCTAAAACAACACGGGAGACAACAGTTACGGGTTATAAGTCCAACTTGATTGGCGTAATGTATGGACTCCACGGGTTGTCTCTGACGGTGGGAGAGGTCTTCGCGCCTCACTGATCAGCTACCGCCCGCCTCAACCTGGGCAGCCCCCAGTCAGTTAGGTGCTGATCCGCCACAGCCTGCCTGCTCTAATGGGTGCTTACAGCTTAGTTTAAAACGACAAGTAGGCTGGAAACTTGCACCACGAAACAAACGAAGAAAAAATAATGTTCAATACATCTTAAATTAATAACTGTTGTTTTTTTTTTTTGGCAACATATACGTCATGACACATGGCACACACACAGAAACACACCCAGGCAAACAATAGTAGACCAATACACTGATCTTCAAAAGCAATGATATATTTAAGAAAGGACGCTGCTTCTTGTGGACAATAGTAAATATCTTAAAATGTATTTTTTTTTTATTCGTTATACGAAATTATAAATTGCTGTTATTGAAAAACAAAACGCTGACTTCTACAGTCTCTACACGGCTTGATGATACGTTGGTTGAATGAAATATATTTTTGTTTGCTAGTTTTAAACCCATAATGTATAAAAAAATTTAGAAGAGCATTGTGTAGACCGAATCTCCAATGGAAAAATCCTTGTTGACATGTGCGCCTTTGTTTATGCTGTCGCAAAACATGTCAAGTCTCGCTCATATTGTAACACATTCAACACATTAATTGCAAGGCGGCTAAAGGTTGACAAAGTCCCTGCAACCAGATTAAATAATTTGGCCCTATTCCTGATATTTGTAATGCAAATTTTCGAACATTTTTGTGTAAATATAATGTTCCAAATTAGTTAGCCATCATTCAAAGTAAGTAAGCAATAACATTCAATAAAAAATTAAAATTAAATTAAATTATAGCTTTTATATAGCGCTACTTTCATGCTTATAGCATGCTCAGAGCGCTTTTGGTCCAATCTCATTAGTGGACCAGTGGGGGGGAGGGGATATCTAGGAGTTGGTTTTCCGTGCTGCCTTTAGACGCTCAGTAAACACAACTCTGCCCGAGTCGGGTGTCGAACCTCGAGCCCCCTTCTAGGTAGCCAAGCCAAGCCAAGTTCAAGAGCACTTGGCCTCTCGACCACGCTTCCCACCAATATTATAAAAGTAAAATATTTTCACAGATTGATTATAATTCACGGTAATCTGAGTAATTGTTGTGCAAAGTTTCATTTAAATTGTTTTATAATTATAAAAATAATTAATATTCAATTCTAGTTTTATTCATTAAAAGAGTTTTATAATTTTACAAATATTTTATATTCAAGTTTAGTTTTCTATTTGTTCTTCTTTCGATATTTTCATGTTCTCCATAAAATGGTTCATGTTCATGTTGAACATTTTGATTTTCTTTGCTAGACATTCGAAAATGTAACACTAAAAAATGTTGTACATGTTTCAAGGTATTCTAAATTCACTGATTTGAAGAAAGTCAACACGCAGCTGAAGACAATGATTGCAGTTGGTGGATTTAACCTGGGCTCCGCTCCATTTTCCCAAATGGTGGCCACTGCAGCAACCCGCCAGGACTTCATTCAGACCAGTATCAAGTTCCTGAGAGACCATAACTTTGACGGCCTTGACCTTGATTGGGAGTACCCAGCACTGCGTGGCAGTCCCCCAGAAGACAAACACAAATTCACCCAGCTAGTCCAGGTAAACAGCTTCAAGTGAAATAGGTTTTTTGGAGACTCTTGAATAGTGTAATACATCTAAGACGAGCACTCAACGAAGGGAATATGAGCTATCTCATAAGCTTAATTAATAACAAAAAAAAGACAAATAGAGACCAGTATCACACTTGACACATCGATCTGTCTCTTACTTCTGTTTTGGAAAAATGTAACACACCATGGGCAGGACTGTCTCTTCTTGGTCACTTAACAATCTGTCCATAACCCGTGTTGAACAGTGCACTAGTGCGCACCACAAGAGTCGGCGCGCAGGTATAGAATAATATATATACCCTAAGTCATTTTGGGAATATTGTTGTAATTACGAAAATGAACGATCGGGTAAAGACTATCAATCCGAAGAGTTGCTTTTTCGTTCTGTCAGTTCTCAAGGTAATTGTACATGGCGATTAGAATAGAAAGTTCCCCAACAGTAGGCCTATAGAAATCCACAGCTCACGTCTTAACGTTTTACACTGCTTCTTTCGCGTAAAACTATTGGGCTATTATTGGCTTGGAAAAAGTCTTTGCAGTGTAACTTCTAAAATGGTTACTTTCTGACATTTAATATTCAATTAATATATTAATTATGGCTCTGAGACATGGATACTTTACAGAAAACAACTAAGACTTCTTGAGTGCTTTCACCAAAGATGCTTGCGCTCCATCATGGACATACGGTGGCAGGACCGCACTACAAACACCGATGTCCTTTCCAACGCCGGTATGGACAGTATAGAGAAATTTCTTATGGTCCGACAGTTGCACTGGGTAGGGCACGTATCCCGTATGGGAGACGAACGTATGCCAAAGGCAGTCTTTTTTTTTTTTTGTGTGAGCTAATAGGTGATTGATGTAACAGAGGCGCCCCACGGAAATGCTTCGAAGACCAGCTTAGGCGTCAACTTTCCTTGACTGACATAGAAAAGAGCCGCTGGTTGTACAGCTGGAGGTCACTCACGAAGGCCGCGGGATACACATTTCAGACCAAAAGAAAATCTGCTGCCAAGGACAAACGCAGACGGCGAAAAGAAATCTAAATTGACTACCTGCGGACAATGGTTATGCTTGCCCTGAATGTGGCAAAATATGTAGGTCAAAGCTGGGGCTGCGCAGCTACGGGAAACACTGCATTCCTCACAAATCTTCGGACTCGAAGACAAGCCTTATTATTATGGCTTTAATAAGAATCATCAAGTGATGCAAAATCTCTACATTATAGTGTACCTAGTAACAAAGTAAAATCGCGCATTTTTTTCTAAGAGACTTAAAAACATCGCGTTAGTATTCTAAAGAAGCGTTATTGTGAGGCATCTCTGTTACTCCGACAATCTTTCATCTTACTAAAAAAAAAAGATTGCCTAAAATATGTTCGTCCCCCATACGGAATAGGTGCCCTCCAAAGTGTGACTGTCGGATTATAAGAAGTTCATACCATTTTGCAAGAATATCGCTGTTTGTATTGCGGTCTTTGGTGAAGTCGTTCAAAAGTCTTAGTTGCTTTCTATAAAGTACTCATGTCTCAGATCCACATAGAGGGGTTGAGAGAATCACTGGTTGACACGGATTTTTGTAGACATGTGGAGCGATTTATTTCGCCACACTCTCGCTTGGAGTTGTCCAAAAGCACAACTATCCCTGGTCACATATTAACCTCTCTTTAAAGCAATGCGTCATTTGATACTATGCTTCCCAGATAATGTAAAGTTATCTACCACTTAAAGGGATGTCTATGCGCGGTAATCTTTGGGCTGAATAGGTTTTATTGGGTGACTTCTAGAACATGACTTCTGTTTTACCGAGGTATATAGGTTAACCAAAAAAAGCAGCAGTGGACCCCGCGCTAATTCTAGGTGTAAATTATTAAATTAAACCATTATAATTTATAATAAGGTTCCCGTGGTCTCCTTGTTTTCAAGGAGCTCCTGGAAATCTGAAACTCATAAAAATGTCCTTAAAAAGACAAAATTGTCACCAGTCCTACGCGTGATATAAAAAAAACGGCATCGTCAGCTTTCATTTAATAAATATGTAATGCAAATTCGAATTTATTTTCTAATACAAAATCTTTATTTTCACTTATTATCCTTATCCCTACCCTTACTGGTCAGCGCGCAATCCATTTCACATAGGGCCCCGCAAATGTTAGGGCCGGCCCTGGTTGTGCAAGTAAGGTATAGATAAGCTGTGTTATGACCATTTCCTATGTATGGGACAGTAGACTTCGAAGCTTAAACACATTGCAATAATTCACCAGCAAAATAATAACAAAGTAAAAGCTATTAAAGTGTAAACAATTTATAAAGCCTTTAAAACACAATAACTAATCATACATAAAGATATCTAATTTCATTATTTTTCATTATTTTTCTTCCATAGTTTCATAATGGATCAATGTACAATAAGATGGTGCGCAAATGTTTAATTACGATGTGGCCAATGAGTTGTAAATTTTTTCTCACTAATATGCACATACGTTGAAATTTTAAAGAAAATCGTTAGAGCCGTTTTCGAAATAAAATGTATATATATATAAATATATATACATACATACATACATACAAGAATTGCTCGCTTAAGAGTATAGGATATGATGTTGGCATTTTTAAACTTTAAAAGAACTTCGATTATTTAAAAGAAACAATTTGTTGTTGTTTTTTTTTTACTTTTCAAATGTTATATACAAAGGATTGGCTTTTCAGCGCATCTATTATACGACATTCGTCTTTCCTTTTAAAGAAAGTTTTCTATTAAATTCATATATCTATCTATATGAAATCAGAAGTGCAATTTCAATAACCTACATACTTTTGGGCCCCCCAACCCAAACCATTTTTTTTTAAAGTAATCTGTGTTGTATGGGTTGACTTGTGCTTGAAGACAGTAGATCCTTTTTCAATGATCAAAAGAGCTATCTGGATTTTATTCACCGGGTATTTAGTCTTTCGTTCAAAACAATTTGCCAGTGCGTGGTTGTTGTTGAATGCACGACACGAAATTAAAATACACAAATCAGAATGTAACAGTTGAATGAAGACAATGAGATATCTCTGTGTAATCACAGCTTCGCAAGACACAGGAATGTAAAACAACAGGATACAGAATTTAAAAGAAAACAATATTGACAAACTCTGGTTGGAGATTGAGACACAAACTAGCATTTAAGTTTAGGTTATAACTTCCTAATTGTTCTTCATACGCAATAACAACAACAACAACAACAAAGTAATAACAAAAAATATGTAGGTACAATTACAAACATATAACCTAAAAGTAGAAAGCATTGAACTAAACATGATACAATGATGTTCATTAGATAAAATAATTTTTTATTTCTTTTAAATTTTATTATTCTTTTTAATTACATTTACAATATATAGATATACGCGCTTCTATACGCTTAAAAACACCTATTGGTTAAGTAAGTCTTTACATGTACATTTTAAATGAAGCCAAGAGCTCTTTATTTTGCAATGTGACTAAATCTATTTCTATTTTATATTGTGTCGTTTTCTCTTTAGGAACTTGCCGCAGCCTTCCAACAAGAGAGTCAGTCCAGTGGTAAACCTCGTCTGCTTTTGTCTGCAGCTGTGGCGGCTGGTAAACCTAACATCGACGCTGCCTATGAAATCCCTGAAGTTAGCAGGTACAGAAATTGTTGTATACATAACAGCCGTAATAAAACCAATTATACACATAAGATTTACATGTCCGAATTTCTGCGCGAGCCAATTATCACTTTAAAAATACTTTGCGCAGGCTGAAGGCAATGAAATAATACAATTGTAAAATTGAGACAAAATAAGAGAAATATTCCCTAGTGCCATTGGAGAATGGAATTGGTTACCTGAATCAGCCAAAAATAAAACCGACTTGGCTTAATTTTTTTAAGTTACTGATTAACATGCAAACTGCAGGACAGCAGTAAAAGTGAATGCTCTCTACGGAAGTCTGCACTGGTGAATACACATCTGAGACCAAAAGAAAATGGACACATAAAATGCTTAAAATGTAAATTTTAAAAAAGTTTAATTTCCCTTTCAAACCTTGTGATGATGTAAAGGTCGTCTGTTTCTTTGGCCACGGTTAATGATGGTGTCGACCGCCTTACTTTTCCCAATTAATGTCAGGTACCCATTAGAGCTGGGTGGACTCAGAGGCGCCATGAAGATCCCGAAGCTAAAAAGTAGCCCAGTAGTCCCCAGGATTCGAAGCCGGGACTTTCGGTTCAGAAGCCGAGCGCCTTACATCTCAGAGCGTGGTCGAGAGGCTAAGTGCGCTTGAACTTAGCTTGGCTTGGCTACCTATGAAGGGGGCTCGAGGTTCGACACCCGACTCGGGCAGAGTTTTGTTTACTGAGTGCCTAAAGGCAGCACGGAAAAACCGTCTCCTAGATACTCCCCCCCCCCCCACACACACACACACTGGTCCACAGCTGAGATTGGACCATAAGTAGCGCTATATAAGCCATAATTTATGTAATTATCTCCCCTTTCTAATACATCTGTAAGATAAGAAAATATTCCGAAGCGTGATGTTATTGACTAATAATGCCAACCAAAATGAGGGTAATTAACATGAAATTAAAGATTCTAAATGATAAATCACTGTCTGTGATGTCTAACCAGACACTCTCTCTTTTGGACAGTCATTTGGACTTTATCAACCTGATGTCATACGACTTCCATGGAAGCTGGGATCCTTACACCGGACATAACAGTCCACTGTATGGTCATGCAGGTGAAACTGGAGACAACGTCAATTATAATATTGTGAGTATGAGGGCTGTATATGTCATCTAAAATGTAAATATTTTATGCAACGGAAAATGTGCAAATTAGTATTAAATGTATATTAAATGTACCAATATCTAAACATTAACTAGAATTCTAGCTGATGAATTGGTTTTCTAGGAAAAATCATTTGAATTGTATACATAATTTATGACTTTGTCTGAAAAGGGGATGGATCATTTGGGTTTAAAGCTTAATTATTATTACATTATAAAATTGTATATTTTTATTCCCCTTTGCAGTCACTGTTCTTGTTTACCACACCAGCAGGCTACTTATAAAAGTTTCAAGTTTCTGCAATTATCTGTTAGATTTTAATTTTTCTATAAAACTCAGGACTTTGCTGCCAAGTACTGGGCTTCCAAAGGAGCTCCTAAAGACAAAATCAACATTGGTTTGGCCACCTATGGAAGAACCTTCACCCTGAGTGATCCAAATAAACACGAACCTGGAGATGCTGCCCCTAGCCCTGGTCCAGCTGGACAGTTCACTAGAGAGGCTGGCTTTATGGCTTACTATGAGGTTCATTTTTTACTTGTAATGTTTCTGTAAACAATTTTAGCATGTTACGAAATATTTCAACATGTGTTCCTCAGTACACCTAAATGATCTTCGGTTATTTGTATTATCTTGTATTATATTTTTTCATATCAGCAATCGCATCTCCAATTAGGGGCATTATATTCTTCCATATCCCATTAGCTTATGCAGTGCATTGCTGCTGAGTTAAAGAGGCGTGGTAGAGCGTTTAGCTTCCAAAAACGAGTTTGGTTCCCGGTGAAGATTGAAGTTTAACTTCGGGGATTTATAAGACTAGAATGATTGCTCCCAACTCTAATGGAACATGACATTAGTTATGGAAAGTAAAGGTAGTTGGACGTTGTGCGGACAACCTGATCATCGGTTTAAGTCTTTAAGATGAGATTTAGGCAACATCATCTGAATAATGCTCGAAAAGTCTACTCAATCAAACCAATTCTTGTTTCTTTTGCTAACAGAACTTACGCTCATCTCGTCTGTCCCATGACTTTCGTCGTAACGGTGTAGTGACAATTTGCGTAACAAAATCCCTCCACTTTTCCAGGTCAGCAGCTGTTCTTAGTAGGATATCAAGAGAGAGACCGGTCTTACGTAGTCCAGCCAGCGACCCTGTCTTAATTGAACATAATAAATATTTTCTTTACTACTTTTTAAATTGTTGAATAGTGATTTAATTAGTGACAACTTGGCTAACAATGAAGACATTTATTGCAACACCGTCATGCTGATAACAGCATAGAATTGTTGTTGTTTTTTTTTATTAACTGTTTATTTTTCTTATTCTAGATCTGCGAGCTGATCAAGAGCGGAGCCTCAGTTCATCAAATCAACGATCAGCAAGTTCCATATCTAGTCAAAGGAAACGTCTGGGTTGGTTACGACAACCCCCAGAGTTTGAGGAACAAGGTACAGCTGTGAGATGAAAAATGAAATGATTATGTAATATCATAGGGCAGTAGAATTTAGGTTGTCACTTCAAGCACAGGATGCAAAGTAGCTAGCCCGCGACGGAGGCGGTATACGTTCTGCTGCTCAAACAATACTGGATTAAAGAATAATTGTGAATATCGCAAAGTTTCTTTTCATATAGAATAGAATAACAACACATTGCTTGGCAGTGTCGTAGCTAGGTTGGGGGAGGTGGGGGGAGAATTTTAAAATCCCAAGGGCCCCCCACTTAAAAGGGGGGGGGGGGGGGGCAAAAGAGTGTTCAAAATTTTTTTTACATTAAATATTAAATATTACGCAAACTGCAAGGGCCCACAAAGAGGTCAAGTCCCCAGGGCCCTCAAATGATGTCTAATTCCTAGCTACGCCACTATTGCTTGGGTCATCTCTTACCATCCTAAGAAATCCTTTACATATTAAGATGTGTTTTTTAATTAAACAGGTCAAATACATCAAAGACAATGGCTTCGGTGGTAGCATGATCTGGGCGCTTGATTTAGATGATTTCCACGGCACTTCTTGCGGCCAGGGAGCTTACCCCCTGGTCCACGCCATAAGTGATGAATGTGGATCAGCACCCTCAGGACCTAGGTACCCTATAGCGATTATCATGTCCAGTATCACACTAACAACTACATCCAGTACCAGACAAACATCTAGACACTCTATAGCAAACTCCACGTCCAGTACCAGACAAACATCTAGTTACTCTATAGCAAAGTCCACGTCCAGTACCAGACAAACATCTAGACACTCTATAGCAAAGTCTACGTCCAGTACCAGACAAACATCTAGATACTCTATAGCAAAGTCCACGTCCAGTAACAGACAAACATCTAGATACTTTATAGCAAAGTCCACGCTCAGTACCAGACAAACATCTAGATACTCTATAGCAAAGTCCACGTCCAGTACCAGACAAACATTTAGATACTCTATAGCAAAGTCCACGTTCAGTACCAGACAAACATCTAGACACTCTATAGCAAAGTCCACGTCAACTACCACAGACACAACTACACCAATCTATTACTATAAGAATATATTTGTTATGAAAATTATATGCTGTATCGGTTGTCGTTCTTATGTTTACATGGGCTTTTAACTCGTCGTAAGAATGTGTTCACGAAATGTGTGTTGTGTAGTCATTCAGTGTATTAAAGCCATACTAAGCGGACATGGTTTTCGACTCTGTTATCATTATGTTCATCATTATATTCATAACAATATTATTAATATTATTGTTCGCTATAGTCTAAAACAAACGTGGCTAATCACATATACATATTATATCAATCCACGCTTTTCGCTTAATTGTATTGGACTTGTAACATTTTGAAAAACAATAAAAATGTGTTCTCCTTAGAATTATAACATAAATTTACTTCTAAAGTAGGATATTTTATCGTGAGAAGTTTGTTTCCATAATTACATTATCCAGCCATCTTCTATATTTGATACCTTCTTCTGGCAAGGGTTTTAGGGCTAATCTTAGTCAGTAGTAGATTTAATAAGAATATATTTCAATATGTTTGATAAGAGTTTGTATTTGTCTTTTTTTAAGTGTGACATTAGCTCCAGTTGTCACATCTAGACCAGTGGACACACACACCCAGGCCCCAGCTCACACACAAGGGCCAGTTGTCACACATACTGACCAGCCAATACAAAGTGGAGGAAGTAAGTAGCCATCTGATGTGCCCCATGTTTGAATGCTGATTATTGTTGATAGTAACTAAAATAGATTTTAAAAAAGTAAAGTTTTATTATAGACCTTCATATTTATAGAACTGATGATGTAAAGGTCATCTGTTTCTATGGCCCACAGTTAACGAGAGTGTCATGTGACCAGCACAACGACCAAAGCATTTCTTTTCCCCAAATAATGTAAGGCACCCATTAGAGCTGGGTGGAATCAGAGGCACCTTAAAGATCCTGAAATTCATAATCTTAGCCTTCAGGATTTGAACCCGTAATCCCTTGGCTAAGAAACCAAGTGTTTTACAACTCAGCCAATGCGCCTTCTGAAATAAAGATTACAGTGAAGAAATTATATTTTAAAAAGTAAGCTAGCCTTTAGATAATTTTTTTTAAAGTAAAAATTATTGTTTCTAGATTATATCATCAGTGGCGTAGCCATAAGTTCTTTTTCTCATGGAGAATAAGCGTCACACTCTTCTTAAACTAAACACAAAACTTTGCTTTCACCATATTTAAATCCAGAATGTTTTCCTGTAAAAAAATATTTTGCCCTGAAAACTGACCTCCATAGCGAAGATACCTCAGGAAGATTGCATCCACTACAGAGATTGAAAACGTGATGTGTGACTGAAATGACAAGCTAATTAAGCCTCACGATGACTTTCTGACCAATAAAAAATGCAAAATCTCAGGGATAGATTCTTATCACAATAGAATCAGTATTGCAAAGAGATTCTTGATAGGTATAAACCAGACAAAGAAGTAGAATCAGACAATGCAAACGAAGTCAGGATCTCAAAGAGCAGACAAGCCCTGCACAGTATGAGACTATTGAGATGCTAGAAAAAAAAGATTGAAAAAAAGAATTCAAAAGGCTATATGAGCGAATAAAGATTTGGGAATGGGTTACAAGTCTCCCTATTAATTCAGTAACAAGTTTTAAATAAATAAACTTGACTATGTTTGGAGTGCAGTGGACTGTAACAGTTATGTACTATGGTTTGCATGTTTCGGGTGTTCTTTTAGAGTCACCGATAATTCACTTACTAGTCCAAACCCCCGAAGGACTACGGCTGATGTCAGCGGGCAGGGTATGAACCCGGAACCATCGAGAAGACCGAACGACAGTCCAGAGCGCATACTGCACGACTTAAGTCAATCCACATAAGCACCCGGTTAGGCTGTGAGATACTATAAAAAATCTAACTTGTTTTGAACATTACGTTACTATTTCCTAATTCCAATGTACTCTCTTCTCTTACTCGTAGATTTGGCCACCATCTGCAAGGACCAGAACTTGAGTGATGGGATTCACGAAGCACCGGGGAACTGCCATGAGTTCATTGAGTGTGCTGGTGGGCAGACTTTCATCATGCAGTGTGGGGCTGGAACTGTCTTCAACAAGGTCACCAAGAATTGCGACTACCCTGCTAGAGTCGCCGGTTGTCAATAATAATTATAATTTCGTCGAATAAAAATGTATACAACGTATCTTCATTTGAATGAAAGTTATTTGTTTCTGTTAAGATGTGCCTTGAGTTCAAAAAAGAAAGATGATAAGAAGTCCTAAGATATCATCATTTTGGTTATCAGTTCAAAGTACAGAAACTTGGGGGCTGAGTGGTAACGCGCTTGGCTTCCGAACTGAGAGGTCTCGGGTTTGAACCTCGGTGAAGCATGGGATGTTTAGTTTCGATATTTTAAGGACTGCTCTTTAGTCTACCAAGTTCAAATGAGTACCTGAAATTAGTGGATCGATAACCCTTGGCTAAAGAAACAGATGACCTTTGCATGATTAGATTGACACATGAAATGAAGATGACCTTTGCGTGATTAGATTGACACATGAAATGTAGATGACCTTTGCATGATTAGATTGACACATGAAATGAAGATGACCTTTGCATGATTAGATTGACACATGAAATGAAGATGACCTTGCATGATTAGATTGACACAGGAAATGCGTAGGACGTAAATATCTTATTCTTTGAAATATCTTCTGTAATATTTAAGATCGGCCCCATTGATATCAAGGTCTGAAAAGGGTAGCTACTTTATTAGCCTACTTTACTATCAGAGGAGTACAGGAATCGCAGCGAAAATATCTGGATATAGCCTAACCAAGGAGGGAGTAGCCTATAAAACTAAAAAAAAATAAAGTTATCTTCTTAGGCAGAGACAAAAATTTTTAGGTTTAAAGAGTCTAGGGATGGGTGAATCTCTCACTCTATGGTAACTTAAATAGAAGTCATGATGAAACTATTGCTAAAACAATGAAGTAGGCCGAGTCTGATCTAGCAAAATAAAAATCTTAAATGAAAGAAGGTAGGCCCTATATCATGCTTACATCTCATACAACCTACTCAACAAAACAAAGGATCTATTACAAACACAAAATAGATAAATATTCACATTTGACAAGAGTAACACCATTAGCCTAATGGTCACGAGATCTAGAGACGCTTCAGGAGAGAAGACTAAAAAGTATAACAGCAATAATACAAAAAAACACAGAACCCTAACTTATAAAGTAACACACAACCTGATAAAATACGGAGAAAGACACAAAGATAAAGGCACGTTTCTTGTTCCATATGCTAGGACTAATTCGTACATGTGTTCCATCTTCCCTACTTTTATTATTTCATGAAACGGGTTACCTGAAGCAGCCAGGAAAACAAACGACTTAGCAGAGTTTAATTCTTCAATCGACATAGGCTACATGCTCAGGGCGTAATTATCTTCTCATTTGAAGTAAGTGTGTTATTTATAAGATAAGAAGATTGTACGAAGATAATTTTTTTATCATTATTAATTTTTATACGTTAATTGTTTATATAAATTATTGATAGTTAAATCTGACTCTTGATCTAGGACTTTTACAAAAGAATGATAAATTCCATCTCCATTACTTTTCTCGATATCGTACGAAACATTCCTCCCACCCTTTTTTTTGTTTTCAATCCTTTACCTCGAGTAAGATGATTGCTATTATTTATTATGAGTGAAACCGGCGTGAATGTACATTTTGGTTTCTTATAGTTATAATGTTTTTTGTTTGGTGTAATGCACAAATTGTAAGACAAATTTCCATACGGACAAGGTTATTATTATTATTATTAACATTATTATTATAAAGTTATTAAATACATTAATTTACAACATGGCGAAAAGGTTTGACTACGTTGAGTTTGTCGTCTCTTCGACCAACGCGAGATCGCAGTTGCTATGAGAAACGATTATAGCTTTGAGTCAATCCAAACTAAATTAGATCTATATACTGGAGTTAAGGTAGGACTAGATCTTAATCCGATTATTACAAATCTTTAGTCTCTATTGTATTATTATATCAAGATCTGAATTGAAACTTTTTTATGTCATTTATCTTGATCTAATGTATATATAGATCAAGATTGAGTCGGCTAATCAGTCAATCCATTCCACTGACTGACTACACTACAGAGTCACTGGTAGAGATCATGATGTGGTTATTTATTATTACTAGATGTAGATCTAGATTCTATATCTAATCTTTCTTTTTAATTTTTTCTTTTATTTGTTTAAAGAGATATTTCAAAGTAATGACCAGCTCTGTTTGCTTGCTAAATTATAAACATAATCCCAATGACTGTCATAATAAACTTATTTGTTAGTCTAGTACTTCACAATAATGTACCTTCGTTGTAGCCTTGCTTTCATTTCTTATTTAGTTTTGACTTTTTTTTCTAATTTAATAGCTTGGATTTATTATATAATACACATTATGTTAATTGAAGACTTTATAATTAAAGTATTGTTAAATAACACAGTACAATAATTGATCTTTTAAAATATACTTACTTTTATGCCTCAGTTTGTGAAACATTTATAAAATTTATGACAAAGATTACAAAGATTGTTTATGATCATTGTGTATTACATCTTTGTGACTCCAAACTGAGTGTTTATAAAATTCAGCTTGTTGAGAAAAAACGCTAATAAATTTTATTAAAATGTATGGGGGGAAAAAATGAAAACATGGAGACTGAGTGTTATATCCCTTGGCTGGCAATCAGAAAGTTTATTTCCTAGAGCTTGTTAAGAATTTAATTCATAATTTTTTTATACCAGTATTGAAGCTATTATAATTTTTGTTTTATAAGTCATGGACATTTCTTCAGAAATTAAGATTATATTATACCCTAGCCTAACCTTCTACAGGATGGCAGTGGACTAGAATCAAATTAACTCTGTATCATTTTGACAACAGTCCTAAGAGCATACAACACAGGGTTCATCCAGCTTTAATTACATATGACTGTCAGCTGTGTAGATGAACTGGCCATTTGGCATGGTCTCAGAACCATATTAACTTTATGCCATGTCTTTTAGAACTTAAGGACTCAAAGAGATTTTTTTTTTTATCAGATTTGCTCATATTTCAAAGTAGATGATGAAAAAATTTTAATACAGCTATTGACACCCTTTTCCTTTTTTTTCCTTGTCATTTTATATTGAAATTATAAACCTAATGGATCAAATACATTCTGTTAACAGATCTGGATTCAGAACAGCATAAAAGACTTGAATTTCAAACACCAAAATGGAGATAGTTTATGTGTATACCAAGAAAAGGTCAGAGTTTGGCAGGCAGTGCAATTTCTCTGACAGAGCTGCTGAACTTCATGTGGATATTCCCCCAGATGACAATGTGTTGGAAGACTTTATTGAGCGTAATCCAGTGGATATCGGTATACAATGTGTTCAAGAAATGTCTGAGCATGATGTAATTACCATAGTTTCTTTGTTGTTTTTATTTTTGCACTGCATTTTGTATTGTCTCAGGACTGAAAAAGTCTCAAAAATATGTATATGTAAAACAGGTTTTTAGTCATTTTTTTCTCCCTCTAAAGCTATGGTCTGCTGGCTTTTTTAGTGCACAAACCAAAGGTTTGGAACTCACTCCCCATTGATCTCAGATAGACAACATGCTACACTACATTGAAGAACATTTAGACTTATCTGTTTAAAACTTTAAGCTCTTTTGTTTATGTTTGTAATGTTATCACAGCGCCTTGAGCCTACATTGTGTTTGTTAACAGAGGTCTATAAATTAAATTATTATTATTGTTAACATCTGTAGACCATATGTAAGCTCTTAAAAATATTTTTAATGTTTTATTCATTTCTGTATTTAGGCAAACACAGAAAGATTTGAAACAAATGTGCGAGGTATCAACCATACTGAAGGAGGTTGGCCTAAAGATGTGAATCCTAATGAGCTAGAACAAGTCACACGTTACAGAAAAAAAGTCGAAAAGGATGAGGTTTACATTAGTGCTGTACTTCAGCTGGGCAATGTAAGAAAACTAAAAGAACTTGATCAATTAGTTAGAAGTTTAAAATAGTTTTTAAAAGCAATTTTTTGATAGTATATTTCTCCTCCTTTATCTTCTATCTAGTCCATGGAGCACTGCATCAAACAAAACAATGCAGTTGACATCTATGAAGAATACTTTGAAAATGTTGATGCAGAAATTATAGATGAAGCAGCTACTGCCAAAACTATCAATGTTTTTAGGTAAAACTAAATATATCTTTCAGTCTTTATGGTTTGGTTACAGATAAATCAAAAAGTTATAGTTTCATTTTAAAATATTCATTTATATCTTAATAGAGATCCAAATGATATAAAACGAACAGCCACGCATATTTCATGGTATCCAGATGGACCCCGCAAGCTTGCAGTGGCTTATTGTAACCTAGTATTCCAAAGCACATCTCCAGAGACAAGTATGGAGTCATATATCTGGGATGTGGGTAAGTGACAAATAACTTTGTTGTTACATGTATTCACATACAAGAGATTATCTCTTTGTAATACTTAAATTTAAAATATTAAAACATGAAGCATATCTGTACGTATTTTAATAAATGTTTTTACAGAAAATCCCAACAAGCCAGAAATGACAATTAAGCCAGTATCTCCTCTGACATGCTTGGAATACAATCCTAAAGATGCTCATATATTACTAGGGGGATGTTACAATGGTCAAATAGGTAAATTATGTTAAACATCAACCTATAGAAAGATACAAAATCTTACCTGAGTTAAGTACACATATAATGATTAGTTAGCACACAAAAAAATTATAAATAAGAGAATAAGTTTTTTCATCATAATCGGTCCAATAAGACACAAGAGATAAATTCTATAGGACTTAATTTCACAGTAAGGCCATTTTTTTTTTTGGTTGTAAGCAATATGTTTCAATGAATCTATTGATTGTTATAGCTTACTGGGACACAAGGAAAGGTTCTCAGCCTGTGGAATTGACACCCATTGAACAATCACACAGAGACCCTGCCTACAAAACAATATGGATTCAGTCTAAAACAGGCACAGAATGTTTCTCCACATCCACAGATGGTCAAGTACTTTGGTGGGACATTAGGAAAATGGGAGAGCCAACAGATAAAATGTATTTAGACAAAAAGCAAGAATTTCACAATGCACAGGGTGCTTACTGTTTAGAATATGAACCAACAATGGTAAGATTTGAATCATCTTTTTGGTTTTTCTTTATCCTCTAAAAAATTAGTGGGTTTTTTTTTTTGTGCAATGTATTTGTGGTGTTCTTGTTAAGAGCTGGTGTAGGAGTGACAATTTTGATATTAGTCATAATCCATTTTGTATTTTATGCTATTATGCATGTTTATGTATTTTTTATATTATATAACATTAATCCTAAAAAAAATAAGACATTGCTTGGTTAATTATAAACCCATTTTAACTGTAATATGCTATTAGACTCTATACTTCCAAAGTTTACTTAGTCCAATGACTAATTCATACATGGAAGAGTACTCTTTAAATGATAATTTTTTTCTATAGTCTTATATATAATTGCTATAAAATTTGTTTGTCACTGTTTGCTTATAAATCATATTAACCTTCTCCCATTGTTGAAAGTATCAACAAAGCTAGTAATAATAACAATAAAATAAAAGCTACAGTGTCCTTAACAAAATTTGTTTTGCCATGTGCATTTCACAAAGTAAACAAATAAAATAACATCATTTATATATGGGAACTGGACTGTAATTCAGTCATCTCAATGATCCTGAGTTCATACCCTGCCCGCTACCATCCCCAATCATCCTGTGGGAGGTTTGGACTAGGAAAAAGTTTATTTTCAACTCCGAAGGAACATCTGAAACACATAAAACATTTTACATCTGAAGTATTTAACAATTGCATCAATGCTGCAATCACATTTTAATAAAGTAGTGTATACAATAAAATTAAATATATTCTATCAGTAATGAAACAAAAAAATGTTGAAGTCTGTTTTGAAAAAGACAATGACTTTTTAACAATAGGCAAAAATTTGGATGGCTGCCTGGTTGTGTGGTTTGCGCACGGAACTGTTGTTCAGATTTATCTATGGTCCCAGGTTCAAACCCTGCCTACTGCCATACCCCGTCATCTAGCGAGAGGTTTGGACTAGGAAGTAAATTATTTTCAACTCTGAAAGAACATCCCAAACATGTAAAACAACAAAACAAACAAACAAAGGATTTAATTTAATGACAGATGGCAGATACATGTTTGTTCATGTATAAGGTCAGGAATGTCATCTGTTGAGACTTTTGTGTTGGAAGTGGATCAGACACAAATAGAAACAATGTATTGACATATAAAGCCAGAGTCACATGACAAGTAAAATGGCCTCAATTATAGAACTAATAGTTTATAATCAGGACAGCACCTTACACTGTATTGTTGTTACAATTTTTATTATTTGTTGATAAACACACCTTTTTTTTTCTCCTCAATTCAGTTGCATAATCACCTCTGACATACTTCACACTTTCACCTGTAAATATATATGTTACAAATATTTTGTATAAATAATATATGTTTCTTATGTTAAATAATTAATGTGTAAAGTTTTTTCCTTCTGCAGCCTACAAAGTTTATGGCAGGAACAGAACAAGGAAATATTATATCATGTAACAGAAAAGCTAAAACTCCCTTAGATAAAATAGCAGCAGTTTTCACAGGTCATATAGGTCCAGTGTATGCATTACAAAGAAATCCTCAATTTACCAAAAACTTCCTCAGTGTAGGAGACTGGTGTGCAAGGGTAAAACTTTTTTTTAAAGACTGATTTTTATTAAGGAAAGAAGCCAAAAGTCAATAACCAAAGTCTTCAAAAGATTCTTCATCAAAATACTATTTTACAACTTGTTGATGTTACAATTAAATCAATCAAAAATATGTGATCTGTTTAGAAATAGTGAGGAAAGGTATACAAGAAATAAAATTTAGTTTTGAGAAAAAATGGTAATACTGACCAAATCAGTTACAACATCGATCTATTTATGAAAAGAAATTCACTTTTAAACAACTTATTCTGTACAAAAATCAAGCTTTATTCAGATCAGGTCATTTTATTTTTCCTACAAATACCCTAATTTTATTTTCAACATTTTTCCTTTCCTTAAAGATTACAATTTCTTTGATATCTATATAGGAATTTTAATTCATATCTTTATTGTCTAACATATAGGCCTACATTTCAATTATTATAAAAAGTTTACATTATTTTTTAAAGTATAAACAGAAACATTTACATTTGTTTATTTTCAAATTAAATCTAGATTTGGTCAGAAGATATTAGAGAATCATCTATTATGTGGACCAAGTAAGAAGATTTTTTTTTTATTGTCTCGAGAAGTTTAAAAAAAAAATGAACATTTCCTAAATAGAATGATTAAATCTCAAATTATAAGCATATCATTTGTTTATATTTTCAGGCAGTATTCATCATACCTCACAGATGGCTGTTGGAGCCCAATCAGGCCAGCAGTTTTCTTCATAACTAAAATGGATGGTACACTGGATGTTTGGGATATCATTTTTAAACAGAACAATCCTACTCTCACACTTCAGGTACTGAAGCTATCTATGCACTTCAACATACAAATTTACTGAAATATAAGTTAAAAAAATTATGCTGAACAATAATTTAAACTTCTTACTACAAAGTTCCAGTTTAATTGGTAATCTACTATAAGAAACTATTTCACTTTGCTAGTCCAGTCATTATATAGTTAGTACAAAAAAAGTACCTCTTACAGATCGTGCAAATAATGTAAAGATCATCTGTTTCAATGGCAGACAATTAAGGAGGCTGTCATGTGGCTAGCACAATGACTAACTGCATTTACTTTTCCCAACTAAATTACCCATTTGAATTGGGTGGACTAATCATATCATTATTAGTTACTTTCAGAATAACAATTTATTAATTAGATTTCTATGCTATAAAATCTCATACAATTATAAATACTTTTCATGCTCTTTAACCTAAAAGCTCTCTACTTTAGTTAATTAAATAATAAAAAAAAAAAATATTGATGGTTGTTTGATATATCCTCTAGGTATGTGACTGCCCATTATACAGTTTGAGAGTACAAGAGTCCGGGAAATTGATTGCAACAGGTTCACAAGATGGCACCACAACATTATTAGAACTTTCAGAAGGACTGTACACCATGGGACGCAATGAGAAAAATTTGGTCACAAATGTAAATAGAATTTTTATTTCAATTTTATAGGACCCATCGCCTCTGTTTTATTTGGTTTAAATATGTAAATGTATGCTCTAAATCATTCAAGCTCCATTTAAGGTATTAAAAACTATTAATTATTATTATTTTTTTTCTTTTTATGAAGATGTTTGAAAGAGAAACAAGACGAGAAAAGATTTTGGATACAAGACATAAAGAAATCAGACTTAAGGAAAGAACAAAGGAAGGAAAGGTATTGTGCTATGATAAAACCAATCCTTTCTTAAGAGTATAAACTCAGTGTTTTCGGTTAACAGCTGGAGACATCTAGTTTACTCAAACTTATATACTGCTTTTGTTAAATAGATTGAATTTAGGAAATCAAAATAATGTTTCTAAATGATTTACTTCAATCCAATGAATAAATAACAGGATGAGAAAAAAGATGATAAGAAACATGAAACTCATGAAACTCACAAGGTTGTTAAAAAGTTCTAAATTTTTACATTTGAAAAATGTGTTCGTTACTAAGATTTTTTAATACATTTGTTCATTATGTTTTGGTTTGTTTTTTCTTGAAATAACTTCTTGTTTAAAAGAGAAAAAAAAGGATTTTTTTCTTACTTAAGTAGATCTACTTTTCTGATATAGTAAAATACTAATAATAGCATCTAAATTATCTTCTCTTTATAAGAATGTGTATAAATTGTAAGTTAAAATACTTATATGCATATTTTTCTGAAATGTACACAAGAGTTCAATATCTGTTGAAGATTGTAAAGATAGCTTGCCACATCAGACCCTAGACTGGAAATAATTAGTAAACTCTAATTAATCTGCTCTTTAGTATTTATACAAAAGTTTTCTGAAAGTGATTAGTTATTATATGTGGTATAAACATTCCACTCTGTTAAATTAAAGATTTTGTTCATAACATTTTTTTTTTTTTAAATTTTAGACTGAAGGTGAAGAGGGAGGAGAGAAACCTAAAGAGGAAGTGGTGGAGGAGGAAGAAAACTTGTACACAAAAGCAGAGAAAGAATTCTTTGATATTATATCAAGTGAAAAGAAAAAACAGCCAACACCCAACAATGATTTCAGCGAGGTAGAGAAGAAGGTAACAAAATAATGATTTCTTTCTATACTTATTGTTTTCTTTTCAAATATGCTGTACTCATTGTTTACTGAAGCATGGATCATCAGTTATTTAGCTTTAATGCAGTTTGTTTCTAATGATGTTAAGCCAATCTGAAAAGATATTAATGTATAAATGATTCCCATCAATTAAGATGAAAAACCTTTTTTTCACACTTTAAGGATTTCTGTGCCTAATTTAGAAGCTTTTTTTTTTACAAAGGAATCAGGCCTTAGTTTAGTTTTATAAAATGACTCTGTGAGCTTTAACTTTCTGAGAATCACAATAAAATTTAAGGACTTTGATTTTGTGAGTGTGTGTTTGTTTGTGTGAGTGTGTTCAAATGATTTGGTTTAATTTTGTGTGTGATGTGGCAGCTGAAGAATGGGTGGGCTGTGATGTGGTGGTTGAAGAATGTGGTTTAAGTGTTTTATGTGATGTGGTGGTTGAAGAATGTGGTTTAGTTGTCTTATGTGATGTAGTGGCTGAAGGAGTTTGCTTAGAATCCAGGTGAAGAATAGGATTTATTGATGTTTCTTATTCCACCTTACCCAAACTGGGAACTTGACAGTTTTGAGAGTGGCTATTATTGGTTTGGTTCCTAAGTGACCAGTTAAACATCAAAGCTATGTCAAGCTTTTTGAATGGTAATTTAAAATTGTCTTCTTGTTTGAGATAAACAATGTTTTTAGTTGATTTTTATATAGGCCTATTTAATAATTGTATTAAGTTTAAATATTAAAATAATTTGTAGCTACAATGTTTAGAATTTTATAAATAAAATTATTACTTAAGAATGGCATATGTAACATTTTTCAAATATTTAAGAATGTAAATGATATATTTGGAGGCTTTTTTGTAAAATGTTTTACATGTTTCGGATGTTCCTTCAGAATTGGAGATAGTTTACTTCCTAGTCCAAATCTCCCGCAAGACAAAGGGGGATGGGAGCGGGCAGGATTTGAGTCCTCGACCATCGATAAATCTGAACGACAGTCCAGTATGCAAACTGCACGACCAGGCAGCCATCCAACCACTTTGAGTGGCTGAGTGGTAAAGCGCTTAGCTTCTGAACCCCAGCTTCAAATCCTGGTGAAGAATCAGATTTTAATGTCAGATCTTTAAGCACCTCTGAGCCCACCCAGCTCAAATGGGTACCTGACAATAGTTTGGGAAAAGTAAATTTGGTTGGTTGTTGTGCTTGTCATATAACACTCTCATCAACCATGAGCCACAGAAACAAATGACCTTTACAGCATTTTCCCTATAGATCACAAGGTCTGAAAGGAGAACTTTACTTTTAATATTTTAATATAAAAAAACTGATTTCAGTAGAGTTTGATACAGATTAATAGTGTATGTTTCATAAACTGGATGTCCCTAGGATTGGTTAGATGAACAACTCAAAATTAGTCTTGATATCCCGGAGAGTGTGGATGATTCACTGGCAGACGCCACTGAAGTACAACAATCATCTATTGTGGAAGATGACGAGAACAGCAAAGTAGAGACTGTTCCTGTAGAGGATGAAACCCCTGATGAACATGACTAGCAAGACAGTTAAAAATAATTCATATTTTTTGCATCTTTGGTTTCAAAAGTTATTTGTTTGTGATGAAGTCACAATTTCATGTTTTCTTTACTTTGTTTAGTTTTAATTGTTTTTTTTTCATTTATTTTTGAGATTGTTTGATTAGAAAGTAACAAAAATAAAATTTATATTGATAGCAGTAATGAATTATTTAAACCTGTAGAAAACCTTACAATTTGGCTTACATTACTTTACACCCACCTCTCCTGGAATAGTTCATAGAGTTATATGAGTACGAAAAGTGTCCTATCAAGCATTTTCCTTCATCCCTCACTGTAAAGTGTTTCCCTTGGTCTGGTATTTCATCTGTCAGCCTTTCTTTCTTTTTCTTAAAGGAAGGTCCTAACAAAAAGAAACAAATAATATAAATGAAAATGAAAGCAAAATGGAAAAGAATTAAATTAATATACCTTTAGTCCATGTGACATTCATGTGAGCTTTGAATTTGTTAGTGTACTCTCAAAACACTCTCTAAACTAAAAAGTACAAACAAAAGCTTAAAACCCTCATAGCTCAGATTTTAATCATGTCTCAATTTTTTTGTTTCATTTATTATGTCATTTCATTTTTATGAATATTTTCATTGCAGGAGAATGATATTAACTCAAGTGATGCAAATGATGTAAGTCATTAATCATTACTTAATTAAAGTTAAGAAAAAAAAAAAGAAACATTTAGCTTTTAGACAGTTTTCTTAGGGAAGAAAAGGTGCTAAAAAGGTTTTTAACTATTCCAAAACTTGAAAAGCCCCCCCCCCCCCCCCCTTTTTTATTTTTGTCTTCATTCTCATTTGAGAATTTTTCTCTATAGTTTTTTTTTATTAAAAAACATTACTTCAAAGGATAATTTTAGAAATTTTCATTGACACTAAAATCATTTCTTTGATTAGGCCTTTGTTATTTCTACCAACACTTGATTTACAAATCTAAATAGAGTCATTATTTTTAGGCTAGACACTATATGTATCTATATATGTATGATATTATTTAGCCCCCCATTTAATTTTATTAGCCCAAAGGTAGAATGAATAAGAAAAAGTAGTCACATGTCACTCTTTTTCTATAACCATACACCGCATAAGCAAGTTAGCTGAAGAATTTCAATTTCACAATTTGAGGACTTTTTGTTGTGTTTTGTTTTCATTTTTAGTGGTCCCTGAAGTATTTGTGCAATATGCCCATCACATTTAGATTTCCAGAACTGAAATAAAAAAATCAGATTTCAGTATGGTCATTATGGTGCTCAAAATAAGTCAGATGGGTAATTGCAGTATTCTGAAAACACATCCTTTTCTTTCTAAAATTAAGTATCCATAGTGCATTTGCTTTTTTAAAGAGTATTGTATTCTTAGACTGAATATCCTTTTGAAAACTTGTTTTGAAGTGTATTTTTCAATTGCTAAAATTTAAAAGCATCTTTAATTCTGGTTTGTATTTTGGTCAAAAATGGCTTGTTGCATTTTTTTTATTCAAGTTATGAGGATATTTTTAGTACTCTGTGTTACATAGAAGTTTTATGGTAGCTAAGCAGTAGAGTGCCTAAAATTTAAATCCATATAAGAAGATGTCATTTTTATTCAGAATATTTTCAACATTTTAATAAATGTGTTCTGTGGTCCATGAAAAGCTTTGAAGACAGCTATATAACTCATGATATTGAGAAAAGCTACTTAACTGAATAATTAATTTTTAAGAAAGGTTCTCTCTTTGCTACACCATTTAAAATAACTTATGATTACATTTTTGAAAGTTAAAATAAGCTGGTCATAAAGTTACATGTGAAATTGATTTATATAGTGCAATTCTGCTGAATTTTAAGAATAAACTAATAATTTTTTAAACATTTTTTGCAGGAATCAGAAAAGAAAGACTAAACCTACAGTCTCAAGAAAAAGAAAATATTTAGGATGAATAAAATTAGCATTTTAATTTTTTTTTAACTCAGAAAAAAAAATTTCCAACATTAATCACAAAGATGTATAGAAATATTGAGGCAGCAATTAATCATTTCTAATAAAAGTATTGTATCTATACATGTTTCTAAACAGATTTATACAGATACTATTATCATAAATGTTTTTAAATACTACTTCTCTTTAGTGATATGAACCAAATTGATAAATATAAGATACAAATAAATACTACATTCTTAATTGAATTGTATTAATAATTATATATTACAATAATGTTAATAATAACTATGTCAAGAGAATTATGCTTCTTTTCTTTTTCCAAGTCTATAATGTCCATTTGTTGATTGAATGTTTAACAAAACAAACAAACACAAAAAAATATGATTGTTTGCAATGTAAACAATATATTCTTTAATAATGTATAAACTATTACATAAATTAGTTCAATACTTAAAGCCAAGGAGACTTGTTTATTTTTGTGTTTATTTTTCTATTTGTGGTTTATATTTATATATATTGCAACATCAAGTCTGCCTTTTTTTTTTAAATTACTTCAATTTTTAAGAAAGTTTCCCACAGCAATTGTCTCAATAATATGATAGGATATTAATTAATTTTTTTTTACAATGAAATTAAAAAAATACATTAAAAAAATACATCTATTATTGTAGCCTACTAATTTTGTTGTAAATAAATGTGTACATCTTTTTATATTAAAAATCATTTAAAATATTTTCAATGTCATTGAGGAGCATTCATTACAATCTGAAAGGCTTGTTATTTGAACTTATGGTGATGATTCTCTCATTAGCTGATGTGGATGGATGCTTTGGCTTCCGTGAAATGATATGTTTCATTTTTTTAGCTAACAGTCTTTTTATGCTTTTAAAGAGAAGATAAGCAAAGATAAGAAAATGACTAACTTGCCATTGGGGGATGACATAGATGGTGAGGCAGGTACAGAGAAAGAGCTAAAGAGATAGCTGATTGGTGATGACTGACTTCTACAGCATATATGGCAAGCAAATCAATGCTAAAAAAAACAAAAACACTGTGATACTTTGACCAACAGCAAACAAGGCTTTATCATAGACATCGGTTTTGAAGGTGAAAAACTGAAATGTGTCAAAAGATTTAGATATATTAGAGCTATGATTTAGACAAAGGAAACAATCCTGAATTATTGGCCAGAATAATATAGTCCACAGCAACATTGAAATGGTTAGCCTCAAGACTATTTAGAAAGTCAAAGACATTGCCCTGAGCTTAAAAATCAAACTGATGTGCTCTTTGGTTATGGTGACTCTTGTATACTTGCTATTTTTTTACTCAACCAGGTCTACCTGCAGAAGTAGAGAGGAGGATTCTAGTCATGAAATCAAGATGCTTTCACCTACAATGATAATATCACAAATTAAGAAATTCAAAACAGGATCATAATGGTGATTTAGCCATACAACGTGACTATAGTAAAATAAAAACACAAACTAAGACTGCAAGGTCATATTACAATATCTTCAGGGCTGGAAAAGAGCTTTCTGCCAATAACTGTATCAGTGAAAAAGAGCTTAGCATAGGGAAAACTCATCTAAGAATGGACGGGTCTGTCAGTGAAAGAGACTAATTGGCAAAAGACAGAGAGAAATGGAGAAAGACAGCAGACAGATCATGTTTGGTGCTTCAACGGACAGAAGAAAATATTTTGCATTTAGGCTAGATGGACTTATCAAAATATAGAATCATATTTCTTATTTATGTCTATCATTATTTAATAATACTATAAATTTATACAAAAATCCTTTAAGTGCTGTTATGCATTAATACCTCTGCAGACAAAATTGTTAACATGTTTTATCAAATTACATTTTAAATCTAGTTTGTTTTTAAGTTTAGTCTACTTTTAGTACTTTTATCTTTTTTTTTTATTTTGTCCTCCTTTGTCAACCTTTGTCCTGTTTTAATTGTGCATGTGTCTAGTTAAAATGTCCACTTTGGGTACATTGGGTACTTTATTTATCCTTTCTTACAGGTATTACTGTGTTCCATTTGTTTTATCTTAATAGCATGTCTAAATTTTAGAAATAGATAAGAATCTACATTTGGCACAAAATACCTCTTGAATATAAAAAAAAAGCAAATTACGCACTCAGAATGCTCTGAGCGTAGCCAAAGGTTTTTTTTAGTTTAAACCCCCCTCCTCTAGATGGCTTTTTTAAAGTTTAAAACCCCTCCAGATGGTTTTGAGTTTTAAATCCCCATACAGGGAGTTTTGAGGTTGAAAACCTCTCTCTTCAATAATATTCTAAAGCAAACTACAGTCACCAAATTCTATGACCATAGCTAAATGGGGGTTTGAATTTTAAAAAAAAGCAACTCCAGAGATTTTTTAGTAACTCCCAACAGATGATTTTGACGATAAAACTTCCCTTTTCGATATAAAATCTAATGCAAACTACAGTAACCTAATTCCAAGAGCGTAGTCATTAAGAGAGGTTACACATTTCTACTAGTGGCTGGGCTCCATTAATAAAGTGCAGTGAATAATCATTTGCCAAAATTGAAAAACAGTAAATGTGGCTCAACAAAGATGGCTAAGACAGATTTTAGGAGACAATTATAGAGATCCTATACCGAACTGGGAGTCGACCCCTTAGTAAGGTTGTAACAGAGTGTCACATGAGGTTTGTGGGACATGTTCTCAGACAAAATGAATTATGCATAATAAGAGTTGCGATGATTGATTGGGTCATGAGACAGACAGTCTTAGATAATACAAGCGGCATACAATGGAAACACAACATTTAGAGGACCTGGATTTCGTCGATGACATCTGCCTCTTCTCCCATGCACAACAAAATGTTCTGACCAAACTCACCAGACTCTCAGAAATAGCGAAAAAGACTGGACTTCTAATCAACAAAAAGAAAACAGAAGTTATGAGGATCAACAACGGACAAGAGAACCCAATCATGCTACAGGGAGAGAACATCCTTGACACGGACCACTTCACTTATCTGGGAAGTAGAGTTAGTAAAGACGGCGGAGCTGATGATGATATACTAATTCGGATCACTAAAGTTAGGTCTGCCTTTTCAACTCTTCAAACAATCTGGCGCTCTATGGCACTATCTCTACATAAAATACGAATCTATAATACAAACGTTAAGTCTTTCTCTCCTAATCGACAATATCATCGTTGATTTGAACTCATTAAATTAATGTTTAATTTTATAAACCTGACTTTGTGTTGTATAAAAAGAAAATGCATTTCCCTTAAATTCTATACTAAATACAACATTGACTGATAAACAACAAAGCTATAGCCAAATGAAGAATTCCTTCTAAAAGTGGAAAAATAATAACGGGGAGAAGGAGTTAAGTCTGTCCTTCTATACGGTTCAGAAACTTGGAGAGTCACTAAAACAAATATGGAAAAGCTCCATACTTTTGTTAACAGATGCCTACGCCAGATATTAGGAATTAGGTGGCCAGAAAAGATAACTACTATCGATTTGTGGGAGAGAACTAGACAAAAGACCATAGCCTAAGACATCACAAAACGAAAATTGTGCTGGATAGGACACACCCTGCTAAAACCAGCTACCAATGTTGCAAGGCAGGCACTTGACTGGAACCCACAAGGAAAGAGGAAAGTGGGCAGACCCAAGCAAACCTGGAAGAGGTCATTCATCAGTTAAGCTGAGGGTACTAAAATGACATGGGAGCAGATGAAGAAAGCTGCCCAGAACTGAGTTCGGTGGAGAGGTGTGGTTGCGGCCCTATGCTCCCCTGGGAGTGCACATGATTAAGTAAGTAAGTAAGAGTTGCGATGATATCCTAATACAACTTGGCGCCACACTTTCATGAAGGATGTGGGAAGAGGCTTCAGACATTGCCAGGGACAGATTTTTGTGGAAACAACTTGCCGCCTAATGCGCCAAACGGTGCGGGAGGGCTTAAGTCGGTAAGAAAAGCACATTAGGTTTTTGAAAAAAAAAAAGTATTAATAGCTGGATGATGCACTGTAGATACCTCACAATATGCATTTGTTGGCTTTCAATACCGGAAATAGTGCTTGGCGGGGAGATCCGCCCTGGCTGGAGGAGCTCCAAGCGCTCCCCCAGACCCTCTTGCTGACAAGAACATATTCTAGGGCACAAAAAACGTCTTCCGAAAGAATGAAGGGTCAGAACGTAATAAATTTTAAAATTAATTAGGTACACACACACACGCAAATATATATGATAGGCGTATGTATGTATGTATGTATGTATGTATGTATGTTACTTATAGACATCAAAACCGCTTAACCAATCTTGATAAAACTAGGCAGGAATGTTCCTTGGGTACTAACTTAGACCGTAGTGTATGTATTATAGCCCTAAAACAAACTTAAGACCCTCAAAAAAATAAAGTTGTCCGACTCTATTAAAGCTATAGTATTTATGGATCTAGGCCATGGTTAACAATGTTGACATGAGAAAAGATCGAAAGGATTTAGACCGAGATCTAATTTGAAGAAATACTCTTATTGAACTCTAAGATGTCTTTATTTGCGCATTACTGTCGATATAGTCACAATTAAACGAAATAATAATGTAATAAGTAAAGCGAATGTGTCAATGTAAAAATAGTGTGAATGAATCTATCAAATCAAAATAGCTAATAGGCTTAAATCCATTTTTTCAAATTAAAACATTTGCTTGTAGGCCTACATATATTTGATTAAAATTTGAGATGAATAGCCTTAATTTAGTATGTTCATGTGTTAAAGTATACAGTAGATCTTGAGGTAGACATAGATCTAAATCTACACAAATCTAGAGTTAAAAATTGGCTTTTATAGAGTTCATTCTGTGTTGCGCATGCGTGACCTTTTTTCATGAATGAATATAGGCCTATCTCAACACGGCTACGCAGCTTTATTTAGCGAACAGCGAACGAATGTATTAAAAATGCTTTAGAAAAACAAATTTGAATGTTAATTTGATTAAAATATGAAACGAATGGACAATAATTAGTATGTTTATGTGTTAAAGCATAAAACTATCTTTGCGAAAAGAAGTTTTATCATCTTAGAGTTCAATAAGAGTTTTAGACCTAGGCCTAGGAATAGACTCAGTAGAGAGATGTGTTAATCACTGTTAATGTGTAACCATTTGGTAATGCTTTTGAAACACAAAATTGAAGGTTAATTTTTTATATAATGAAATCAATGGATCTTCTTTTGTATTTTCATGTGTCAAAGTAAAAAACTATCTGCGCAAAGTGTATTTCTTAAAATTAGATCTACTAGGTTTAAATCCTTTCGATCTTTTCTCATGTCAACATTGTTAACCATGGCCTAGATCCATAAATACTACGGACAACTTTTTTTTTTTTGAGGGTCTTAAGTTTGTTTTAGGGCTACAATACATACACTACGGTCTAAGTTAGTACCCAATGAACATTCCTGTCAAGTTTTATCAAGATTGGTTAAGCGGTTTTGATGTCTATAAGTAACATACATACATACGCCTTACTTTCTGCTTTATAATATAAGATAGTATATAGCCATAGACATGGCTGCCTAGTCGTGCGGTTTGCACGCTGGACTGTCGTTCGGATTTTTCGATGGTGCCGGGTTCAAACCCTGCCCGCTCCCATCCCCCGTCGTCCTGCGGGAGATTTGGATTAGGAAGTAAACTATCTTCAACTCTGAAGGAACATCCGAAACATGTAAAACATTTTACAAACATTTTTTTTACAAAACAATAAATATAGACTGGCCGATTAAAGAGTTTAATGAAACGAAAATTTGTGACTTGCAATTTTGTGTACTTTCTTATACAGCATTTATGAGCAGTATAAAAGTTAAGTGCCTTTAAACTTTCTTTTTAATATACACAATATACACCTATATATATTGTTAATTTCTAAGAATGAAGATCATGCAATTTTACATAATTCGGAAATCCGAATGCAATAGATATACATGTTTTCAAGTTACTTCCTTCGGCAAGTCTATATTTATTTATGTCTATGTATATAGCCTATTTATTATATGGGAGGGGTTGGGGGGGGGGGGAGAGAAAAAATGTTTATGTTGGCAAGTGAATATATTATAAAAATAGATATAGATGAGTAACTCTTTTGAGCGGAAAGATTGTTATAGTCTTCATTTACAAACATGGCAGCCTCGCGACGTGACACGTCCACTATATGTTTATTTGATGTTGATGGAACACTTACGCCATCAAGACAAGTAAAAATAAATATCTTTTTTTTTTAATATTGTATAGATAAAGCTGTTTTATGTTTATTCTAGATATATTGTTATGAAATTTAATTTGGACTTATCACTTGAATTAAGAACACAAGAAGGCAAAGGCGCAAGTTTAACTTTTTGGATTTCATCATCATTATTTTTTATATTTAGAAATCTAGATTTATATGATTATTAGATTTATCTTATACTTATCATATCATGATGATTATGCATGGATGCATTTTGAACATTGCTGCTCATTCATTGCATGGGCCATGATGATGGCTCAGGCTGAAAGCTTCCTCCCTTCTCGCCTTCTGTCAGTACTGTGCTACTGTACTGTCACTCGACTTGAGTCAACTAGACCTAGAATTTTAGATATATAGTATGTCATTAAATGACTCCAAATGAATAAAGAGTGAGAAGAGAGATGTATTAGAATAATTTAGATCTTCCCAGCATCTTTACAATCCTCAGACAGTGCCACCTGCACTGGTTTAGTCATGTCCGCTGGACCGAGGACAATCATATCCAAAGAGTTATCCTTTATGGTTGTAACAGGCTCGAGAAACTGGTCAGCCCCACTTCCTTTATGAATGTGGATATAATCAAACGGGATCTCAAAGCAGTGGAAATTAAAACTGATTACATGGAAGACTTAGCCCTAGACTGCAGTGTGATGATTGTGTGATTGTGTAATTGATTATTTGTTTCATTAATTTTATCTAAACCTTTGGGCTTTGGCAAGCTTTTGAATGATAAATTGATCATAAGTTATCATATGTTGATGATCTTTTTAAATATTGATTTAAAAAAAACATCTTGCAGGGAAGCTTCAGTGATTTCCTTAATCCAAAAGTCATGACATAATATTGATTTGTTTACCTTCCCTATTTTAGATCTAAAGTATCCCAGGTAAAAAAAAACTTTTGAGAAAAGAAATAGAAATTTATAAATGCAAAAATGCAATATATATATTATATTAAAGAATGCAGCCTATTCTTTGAAATCAAACTCTGAATTAAATCCTAATGATCAACTTACCAATTTCACTCCTAACATGTGTTATGCTGTATATAAAAAGAAAAAGAGCTTACACTTGTATTTTAAAATTATTTTTTTGATTGCCTCAGCTTCTGGATGTCTGGTTTTATGATTAATTGACTCCAAACAAAAAATGAAAAGAAGCTTTCTCTAGCATTTTTTATAAAAGTATGAATAAAATTAGTAACAGATAGAAGAACAATAAAAATCTTTTTCTTGTATTTTGTAGTTGTGAACTTCACTCTTCTCTAAATAGGCAAAAGTCAATTGTTAATATTTTGTTAAATTGCCATTTCATTAAAACAAGCCTGATAAGTTTAAGTTATTCTTTATTTTCATTTGCTTTCATGACCATAATAACTATCACACCTTTTTTTCTTTGTGACCCATAGTGGAGTGATATTTAGTAGGCCTGAGTGCCTTTAAGAGCATGAAATCAACAAGAAGGTTTTCTTCCTTTTTGATCATCCTGCATCATTCAGCATTTTATTCAGAAGCCTCTTCCCAACTTCCCATCCATGATGGTGCTGCACTGTTTAATACTGACATCCTTTTTGCATTTTCCTCACATATTGACCTCAATTTTATTGCTATTATTTGTATGCATGATTCATTTTATCAAAGGTTATTGTTATCGTGATGACATATATATATATATATATGAATGCTGATTATATGAGACTTGAAAATTCTATGTTGCAGAGAACCTGATGGTTTAATCTCTTTTACTTAGCAGAGTTTTACATAAATCTTTTGTCAACAGCTCATCAGACCTCATGTTGAGGAATTTTTGCAAGAACTTAAAAAAAAAGTTTTGGTGGGTCTGGTTGGTGGATCAGACTTTGTGAAAATAGCTGAACAGATGGGAGATCACTCAGACAGTAAGTACATCATTTAAAAATATAAAAAAAAGCAATAAAATTAAATACCGGTAGTATATTTAAAAACTATTGTTCATGTGTATATTGTCATGAAGATTTTCTATTTTATTTAACACATGTTATGAAATACTGATATGTATTTTTCTTTTGAAATTAATTTGTATTATATTTATAATGTTCTTTTCTTTTTTTTTAAATTTGTTTTCTAGTATTGAATCGGTTTGATTATGTTTTTGCTGAAAATGGATTGGTTGCTTATAAAGGAAATGTTCAAGTTGGTCAACAGGTACCGGTATTTCTATTGAACTATTGTATATAATGTTGTTGTAAAAATCTAAAGTTAGTTATGGATCTCAACTGTGGTAGACAAAAAAAAATGAACACTCTTTCCTCACCTGAGCTATTGGATTAAGGTCAGCAGCAGAATACTTTGTTTGCCTTTAAAATCATCACCACTTTGTTAGTCAGAAAAAGATGGACTCATTCTACCAGGCTAAAGGAAATGTGTGATTTATCTGATGAGCATTATTTCTGTCATTTTCTAAGACTGTCTTAACTACTCTCAGTACGTTTTAATAGTGCTTTTTTGTGATGGTGCACACCCACCGGTATGGCGTACTTTCACCTTTTTCAATGTGGGGAAAAAATTACTTTTTCTTGTATTTTAACATTTATTATTAATTTATTAGTAGTTAAAAGTTAGGCAATCCAACTCTGAGTACCGGCACCTATTTCTTTACAAAAAAAAAAGCACTGCATTTTAATATCATCTAAAAAAAAATTGTAGTCTTTTATCAAGCAATGTGATTTGTGCTTTAGATCGCCTGTACTAGTCCTGAGTTCAAATCATGATGAATGTTTGGAAATTATTGTATAATAATATTTACAGAAAGAACCTACGAAACCTATAAAACTAAACAAGATATTAATTTCTGTAATACCAATCATGTTAATTTTTTGCATTATTCACTGCTTTCATATGTTGTTCTTGGTAGACAGTTATTGTGTATCTCTATAAAAAGAAAAGTAAGTGAATACAAAATAAATAAAAAAATGATGGTAATTTTTTTTTCTTGTAGAATCTCAAAAAATATGTTGGAGATGAAATCTTACAAAAACTTATCAACTTTGCTCTAAGATATATGTCTGAACTTATTTTACCTTGTAAAAGGTAGGTGTACATATTTTGTTTTCATGTGTGTTGATAAAATAACCGAGAAATCAAACAAGGCTTAGGTTTTTTTTAAATTTTACAGATCAATTAAGCGAATAGGACAATAATTTATTTAACCCTAGACCAATACATAATGCATTCTCTATTCACAATTGTAAGACAAATTTTCTCAAGGATGATAAAGATTATTAATATTATTATTTCATAGTAAGCTCTGAAAAACAATTTGTGTTATTCAATGTTTTATCTCTAATACATTGAATATATAACAAAAGTAATTCCACAACCATCCAACAAGATTATTTAATAAGTGAATACAAATCTATATATTTCTCCTTCACATACTTTCAACACTAATGATTTTGTACTAGTTGATTGGAGGTTGATGGTGTCTTTATCAGATTGTGTACAATATATAGATTGTCTCTATAGATATTATGTATTAAAACCTGACATTTCATAAATATATTTTTGATACGGTCTGAAAGAAATATCAAAGAAAATGTAAAAATTAAATTTTAACTTTAACATTTTTCTTATTCCTATTGACATTTTTTATTATCATTACAATCCAGGATTCTCAGATGTTAATGTATTATAATTTTTATTTTATGCATATGTGACTATGAAATTTCAATCATGGACTTCTTAAATCATCAGTTTTCAATTTTATTTTGGAGTTGTAAGGTGGGTGCACAAATAAGGAGACTACCGGTACTGAAACATTGAGATAGGTTTTGCAATGGCACAGCTTCAAAATAAGTTTTAAACATTTAAGAGGTTTTATCATAGGAGTACATGCTGCTTATGGATTTTTCATCTTATTAAAAAAAAAAGGGGGGGGGGGGGATATCTGTACAAACCATTTTTCTTTTATTTTAGAGGGACTTTCATTGAGTTCCGAAGTTCTATGATCAATATATGTCCAGTTGGAAGGAGCTGTTCACAAGAAGAAAGAGATGCTTTTGTTGTTTTTGATGAGGTCAGTCTATACTTTGACCTCTCCAAACATCATGTATTTTATATGACATCTCTACTTGATGTTTTCTTGAGTTTAACTGACATTAAGATGTATTGTTCCCTATTTAATAGGAACACAAGATCAGAGACAAATTTGTTGAAGCATTAAGAGCAGCCTTTCCCAATGAGGGTCTTGTATTTGCTATTGGTGGTCAGATCAGCATAGATGTTTTTCCAGAAGGTTGGGACAAGCGTTACTGCTTGCAATTCTTGGAGAAGGATAACATAAAAAATATACATTTTTTTGGGGACAAAGTTGAAAAGGTGAGAACTTTTACTGACGTTTACAAATAGTTGTTTGTAATCAATGTATCTTAGATTGTGGTTTAGTTTCTACCCAAATTTAAAAAAAAAAAATTAATTAATATTAAAAAAAAATTTTTGTTACAGGGTGGAAATGACCATGAAATATATGAAGATCCAAGAACTATAGGGCATAAGGTTGTAAATCCTGATGATACAATGCAGCAACTTCGGGACTTGTTCTTTTAACTTGAAAAATAACTCCTAAATAAATAAATGTTCATTTTTTATGCAAAACATTTCATTGAAGACCACAAAGGAATAATGAGAGTTAACTTTTGGAAACGTTAATATGCCCTTGGACTTGTAGTCTTAAAGTTTTATTTGTGATATATTTAAGTATAATTTGATACCGTATAGTAATTTTGTTGTTCTGTTTGGAATTAAAATAGTATCTAATACATTCCTCAGAAATAAGTAAGTATAGCAAGTTTGCATTCCTTTGCGGTCTACATTTTTTTTTCATGTTCACACAAAAAATATTTATAAAACTGTTTGCGGGCAGTATTTGGTTTTGTTAATTATATATATTGTATGTTATAAATGGTTTTGTTAATTATATATATTGTATGTTATAAATGGTGCTTTATCCATCAATTCCAAGTGATATTTTATTTTTTATGAAGGTGAACAAAAGGATTTATCTCGGGTTAGAATTCACTGATAGCTACAATGTATGTAAAAGTAAAATGTGATTGAAGTCCCACTCATTTCTGTTCTTCAAATGTTGAACTATTTCCATTCAATCATTTATTCCTCATTAATTTGTTACATATTTTGATTGCATCATTTCATTATTAGTACATTCTCTTCATGTTTTATACTACTCCCTAATGGATACACAAGGCTTTATAAAGTTTTATATCTCTAACATTATGATTTTTTTCTTCAAGTGAAAATTTAATTGTGTAGAGATACTTTCAATTTCTTTCTACAATCATCTCAAATAAAAGAGTTGATACCCCATTGTTACTTATAGCAAACATATGTTACAACCTTGGCATACCAATCAAAAATGTCACTTCACCTGTCACACATTGCAGTTCTTTTTTATTTGAATCTTAAGTTTGAAAGTTAGTGTTAGTGATCAGGTAAAGAATGTCTTAATGCCTACCGTAACTACTTATTTCATCAACATTTTTTTCACAAAGCTTTGCATTTGAGTCAGCTTTACAAAATCACAATAGTGGGAAGGTATTTCTAATACCAATTATCACCTGATCATGAATATATACTAGCAACTAAAGATTAAATAAATTTTGTTAGTGGTTAGTACATTTTTAATGAATTTGTCAATATGCTGTGTGAAAAGAATTAACATTTCTAGGTTATTAAAGAATGTATCAAGATTGTAAGCATGGATGTATATGTTATATGACTGAGAAAGTTTCATGACCATGTGTAAATGTTTATGTATCTCTATAAAAATTTGAATTCATATTTCACTTGTATACTTTGGGATTGTTTTATTTGATTACCAGTAGATGTTAATGCTTTTGGAACTGTAATGGTTGGTACTATGCATTTATACAATGCAAATTAAAAGTTGTGTATTTATTCTTGCTTTTTATTTTTTTAATTATTCATCTTTTTGTCAATTGAATTCAAACACCAGACACATAAACAGAATTCTGTTTTGTTCAGATTGTGCAGACACATTGTCTGGCTTAGTTGTTGATTACAAAATATACATTAAAAAAAAAACAACTAGCATATATACAAGTTGAAAATAAATTGAAACACGTCTAGCAATTACATTTTGTAATCCAGCATTTATTTCTTACAAGTTAGGCACTTCAAAATCACTCGTCTAAACATTACACTCAGCAAGGAAAAAGTGCATGCCTTCCATTCACTCATAAACAAATGAAACTAAATAGTATTCTTTTCTCTCTTGTCAATCATAAGTACTACTGGGCCTACTCTTAGTAATCAGATAGTCAAAAGATAGTTTTAATTTCTTGAATGAGAGCTTTTCATTTTGGGTGGAATAAATCTGATGAAACAATGACAAATTGGCAACAAGTATTGCTGTTAAGTTAGTTAACCTGTCAGCTTAAGTAAGGACAAACTATTACAAGATATATTGCAAGTATATTTAGTAATACAATAATGATTTGTTAGTGGAACACTTGTGTTATTGGTATACACATCTACAGTTGATTTAGTGACTGAAGAAGATTACAGTATCAAAGTTGTTACCAGCTGTACAAAATTAAAAGAACAAATAGTTTGAAACACAACACTGCTATGTTTGGTGAGCTATATACATATGTTTATATTTCATACAACTACTGATGACTATAAAAACAATATGACTACTAATGTTTTTTCTTTCAAATTTCTTTAATAGTATTCAATGAAATGTAAATAATACTAATTCAGTGAGCACAAATAATTCTTAACTTTAGATGAGACCCGTGATAATCAGAATTATTGGTGGCTTTATGCAGGCAACGCTGTTCAAACCTTTCCTGGACCCATAAGACTTTATCAAAGTAAAGAAAGAACCATTGTCAAAACTGGTGGCACAGAAATGATCAAGAGAATATGGAAGAAAATGTCAACAATACATTTTTGTATAAAATGCGTAACAAGTAACTGAAACTCACCAAAGAGACATAAATGCAAAAAAATAACAAAATATATATATAAACTTGTTTAAGAAATAAAAAATGTGTAAAAATTTAACATGATAAAAACATAGTTTACAATCCAGGTTTTCAAGCCAAGAAAAAAAAAAGACAGTCGCCCTATTATTTAAATGAATGCTATTAATTTGCTATCAAAATCATTTTGCATAAATCCTGTTTAATTGCATCATCATCCTTTACTGTTATTAATTTTTGAATGTACGTATTTGCAAACAACATTCAAATTAATATTGGAAGCATTTAGATGTAACTTACATGGACATCTTTATAGCAAAATGATCAAAGTGCAAAAAATCTATTAGCTCCTAGAAAATTTTAAATCTTGGATTTTAAGCATTCCAGTTTTTAGTAGTTTGTACATTTTGAAAAGCTAACTAATCTGCATATTTTTCTGGTGATGTCGGCACAGGAGAATCCCATCTTTCATGCAGTACTCCAGGCTTCAAATGCGTGATCACTACATGGACAGCTTGAAGTTTTTCATTTCTTGGTGGGATTGTCACTGTTTTAAAAGTCACATGATCACCTTCTTTAGGAACCCATTCACCTTCAATGCTGAAATGTTAAGATTACAATATAATACCTGATTTAAAGATTCCAAAGTACCCATAAAGTACATTCAAAAATATGTGGTGGCAGATTGAAAAGTGATTGAATCCTGAAGCTCAATCTTCAGTAAAATTCCTTGCAAGATAATAATAAAGACCATTCAGCTTTTATTGAAATAGTATATTATTTTAATTTTTAATATTATTGTAATATGAAGGAATATATATTTCAATCTAATACTTAATACTTTTTTTTTTACAAATTCAACATTATTATAAAGTATGGCAAATATATTGTCCTAGTGCTTGTTGCTATGAGACAAGTCAGTTGAACGTACTCTGAAATGTGGACAAATATGTCTTCCTTTTTGCCATCTTCTTGGTGGATAAATCCATGACCTTTTTGTCTACAGAAACTTTTGACTACACCTTTACAAGTTGGACCTTCAGCTGCTCGCTCCGACCTAAAGGATATAGATTCAAATTTTTTAAAATAATTTTCACCTAATATTTATATAGATATAGATATATTTACTAACCATATGTTACCAGCAGCCCGTGGGCCTTAATTTGCATATCACTGTTGATATAGTCATTGAGAGTGTTTTGTAAACAATTAAACAAAATAATAATGTTATAAGTAAAGCGAATGCGTGAATGTAAATAGAGTATGGATGGAGCTATCAAAATAACTAATCGACCTAATTCCATTTGTTCAAATAAAAACATTTGCTTGTAGGCCTACATATACTTGATTAAAATATGAAATGAATATGACTTTATTTTGTATGTTCATGTGTTTAAGTATAAAGTAGATCTATCATCATGAGTTAGAGATAGCCTAGATCTAGACTAATCCAAAGTTAAACATTGGCTTAGATAGAGTTCTTTCTACGCGTGCGTGGAGGCTTCGCTCAGCGCATGCGTGACCTTTATTGTTAGATGTACGGAATCATAAATGGAACTAGTAAAATGTATGTCAATTCGGCTTAGCAGCTATAGCGAACGAATGTATAAAAAATGCTTTAATCAAAAAAATTTGAATGTTATTTGATTAAAATATGAAATGAATGGACAATAATTAGTATGTGTTTATGTGTTAAAGTATAAAACTATCTTTGCGAATAGAAGTTCTATCATCTTAGAGTTGAATTAGAGTTTAAGACCTAGGAACAGAGAGATGTGTAACATTTCTGTCTTGTCTAATGAAAGAATGTAAGTCAGGACTTCTAAATTTGCAGATTCTATATAAGGAACAAATTTATGTAAAAATGCTTTTGAAAGAAAAATTAGAAGCTTAGTTTTATTAAATAATGAAATCATTAGACTTTATTTTTTCATTTTCATGTGTCAAAGTAAAAAACTATCTGTGCAAAGTGTAGTTCTTAAAATTAGATCTAGATCCTTTCGACCTTTTCTCACGTAAACCTTGTAAACATGGCCTAGATTTATAAGATACTGATACTTTCATAGTGTTGGGCAACTTTTTTTTTTTGATGGTCTTAAGTTTGTTTTAGGGCTACAATACATACGTTACTGTTCCAGTTAGTACCCAAGGAACATTTTTGCCAAGTTTTATCAAGACTGATCAAATGGTTTTGATTTCTATGCGGGACATACATACATTCATACGCCTTACTTTCTACTTTATAGTATAATATTGTAACGAATCTCACTATCCAGGCTCTCTGCAAACTGCACCATACACCACCAACTTAAAGAACTTGACAACTCAGGGCTCCAAAGTAAGGTAACACTTTAATAGTTGAATAAATAACAGCCAATACTGTACAATTGGCAACACGTACACTGTACAAATATCTCTCTGATAACACCGTACCGCCGTATCGACTCTTGCACTGGCCTCTCTGTCTCATTCCGGGCTCAACGGCTCAGGACTGACTTCACACACTAGGCTCGTTGTGTCGGACTCGATCGCAGACCAAGATCAAGACGCCAGTCGCTCAACTTTACTTGACAGTACTCCGCACTGAACCGTCGTAATGCTCCCTACAGAACCACAACGTTGAACTGTGCTGTAGTTGACCGTGTTCTGAGACCCTGTCGTGAACCTTGCTGTATTGAGCCCCTTTTCTCAACCGTCTTGACTGCGACACCTCCGCTCTTATATAGGGTCCCTACTGGCCTTCTCGAACCGGACAGAACGCCGCTCGATGTTTCTAGGTGGTCAGATGACTACAACTCTCGTGACGCTCCTGAGCTCTGTTCACGACGTCGATCCGAACCATCGTGTTGACACTCATTTCGGCTGACCGACGTAACGCGTCAAGGTTGACCACTTGTCTAGCGCTGGCCTGGGGCGATTTGCGTCAGCTGACTACACTCACACCACTACCCCCATCTGTGCCACCACCAGGTTTATAACAATATATATATTTCTACACACACATTGTACACTTAGATTTGAGTAAGAAGGTCAGGGGTGAATGTTTCCATCTTTTAAACCAGGCCTTGAAATATGCATTGTAATGTGTAGTCCAGTTACATTAATTGTTCTATTCATTAATGCACACAATCAAACACCCTCTTTTTCATATCTGAATGTGTTACAGAAAGAAAGTTGCTTAATATATTTTTCATTTAAGTACAAAAATCAATAAAAGGCTCAACATAATCAAACAACTGAAGTTCACGATGGTGTAGAAAGATTACCTTTTGTGTAATGAAGATGGATGCTTTATACAATTTTCACATTCCTTCAGAAATGAATATTAGTATGCCCTACACCATATCTCCTGTAGGATGATGGCAGGGGAGCTGCATATCACATGACCAGGCAGCCATAAGGCAGAGATTACAGCATATTTAAGTCTGGTTTCAAAAATTTCAAATGGAAGTTAAGAAAAACTGAAATTCTTCATTCAAAGTTCAGTCTTTCAGGGTTTAACTGTATATAATGTAGGCATATTATAAAATAAGATTTGCTGGGTATTCTTCTTCTTAATTTTGTATTACAAGCCTTTAAATTGTTATTTATTATAGTCCACTTTAAAAAGAAAACAAAAAAGTGGTAGTTTCATTTCTCATTTAGAGGAAGAGAAAAGAAACTTACATAGATTTTGTTCTTGTTCTTCTTGTTGGAATAGGACTAGGTATGAGAAACCTTCTGCCAGGAGACTCAGAAATCTGAGCATTGTTGAACGCTTGAGTCTGTGGGATGTCTTGTGGACTTGACATTCTATAGCACTAGTGTCTTTAATTGTCTGTAGATATCAAATACAAATTAAGAAGAAAAGTATTTTCAATACAGGATGGACCAAAACTATAGTATTATATAAGTAACTTGACAAGTTGGAATTCTTAATTAGATCTAGTTAATACTAAATCATCTGAATTACATATTTTCAGATAACAATTAAATATGTCACAATTTTCATCTCATTGCATTTAGATCTAGTAATGGTTAATGTATACATTGTGATCTTTTGAGATTGAAAAGTGCATTGTGCATTAAAAAATAAGTGACATGGTACACAAAATGGCATCTTTTGATGAAACATGAAACACCTGGATTTGGTAGTAGTAATATTCTACTAATTCCAAAGAGTATTGAACAGACATTGTTGTTGAAATTGGTTAAAACATAAGCACCTAAAAATAAACAATATAATCTTATTGCAATATCTGATTTCATTTTTATTAAGTTTATTGTATCTATAGACTATAGAAGATGATCTAGAATTTATAATCTAGATTCTATGAATGAATTAATCTAGATCCATATATTTATTTAATATAAATTTATTACACATGACACAGTAGGGAGGTGAAATTCCGGAAGTTCCTGTGTCCAAAAAATAACGTAAAATCTTGAGACAGGGTTTTCCTTACTGCTACATAGGTCTTTGTTTGAAATCGATTATGCTCAGTATATGTAAAGATATCATTGCTAAAACTAGTGAATTTGAATATTTTTGAAGATGGAGAACATTTTTGGCGTTGACATTTTTTTGAAAAAAAAATTTATTTAAATATTTTGCATTGCATTTTAATTTTTGCTGATACTCATCACAGATAAGTCATACTATACCACGTTTATTTTTTTCCTGCTAATAGTACATGTGTCTGGCTATATTCCTACCTATTTTCAGATCGATCTATCGTCAACATCGTACAAAATTGAAGAAAAATAATAACATTGACTTCAATGGACTTTTCAGGTTTGTTTGTTTTTTATAGAAGATATTGTTTGTCACCGAACAAGTGAAATTATAATCTTCTAGCAGATATTATTAGCTACAGATCTAGATACTTTTTAAAGACTTTTTACCTTGCAATTTAAAAAAAACGCATTTGAAAAAATTGTGTCGGGCGATTTTGATCCCAATTTTTTAATATTTAGTTATTTTCTGCCATCAAAACGCCGCCATTTTGTCCACACCTCTCTGACATTTCATGTAGATCTAGACCCGATTTTATAATTTGTTTATTTCATCAATATTTACATTTTAAACAAGTGAAGTTCATAAATATAAATAAAATCAGATTTGTGAGCTAGAAATTTACTACGAATACTAGATCTACTATTAAATTTCTTATTTAATAAGTAGATAGAATCTATCGTCTATATAACTCAATAATTATTACCTAAATCAGTATATATTTTCAACCATTTGTTATTCATACTTTTTGTTTTGTTCATATTTAATATTAATTTAAAATATATAAAATAAATCTACAGTATTTATAGCAAAAAGTAAAAGAATTTTTAATAAAATCATAGCAATTTAAATTATTGATTAGGGTTTTTTTTTTTCTTTCAATGATAGCATTTTAGAAAATAATTGTAAAAAGATTTTTCTAAAGAATAGTGTTGTTTTTTTTATAGATATAAATAGTCTGTTTAAACCCTTTTGTTAATATATGTATTTATTTCTGAGAATTAAAAAAAAATAGCTAGGAAACATTTTTAGCTTCAGTGTACAATTTTTGGATTATTTTCCTTCAGACATGTAAGTACAAAATTTTTTTAAAGTATTTCATAAAAGTATTTAATAAAGCTTTACTATTCATTGTGTTGCCAAATGCATGATCTACGTCTCCTGAAAATTTGAAATAAAAATATTGAAAAATAAACAAGTTATTCGAGTTTTCCTTGAAAATTAACAAAATTGGGTACCAATTTTTTTTTCCGTAACAAAGGCAAATAAGAAAAAAAAATTGTAACTTCTTTTCTCTTCAAGTTAGAAAAATAACTTAAACACTTTTAGTAATGGGATGGCAAGCTCTACTAAATGGAATGCATCAGAATGCAATCTGAGTAGTTTAAATTTTTATGTTGAAGTGCCTACTATACTACTAGTAGTAGTATAGCCACTATAGGCATAGGTATGGTCTCTATCATGGATGTGCAATTCGAATTCTACAAAACTCTAGCTATCTATCCATCTAGGAAACTAAATATAGAAATCTAGATTAGATCAATTGTAAAATCTACACACTAGATCTAATCTTACCAAGCAGAATGCAACTCACTCTTGTCTAGATTCGAGTCTGGTTGTAATCTAGATTTTAGAAGGATCAGGTTGTAACTTCCGTCCTAGATACACTGGCCTAAAAATAAAGAAGACTTTAAAACTGCGCAAAAATAGTTTTTACTATGTAGATCAGTGGTTCTCAGCCTATGGCTCGCGACCACTTTAGGGGTCGAATGACCATTTGCCAGGGGTGGCCTAAGACCATCAAAAAATGGTTTGGTTATGTTTGCTATTTTTAATCAGAAGTTTTTGTTGTTGTTTTTTTTGTTTAGTTTTTAACATACACACTTGTAACATAGATGATATACATTTATATTTATGATGTGGTTGTACAGATAACTACATAGATTACATTATTATTAAATAAATTATGAGATCGTCAAGTATCACTAAAATAAAAATAAAAGGTGGGGATAACACATCTAGATCTTAGAACTATGACATAAAGCCAGGGGATATGGATGGTATTTGGAGTCAATGTAACATCATTGTTTGAAAGTAGACAAGCTTTTTATTGGTAGTTTCTTCTTTGTAGTTGTTAAATAAGACATCTTCGTTGTTGTAGAAATGATTGAAATTAGAACCCATTAAATTCGCCGTAGCACCATTGAGGGGTCAAATATATATGTTTCTTTGGTGAGTATTTAATCACGTCGTAAAGAAACTTTCATTAACAATACGCTATCGTATTATAGTCCATGTTATAAAGGAAATAAATTCATTATGGAACAATCCATGAACATGGACAAAGAACGTTAAGAAAACAAAATGACAATTTTTTGCGGTATGTTTTACTTCAATAGTTTAAGCTGGAATTGAAATACCAAGACGCGTCATTGGTAATGCCAAATGTATGAGGCCGAAACAATATCCGAGCTTTGCTGATAAGGGAACGTTGCTGGTCAGTGTTCAGGCCTTCCATGACAATTGGTCTCGATTAAGGGGGCTCGAGGTTCGACACCTGACTCGAGCAGAGTTGTAGGCCTACTCTCGAGCGCCTGCAGGCAGCAAGGAAAACCTTCTCCCAGGTACCCCCTCTTCCCACTGGTTCACAAATGAGATTGGGCCACCATATGCTATAAGCATATTATAAAAGTTGCGCTATATAAAAAGTTGTTTTATTTTAAGGGTTTTTAGGGAAGCACGACAAATATTTCACAATTCGTTCATCCGAGAAAATGGTTAACTCGACATAAATTGCTCACTGACATACACAGGGCCGGCCCTAACAATGGCGACGGCCTATTTGAAATGGATAGCGCGGGACCCAGTCTGGGTAGGGATAATGTGAAAATTAAGATTGTGTATTCGAAAATAAATTCGTCTATGTAATACATTTTTTAACATTAAAAGCTGATAGTGCCGTTTTTTTTTTATCGCATATAGGATTGGCACCCCAAAATGACAATTTTGTCTATTTTTCATGAGATTTTTATTAGTTTTCATGATATTTTAATAATTATCATAATTTAATAATTTTTAAATAATTTTCTTATATTTTGCAATTCCAGGAGATTTCCAGGAGGCCGTGGAACATCAGGAGGCCGCGGAGACCCTGTTATCATATAGGCCTATAAGTTGTAATGGTTTAATTTAATAATTTAGATCTGGAATTAGCGCGGAGCATATGAAAGTGTGGGGCCCACTGCGGCCGCATAGGTTATAGTGACCTAAGGCCGGCCCTGGACATATAATTGGATCACCAAAAAAATGTTCACCGAATATATAGTAACAAATTGTTAATATTCTCGTCGCGCTTTTAATTTGTTTACATTTGCACGTGCTTCAATGAACCTCAGAGCTATATCAGCGGGAGTTCATTACTCATTGGAGTTATGCAGGGGTAGACTGGCTATATGGTCATTCGGGCAAATGCCCGGTGGGCCGGTACTCAAATGAGCTGGTAGTGCCACGAAAGGACCGCATGGATGCCACTATGGCACGCTAAAATTGTTAAAGGTTTTATAAAACCTTATAAAATAGCCCTCTGAGCGTTGTATTTAGAAAAAAATATTTCACAGACATATGTAGTGTAATACTTTATTAATCTAACACAGTTAGATTGTGATAGCCTACATTTGTAGATAGTGCTACTAGGCTTCATCCTTTTAGGGCCTATACATTTAGCGATTAAAAAGCAACATAAGGCCTATTTTCATATAAAGATTTAGAGCTCATTGTATGCATGCATATCGATACATTATCATACTTAACATAATGACGTAGCCTATATGGCAATATAGGCCTAGAATTAGATGCCAACCATGTGATATACAAGTTATAGGCATAATTTTATAGGAATGCCCGGGCCGATTTCGACATCCAGTCCGCCCCTGGAGTTATGGCAGGTACGTTTGTTTGGAAAGGGGTCAGATCATTCCTTTTTTTTTTTTTTTTTTGGAAAAAAATAGGTGCCGGCACTCAGTGGTGGATTGCCTAACTTTTAACTACTAATTACATTGAAAAGGGTGCCGGTACGCCGTACCGGTGCGTACTGTCACAAAAAAAAAACAAAAAAACACTGGGTCAGATAAAATATAATGTCCATATCATCTTCTCCGGGCCAGATCCGAGAAACGGCCGGCCATTCGGCACATTGGGCAGTCGGGCTCTCTGAGCAGCTCATTGACCTTGCATGGTCTCCACTCAGAGCTCAGCTCTCAGCTGTGGCTCCAAGCAGTTGTCTGCATGTGGCAACGGCCACACCCCGGCAAACCGTCTCGACTGTCTGAGCGTCTAAGCAGCCCTCTTTAGGAATGCCCTGCTTACCTCCTAAGCATGAGCTAGGAAGGGGCTAGCAAAGGTGCCCTAAACATTGTCTGTCCCCCATGACCCTGGCCAGGCTCCCGCGACTGGCGCGGGATCCCACTAATACGGGAGAAGCAAATCAAAGAGAGAGAGAGAGAGAGAAATGGAGAAAGACGGTCGACAAATCTTGTGTAGTCTGTTAATATTATTTATCTATTTCTATTTTTATGTTATGAAATTTGCACCACAGACCTATATATAATTATATATCTATGGGTTTCCTCAATATAAGAAATTACCAAAGTATAATATATATAGGTCTGTGTAAATTACATATTAATTTATATTCAGGTCTGTGATTCAATACTGTTCTTTTTTGTTGGGAAATTAAATTTACGAATAGAAATCGAGTGAAAGAGTAAATAAGCATACTCTTAGTCTAGTTCTAGATCTAGATGTTGTAATTAACTAGTAGTCTTACAAGATTTACTAGATATAGATTTAGAGATCTGATACTCATAGATAACTCTATAGTTAGATATCTATAAAATGTCAGTAGAATTAGTGGCAAGATCTCTGCGTTTAGATTTAGGTAAGACGTAGAAGACTTAGTCTTAGTGAGACTTAGACTTACTCACTTAGTCTTGACTTGAGTCTTAGTCTTAGTTTAATAGTTAAGTTAGAATTTTGGCCAATAAATTTAGAATATTAATTACATTATTAAATCTATTATTGAATATAATTATTAAATATTTATAATATATTATAATATATTTTATATAATATATACCGGGTAGATCTAGATCTAAGTCAGTATAATTTAATAATATAAGTAAGAATACCCATGCCCATGTACGCATCTTCTCTCTGTTCACTGAGTGACTGAGTCTGAGTGTTCTGTAGTAAACTGTAGTTGTAGACTCAAAGACTGTTGTGTAATCTGTAGTTTCAGTTCTACTCTGTTTGGGACCCTTTAGCTTCAGGATCAACTCAAGAAAACATTATGAAACTGGAACGCTCCAACATAAAAATGAACGAAGAAAAAGAAACCAATCATTTTAAATAGAAATGAAAGAAGATGAAAAATGCTTTCCAAACAACACCAAATTTATGACGCTGGCATTATTGGTTCCAAAGTTATTGATTTTTTAAAAGATTTTGTCCAAAGAGCCCTGACATCCTATGGACTTTATAAGATCTTGAGAAATTTTTTAAAAAGTGAAGCAATTTTTTTTTTCAAATGGCAATATTGCAAAAAATATTATTGGGAATACATAATATCCAAAAGTATATTTAAAATGAAGTTTTAAAAGATGAGTTTGAAATTATAAGTTGCAAAGGAAAATGAAATTATATAATATTTTAAAATATTATGAATAAATCATGACAAAAAAAAATGTAAGTTTGCTTGGATTGTGTATAAAAAGATAGATTATCCCCATTGTCATGTTTCTGACCAAAAAATCTAAAAACTGATCTATTTAGTTCTAAAACTCTAGTCTAGATCAGAAAAAGTCTCTTAGACTTAAGATTTATTTCTATCTCTGTATGTAAAGTAAAGTTCCCCTTTCAGACCTTGTGATCAGTGGGGAAGATGTTGTAAAGGTCATCTGTTTCTGTGGCCTACGGTCAATGAGGATGTCATGTGACCAGCACAATGTCCAACCACCTTTACTTTTCCTTTACTAATATCAGGTACCATTAGTGCTGGGTGGACTCAGAGGAACCCCAAGATCCCCAAATTGAAAATCCCAGTCTTCATTAGGATTCAAACCCAGGACTCATGGGAAGCCAAGTCGTTTACCACTCAGCCACAGCGCCTCCTATTTCAATATATAAAGTAAAGTTAAGTTCCCCTTTAAGATCCTGTGATCAATGGGGCACAACGACCAACCACCTTTACTTTTCCCCAACTAATGTCAGGTAACCATTAGTGCTGGGTGGACTCAGAGGCGCCCAAAGATCCTGAAATTAAAACTCCCAGTCTTCACCAGGATTTGAACCCTGGACCTCCAGTTCAGAAGTCAAGTGCTTTACCACTCAGCCACCACACCTCAGTATATAATATATAGAATATTTTAGATCGAAGCAGGATGTTTTAGCAGCTGTTTTGGCACGATGGTTATTTTGGCCCAAAATGTTTTGATCACTCTATTTGTGTTCATTATTTATTATATTATTTCTTTAAAAAAGAATGATAATTAACTATGTTTTGTATGTATGTGTTTCTGTCTAGCGTACTATTCATGTATTGAACAAGATATATTTTGGTCAATTATTTTTGGTATTTAATTTTCTGTTTTAATTATTTTTAAATCAAATTAAAACATGGTTATGTGATTTAGTATTGTCCAAATAAAAAAACAATGATAGAAAAAAGGATGCAAATTTAAGTAGAAATGAAAATAATTTGTTTAATTTAAAGTACTTTCAAGTAAAAAAGGAGGGAAAACAGATGAATGTCATCCTGTGCGTTTCGTGCACCTCACCTATAGTTTATCTGGGTGTGGAAAGCATGATTATATCATGGTCCCAGGTAGAAATCTGCCCTTTCATACTTTATATATATTAAGGATTATAACGTCCTAATACAAGCCTTCCACGGTGGTGGGGGATTGCAGCAGGAAGGCTTCGAATCTGGGACTTTCGAGACCACATATCACAAGACAATACCACATGACCGGGCAGCCATCCATAGTTCACACTATGTCCATTAATCAATGTGATATATCATTTATTGCATGTATGTGTGTGTTTGTGTTTAACTTTATTTTCTTCTTATTTTGCCTTATGCATGTTTGTTAATTAAGTGGAACTTTTTATCTTTTAAAAATATTTAATTACACTAATTTACAAACAAAAACAAAGTGAAACAGTGATGGTAAAAAAATCGATGCATTTTTTGTTTGCACAAAAAAAAAATGGTTAATATTTAATTTAATTAATTTATTATCTATTTAAAATATGCTCATTGTAGGTTTTGTCTTCAGTAGTCAAATATATTTTTTTTCTATTATATTTTTTTCTATTAAAGTTATCTTGTAAAAGTTTCTTAGCTTTAACAGACATTAAATTAGTGTCAATACTTTTAAAAATTGTCTTTTGGAAATAGAAATCTATGGATGTAATCCAGTTTGCTTGGCAGAATTTGCATGCTATATAATTTAGGGGGGAGAGGGAAGCATGCAATTACCATGGTCTCAGGTAGAAATCTGACTTATTATAGCTTCATTATAAAATCAAAACCTTTATCAAAAAACAATTCAGTGGATGGGGGTAGAATTCATGCTATACATACATTAATTTATTTTAGTGAAATAAATTTTATTATACAGACTACATGTTTCTTAAGTTATAGTCAGAATATCTCATGCTAAAACGTACCCTGCACCTAAAACTTCTGCGCCAAAACATTACATACCGTTTTTAGGTCTAGATTTACATTTAGTGAGTTAACTACATAGCCCTTTGTAAAAGAACAGCCGTATATGCTTACAGTCGTGGAAACAAGTTTTTATAATATTAGCATGTTACAAATCAAATATAGTATAAATGTTTAAAAAAGTACAGCATTCAACTTTTTAAGTATAATTTACTACCATTTTTATTTTATTTATATAAAAACTTGCACTATCGAGAAAATAGCTTATCTTGGAGGGGTTAAATTTTGTTGGAATTCCTAACGGGTTGTTTCCTCATTTAAACATAATAAATTTGGCATCATTTCAAAGCTGTATTATTTTTCTAGTTCTATGGTTTAAAAAATTTTATATACAGGGGCAAATTTTTTTATTTTCATCTTAGAAAATTAAAGATTTTTCAGATAAAAGTATCTTAGAAATTACAAAAGATAAACAATTTTTTAAAGATAATCTGTACAAAATATCATAAAAATGCCATTTTAAGAGGCAGCTTCTTTTCTTATGACATGCTTAAAGTCATTTCTATAAAACATAACAGAAAATGGTTACTAATGTCAAACAGGCTTTTAGATCCAAAATGGCTAATTGTGCTAGTACCTTTACTACAGTGAAATCATCATCTTTCCTTTGTGTTCCTCAAGGAACATAGGGCCTCAGTAAAAGCATGCCACTCTCCACGGCCTCTTGCTAGTTTTTTAATGGCTTCCCAGCTCTTTCCTGTCCTCTTGGCTTCATCTGGTACACTGCTTCACCACATTCTTTTTGGTCTTCCTCTACGTCTTGTGCCCTGGGAGTTCCTGTCTAGCTTTGTTGTTGGTATCTTTTCTAGCTATGGTGAAATAGTTGGTATTAATAGATCTATATGTTGTTGTTTTTGAAATGGACACTTTTGGCTCTTGTATCTTCAAATGGAACAGTTACCCTTGAATTCCAAAAGTACATTTAATAAGGCATTTCTGGTTACTTTTACCTTAATATTTTTTTTTATGTTTATTTTTAATATTCAGTGAAACATTGCATAATTTATTGACATCTCCCAATAGAATACCCTCATCCCCAACCATTTTTTTTTAGCATTTCACAATTTGCAATTTAGTTTTATTCTATTTTGCAGAAGATGTTGAGAAAGGTCAATCTAAAAAATCTAGTGTAAAAGAAAGTCAAGTATATACTGCTCGTCAAGGAATCAACAGAAAAAAACGCAAGCAGGAGAGGAAAAAGGAAAAAGAAATATTGGAAAAACGCAAAGGAAAAAAGTTAATGTCAGCTATTGGTAAAAAATATATGTATAAATTTTTTAAATTTTTTTTTCAGATGCAGATCTAAATCAAAATAATTTGTTAATTTTGAAAAGATTTTATTAACTGGTTAACATTCCCCTCCAAATGAATGTAATAATAATAATGACCACAATTCTTTATTATCCTTGAAAAGAAGTGATTAGATGATGTAGTTCAATTGTTATTTTCTCTCTCTCTCTCTCTCTCTCTCTCTCTCTCTCTCTCTCTCTCTCTCTCTACTTCCCCTCTCCTTTTTTTCCCCACTCCTCTGGCAATGTCTTGTAATTTAATTCTCTCTCTGTGATAATTAATTTAATTAATAATTAGGTTGTTTTGGTATATAAAAAGACCTTGATAAAGACAATAATTATATTTTTTTTTGTTAGTGTTTTTGAATTACCAAAGGTTTTATTTATAAACTTAAGATTATTTATGATTCGGGAGATATTACTCAATTTTTTTTTTTACCTTTGATTACAGTAATGAGGGGTTTTTTGTCCTGTTTTCTCACCAAAACATAGTTTTCTTTCAGAGAAATATAAAGAAAAAAATTGTATAGATAACACAGAATCAAATGTTGAGGCTCTGTTGAGGTTGACAGAACTTGGGAAAGTCAATAACGTTGTTGCTGAAAAGGTTAGTTTTAAATAGATAAACAATTTATCCAATACACTCTGATTATTGCTCTTGTTGACCTTTCACTTAAGGGACAGGTCATTTCTGCTTTTAAGAGCTTTACTTTTTATTGACAAGTAACCACAGTTTATAGCAAGAGTAGACTGTTGTCTTGTCAACATAAATGTTATGCAGCACTCCATTGTTGGAATTTGTTAGTAGAAAGTAATCTTTCATAACGATAATGAAAAATGAACACAAAGATAAAGGAGCCAGTGTATAAAAATGCTTAAAAATGGCTGTAGTTTGAGTTAAACATCATCATACTGAACATGTCTCTAATGTTGGATGAAAATGTAAGCTAGGCAGTATGGATTTAAATGTCGGCTAGGTTCAAATATTTTGGAACAAATTAAGACATCAACATTAAGTTTGAAAGAACAAGGCTTGACTGCATATGTACAGGGTTTAGCACTTTGAGACTTGAGAGAAATACACAGCAATGGAAGACACCTAGCACATGCACACACATATACAGTAGAAACTGGAAAAATAAGTAGAAGTAAATTAAACCATGGAGATCTACAATTCATTGATAAGTTGTTGTTTTTTTTTGTGTGTGTTTGTTAACATTGAACCAATATTTCTAATTGTGTTCAAATGTGCATTTTTAAGGACTGTGCGATCTTTGAGTGAACATGCTAAGTATGAGATTCAAGTGTGTGACTGGAACAAAAGTACTCAGAATAAATTATCTTGATTAAAAACTTTTTAAAAGTTTGAACATTTCCTTGGATTATTTAAAAACCAGAATTTTGCAATAATTACTTTTATACTAAAATAATTAGTTATCCATGTAGTTTAATCCATATGTGTTTTCTGGAGTTTCGCAGTATTTATTAAAATACTTCAAGGATTTTTTTAAAACATTAATTAATTGTATTTATTTTTTAGCTTCTGATTGATATTCGATATATTTTTATAGATTTTATACAAACAGCCATGTCAGCTCTCCAGAGACTTAAAAGTTGAAATCGTTCAAGAGACAAAGAGTACAGTTTTTACAGATGAAGATTTTAAGAAATTTAGCAAAGAATATAAAAAGAAATAAAATGTTTTTTATTTTAAAGATACTTGTTCTGTTTATTTTCAAAAATTTGTCTGGAGTAATATCAGACAAAAGAAAAAGATTATTTTTAATTTAAATACAGTTGCTCAATTGTGAATGTGTAAAATATTTCATTGACACCAAGAAGCATAACTGATTCATTAGGAAAATTATTTTGATGTACTGGTAGTAAAAATCTTGTTATTAATTAAATACAAATGTTAAGTTTATTCACTGTAACAAAGGTACCCCCCCCCCCCCCCACCCCAAATGAAATAGTAAGTTCTTAAATAAAACTCTCTACCACTATCCTATTTTCCTCCAAACAAAATGTACATTTAAAGCATGATTGCTGCTGATCGTTCAAATACAATGAATAGAGTCCTGCTTGTCGTCTGCAAAGATACCAGAAAAAGATGGCCACATTTGTGTGTCTTGTGGTATGTTTACCACTTATAAAAAAACACCAACTACTGCCTATCAAATCTTTTTTTTTAACAAGTATAATGTGCATTTTTAGTTTTTTAAATACAAAAATACAACATTTTCGATAGACCTTTAGTTTTCTATAACATTATTCTGACAACAATTGATACCAGTGATAAATGTTACTTTAAAAAAATTTTAAAAAAAGAGAAAAAAAAAATCACTATTGTCCCTTACATCCATTTCCTACTGCTACTATATCTATTACTGCAGTTGTAGAAGCTGCCGGAGGGAATTTCGCAGTTGATACTCCCAACGCCTAAGGGGCTTCACTCCTGATTTTTCCTCGAGGTTGTCTCCTGGAGCCTTATTACCGCAAGGCAGCGGGGGTTAGAAGTCAAGAGTACCCCTCTCCTAGATGAATCGCCTTACTAGGCTGACGAGCTCCATCTGCCCGAAGCTCCCGGTTTTGTGGCGCCAGTTAGTAAGAGCAGTTTCGCCGGGGTTAGTATCTAAGTTACACGAGCAGGCCAGGTGCTGGACTTAGTTGTCAGAGGCTATTTGAGACTCATGCCATTAGGAGTATTTTATAGACAATTGTCACTCGCATGCCTGATGGAAGAATCCCTAAAGACATCCTATACGCTGAGTTTGCAGAGGGAGTCAGACCCAAGTGGCGCCCAAGACTAACCTACAGAGATGTCTGCAAGCGAGGCATGAGAGCCACGGGCAGCAACCAAAGTATGAGGGAGGAGATAGCCCAAGACCGGACAGCATGGAGACAGACTGTACGTGCTGGTACGAGCTTCGCCGAGTGCAAAAGAAACAGCTGCATCAGTCAAGAGTAAGAAGAAGAAAGCTGCCCTGTCAACTAGCCCTAGGACAGATGAATATACCTGCACGAACTGTGGCAATTCTGCCACTCCAGAATTGGTTTGATCAGTCACACCAGATTCTGCCCCGTCTCAAACCGAAACCACAATTACATATTTAATTTTTAAAAATTAACGTGATTGACGGTAGGACAGACAAAAACAACAGCAAAAATAATAGTGTATCTCTTCAGGGGTTGCTAAAACACCTATATATGACCACTACTTGTATACAAACCTAAACTTCTTTGGCTCATCAGTATTTTGAAAAATTATTACGCTTTTCTTTAAGTTTTATTTAGACTATAAAACTTTGAACTAAACATTTTGGAATGTAAACATTGTGAGCAGTTTCAATGCATTATAGAATGTGAAAAGTGCTTATGTTTGTAAAATGTTTGACATGTTTCGGATGATTGGGAACGAAAAAATCTTAGGAAAATCTACGGTACTATACAAAATGAAACGGTGGAGGACACGCACTAACCATGAGATATATCAATTGTATGAAGACCCACCAATAGTGACGGAACTAAAAAAGGACAGACTACGTTGGGCAGGTCACCTTGAAAGAATGTCCGATAACAGAAGAGCGAAAATTGTATACAGGCCAAAAACCAAAAAGCAGGCGACTCAAAGGCAGACCCCGAATGCGATGGATTGATGATGTGGAGGCAGATCTGCAACAGCTTAGGGTTAGTCCTTACGTAAAAGCATGGGTTCTAAACTTTTTAACCCAACGTCCTCAGTATATTAGTCAACAACAATAAATCGTCAACTCGAGTACTATGTACGGGTGCTACACAAGGCTGTGTACTTTCTCCTGTACTGTACACTCTTTACACCAGCGGTTCTCAACCTTTTATGCTCGGCGACCCCTTTTTTACAATCCCCCACTCTGCCGCGACCCTCCCCCCTCACACACACACAGCAATAGAAGAATAGACAAAACAATCCATTTTTTTCGATGGTCTTAGGCGACCCCTGGTAAATCGTCAATCGACCTCCAAGGGGGTCGCGACCCACAGGTTGAGAACCCCTGCTTTACACTAATGACATAAGAAGCATCTATGACTCAGTCAAACTCATTAAATTCGCTGATGATACTGCCATAGTCGGTCTTATTTCAGAAGACGAAAGTCAGTATTGAAGCTCGATAGAAGAGTTTACAAACTGGTGCACTGACAACTTTCTAGAACTGAATGTCACAAAACTAAAGAACTTATTATAGATTTCAGAAAGAAAAAAACAAACTATACGTGAACTGCAAATAAACACTGCATCTATAGAACAAGTGAAGGCATATAAATATCTAGGCGTTATCATTGATGACAATCTCTCATGGGAAGACCATCTTGGAACTCTGACAAAGAAAACAGCCCAGCGACTTCTTTTTTTCTATACAAACTCAATAGCTTTAAACAAAATAAGAAGATCCTAAATACTTTTTACGGCGTGACTATACAAAATCTGCTAACATTACGGAATAACTTGTTGGCAAGGCAACGTTTCATCTAACCTGTTGCGCCGTCTAGAAACCATCATAAAAAGGGCATCAAAAATTACACTCACAACATTACCACATTTAAAAGAACTTTTTGAACAAAAGTGTCTAAAGAAAATCGAAAAACTCTTGGAAGACAACGGCCACCCGCTCCATCAGAACTATGTCAGGTCGTCGCGAAGTGGGCGACTATTGTCAATCAAAACAAGAACAGAGCGATACAAAAACTCGTTTGTACCTTACTCGGTCAGACTATATCAACGCCACTCGTTGATCGGGACCAAGATGCCTGTGTGTAGTCGCTGAATGAACTTTCTATGTTGTGTCTTGTATTTATGTGAATGTTTCTGTTGTGTTGTCTTTATACGAGAAAAGAGTCCTTGTAATCACAACAAACTTCCATAAGGATCAATAAAGCAGTCTTAGTCTTAGTTAGGGTGTGGAGACGAGAGGCCCAGGAGAGGTCTGAATAGAGGGATGTGTTGGAGCAGACCAGAGCCCTCCGTTGGCTGTAGCGCCACTGGTATGGATGGATGTTCCTTCAAACTTTAAGGTAATCTACATCCTATCCCAAACCTCCCTCAGGATGACAGGGGATGGCAGCAGATATAGTATGAACCCAGGATATTTGAGATGACTGAACAACTGTCCTGTGCACAATCAGGCAGCCATCCTAATTATTCAAAGGTCATTGTAAGGGGAAAATGGGAAAAGATATTTTTAGGTAACCTTGAGTCTGGGCTTCCTGTATGCATATCTATGTTCTCATTCAGTAACTGAGATGGAATATCTTAATTAGGTCTGTCAATGTACACGTATGAAAAAATTGCAGCTTTATTCTGTTAGCCCCCTTCAGTATAGAACAATTATGGTTCATCTGGTAGAGCAGGGCTTTGAATGAGATGAGAGCATGATCATTAGCTAGTCACCCACAGAGTGGTTGGATTATTTCTTTCATGAGTTTGAACATATTAATCAAATTAATTACAGCACAGAATTTCTTCAGTGTATAGCCAAATAGGCAACTCTGAACCTGCAGGTGTGTGCTTGAAGTAAAAGAGTTACAGCTTGAAAGATATTGGGATATTCAAAAGTAAACGCACTAACTTTGTAACTCCTAATTGTTTATATCATCAATTTAAAAAAAACAAACTTTGTTTTCTTTCGTTTATGTAGGATATGACTGTATGTGTCGAGTACGTAGCTAGTGATGCACCATAGTTGGCAGACTTTAAAAGTGATATGCTAGTGCCATCATTGATATTGGGGTTTTCTAGATTTTTTTCATTTACTGACTTGAATCTTATGATGACTACCATCGTTTAGTGTTGGAGACTAGATCAACAAAACAAATAAACGGGCCAAGGTTTCTAATAAATACCAATCAGCCACCTTCTTTACATATAGCATGCCGTGAATAAAAAGTATACATTTATTTGCTGATCATTTTAATAAAATTCACACAATAGCAGTAATTGTACCTTTTAATGAAAGATTTAGTTTTGAACCTGGAGTAGGTGTACACTTGATACTATTTTTTTTTCATGGCTCAACAGCAGGGTTCAAATTATTGTTGAGTCTACAAACTGTTTAGTCATGTGTTCTTGAGATTTAAAACTGCATTTCTGGACTTGCAAGTCTAACAGACTAATCAATGTAATGAGAAATCTTTCAATTTGTTTTTTGTTTTTTTAAATCTATATTTCTTTTATCTGTAGTATTCCTAGCTCTTCACAAACATCATTATGCGATGTAAAGACATTTTGCATAGTTCTTTGGAACTTGAGCAGTTTGTATAATAAGGTAACACCTTTCTAAGCTATTAAAATGAGAATAAGGCAAATATTGTAAAATGAGTTATATTTATTTAAGAAAGGAACATATATATTGGGCAGTAAAATAAACTTTGAAAAATATCAGAACCTAGAGTACTACTCAACATTGAAAAAAAAACGTTAAAAAAAACCCAACTTCAAATGTATTGGTTGTAACCAAAAATTATTTTGCACATTCTGACCAAGACAATATCCACTGATATATTTTCAAAAACAAAAATATCGAATTTGGATAACAGACAGACAGTCTTAATGTTTCTGTGGCCAGTGGAAAGAAATCTTAAAACAATCTAGGAATCAATAAGCTTGAATCTTGCCAGAGGTTCCAGGAAGGTCATCGTCATGACTACCAGAGCTCTGCAATTAGAACAAAATTTTTTTTTAGTCAGTATTGAATCTAAATGTCAATTTTGTTACAAAGAAGTTCCTAAAATCCTGATTCATCAAGTGCTGTGTGTGTTTAATGTTGTTTGTATTTGTATCTATCTCATTGTTAGAGCTGTAATGCTGAGGTTGACAATTATTGTAGTCAAACTGAGTGTTTGTTTGTTGTATTCCCAAAAAATTCCATTTTAATCTTTAAAGAGGTAAGAAAGTTCTAGTTGGAACAATGACAACATTCTGAAGCGACTTACTTTCTGAACATATTGAGGATTGATGGCAATGTCTCTGTCCATATCTCTCAGCTTCTCATCTAACTGAATGCAACGCTGCATCTGAAAATGATACCATTGTTACAAATGACATAGTCCTTGCGATAACAAGAAAACATTAGAAAAGCTAGAACCGTTAGGTACAGTAACATCTCTCATGCACAGATGATCATCAAGGCTTTAAAAGGAATGTTAGCGCTAAACTATTGAGATTTTTTATTTCACTTACATTTGAAAAGTGGCACCCAAAAAATGTAGTTTAAATTATACAAAGAACCATAACTTCAATATTACCTCTTTATCCAGTTCTAACAGCATGTTGGGACTGTTAAAGTTTTCAGGGTTGTCATGGAACCTCACCATTCCATCTTTTTGGTTTATTGTTGCAAAAATTTCTCTATCTTCAATCTGATTTTAAAAAAAATACATTTAGTTACATGATTATGTTTATAATTATAATTAATTACTAAAATAATCAAAACAACAAAAGTTTAAAATAGAAATTACTTATCACAAGTTCACATTTATTTTCTGTTTAAGATTATTGTGCACAAAAACATTATTTAGGCTGTGTCACACAATGACAGTCTAAAGAGAGGTTTGAAGTATTTCACTGCTACCAAACAGAGAATTTCAAATTTAACGGTCACAACCCTATTAGCTGACTACAAGCTCAAAAAACAGGTGACATATTCTTCCTAAGAGGTTTTCTTTTGATATTAGCAGGTGTGTCATTTTCTGGACAGTTAGCAACTAAATAATATCACCACCCTCATGTGCTTAGGAAGTGTGACATAGTGCCACTGTAACATGATACTATGGCTGTACAAAATGTTTTTAAAAAAGTTACAATTCTGAATGTGAAAAAAAAACATTTAAATGAATGTGATTGTGGAGCTATTGAATGAATATACAATTTGACTCACCATATGCAAGACATATTTCTCTGCTTCTTTAGGACTAACAAGCTGGACTCGATTGGCCATATCAGCCAAAGATAATGTTAAGAATGTCTGCAATCACAAATGAGAACAATTAACAATATTAACTAAAAAATTTTCTAGGTGAATACATACATGTGGTTGATTAGATTATTTATGAAAAGATTATAGACTCTAAACCTGAGTTGATAACTGAAGATCTTACACATTTTTGAGACAGAACCTTACGACAATTAAATTACTTTACATACATTCTTAAAGGTAATTGAGCCTAAAATCTCAGCATTTATGTAAACTAGCCTTCCTAATTTGAATAATTTATTAGTATACCTCTACTAAAAACTAAGAATAACATTATATAATATAAAATATTAGTGTGAATGTTTTACTAATTACACATTTAATTTAGTATTTACATATAGAAGCCATTGTAACCATTTCTAACACCCCTGACACATGTTTTTACTACTTTTTTGCTCTTGAGTAGCATTCTGTAGCCACCAACTAGTCATTGAATGCCTCCAGTTTATGACCCTAAAGCTTTCTTTTTTGAGCTTAGAAAGTGTTCTTTTTAATGCCTAAATGGTCTCTTTCGCTATCTAATAAATCAGAATTAGGCTAAAAAAATAAACAGCCTTCCCCTTTCTGCCCTTGATTTACCTAGACTCCTTTCTATCCATTTTTAAATTGTTTGGATACAACCTAGCCTATATGTGTGTAAGTTAACCCATAAACTGATTTGAATAAGAACTTGAAATGATCTTTTATGAACAAAATGAGCTATCCTGATGACTCATCAGCTATTGTCTTTTTGGCAAAGTAACCTTGGGCTGATAAATTGTAACTTCTATAAACGTTTGAGCAGTAATACATTTAAGCTGTTTATATACAAACCTTTGTTAGCCTCTGGATATTCTTCTTGATCAAAGATGTCATACATTGTTTTACAAGGCCCATATTGTTATCCTGTACAAGAGCCCAAACAAAAAAAGCAGACTGAACAAATGAATCTGCACTTTAATCAATAAAGACGTAACAAAACAGAAAAATAAAGAGAAAAACATTAAAATACTAAAAGTCACTTTCTGAACTTAAGCTTTATAATTACTAATAAACATATTTCAACAAAAATGCTCAGACGTCTTACACGATTGAATATGTCTGTATGCTTGGTAACAGTCATTCTGAGATCTGATAGATTATTTTGGAGATACACAGCTGCAAGATCCATATAAGCTTGACACAATGGCTGAAAGAAATATAAGATATGTATTCTACTGGAACCATAAAAATATCAGAACTTACTAGTTCAGCACTGTGAAATTAGTAGACTCATACAGTAACATATGTTTTAAAAATGTACCTTTATGTATCTCTGAAGTACTTGTGGTGTGTATTTTGGCAGAGATATGATCTGTAAAAAATAAAATAACAAAATTAATCTCTAAAAACACAGTAGTCCTGTTGTGAAGGAAATTTTGGTGTGGGTTTGTTAGCAGTAGAATATTATTGGGTTGTGTATATGCATGAATTTCATGTCTTCATAAATATTTTATTACAGCATGGTGCAAGGAAAGGATGCAGCAGGAATGAAGAATGATTTAGACAAGAGAGAATGAAATTCAAAATTCTTTCAAAAACCCTGAAAAAATCAATAAGGTTGTGCACAATAAAATATCTCCATACACATTTGGTTTCCCAGACAAAATGAAATAAAAGTTGTCTAATCTGGGACAGCCAAAACAAATATGAGGCATGTTTTACTTGACTTTTGTGGGTTACACCTTGACAAGGGAGAATAATACATGCCAGCAATGGTACTTTACCCAAGTGAAATTAGGATTTTATTTGCAACTGAATGTTTATAAGCTAATAATATGATTCTGTTCATTATATCAACAGCAAAATTAAGTTTAATGAGACTATTTTCTTATACAAACCTTGCCATGTAAAATTAAAGAAACCAGAGTAAACTTTTTATAAGCCTCCATCATGATGTGACTGACAGCAACACTTGGAGTAGTTATTACCTAGGGATGGAAGAAAATTAGAAGAATATAAGGAATGTTAAAACAACAATATTTGTCTGAAATGATTATTATTTTTTTTTAAACAAATCTTTTAAAATAAAGTGAACGTTATCTTTTATAAATGACATATTCTTCTTAAAAGTAGAACATTATGGCATCCTATGCTTAAACATGTCCTCTGGTCATTTATCTTAATCAGAGATATAAACTTTACTTGATTAAGAGATATATTCTTTACTAAGTCATTGGTTATACTGTTTGATTCAAGTAACCATTTCCATGCGCAAATGGCATTTGGAAAGAAAAAATTCTATTAACCTGTAAATTTCCAATGTATGATCTAATTTTACTTAAAGCCATTTTGCTGTGCAATAAGAACTCAAGACACAATAAATTTGTTTTATTTTGATATTTCCTTCAAATTATATTGAGTTTCCACTTTGCACTACTACATACTTACTATTTCAAAACAGTATAAGGCTCTTTCATAGTTCTTTAAAGCTAAATAAATCATTCCACCATAGTAATAGTACAACAAATAGTCTTTAGCATCAAATCGACCACCCTGAAATATAAAGATAACAATACTTTCCAAAAAGACATTAAATAGAATTAATGCTCAAAGATAAAAAAATTAAATGTACATTTCAGGCATTTTAATAAATAAAACAATCATTAAAACAAGATCTACCTCTCTGCTGATATCTGTGATATCTATATCTAAAAACACCAAAGCAGGTTTCAAGTTTTTGGACAGCAAACATAACTGTTGAATAATGACAAATAATACTTGTTAATTTTAATGAATGCAGCAATTTCAAAGTAAAAGAAACATGCTAAATAGGAGTCGATAGTATAGTTAACTGGAAATTAAAAGAAACATTTTTTTTATGTTTTAACTTGTTTGTATAGTAAGAAATATATATATCCATTAAAATGTTGCATTAAAAACATAATTTCTATTTCTATTCAATAAAAGGAATAAGATTTAAAAAAAACAACAACATTTGACCCAATGTTGAATAATAAAATACAAAACCAATGATGCATCAACCTGACACAAGCTTGAATGAATGGAAGTCAACTGAGCAGGATGAATTTGAATTTTCTGAATTGCTTGAACTAAAGGTGCTATTCCTCTAGCATACTGATGTAATGAAAAAAAACAACAACAAACATACATGAAAACATTTTAAAAATATTTGAAATTATAACAGCTACATTTTTAAGTTCACGATGTAAACAAAATAAGAAACATCTTGATCATCAATCTTTTAACTTTAGTTATGATGATGAATATGAAAAAAAAAACCCACTATATAACAAAACATAATCCAATTTGGAGTAGCATTCATTATAGGGAATTTAGTCATTCTTAAAGTCTCTTATAATATATATCCTTAAGAACCAAATATGTTTCAAGCCAAATGTTGTTTAAATTAAAAAATGTTTTAAAATCCTGTATATAGAGTAATAATGTTATAGACATGCTTTTTACACTTATTAGTATTCCTTGCAATAGTTTTTTTTGTGTAAAACTTATAAAGTGTGATGCTAAGCTAATTTCAACTGAGGTAACGCAGCTAATTATTGTTTATTTAATAAAAAAAAAAGTGGAGAATAATACAAATGAAATTCTATGATATGATTTGTTCTTAAACATATTTTTTTCAGGAGGCAATTTTCACAGCTTGGTATGCAAGTAACTGCAAACATCAGATATATAATAGGGATTCCTTAAAATAAAATTTGTTAAGTCTACAATACTTATTTTTTCAAACCTTCAATTATATCATACAAATTTCCTTTTTTTTAAAGAACACTTTTAAATACTTACCATCTTTCTATCAATAATAGCTTGGGCAAACTTGTGACAAAGTTCTGCATCTGCAAGTATTGTGAAATTGGAATTTGAAAATGTATGGCATAGCCAAACAGTTTTAACTTTAATATAGTTGACAAACGTTTTTTTTTAAAGTAAAATATGTCAGAAAGAAATAACTACACACAAACATAACTTACAGTTGTCTGTGGCATAGCGCACATGTTCCCCATTACATTTAGCCAAGAACTCAGTAGTCTGTATGAGGGTAGTCTCAAGGTCAGGCATGTTGGATAAGCTGAATTTTACACATCTGTGAAAAAAAACAACAACAAAAGTTTAAGATCTCAAATACTTCTAGACATAGTATTCAATATATAGTTATTTTTCTAAATAATTTTTAATTTAAATATAATCACAGACTAATACACTATTGCAATGGCACAAATCTTGATAATTTTAGCTGTTTTTTTTTCTCATTTATTTTCTTTATAAAGTAATATCAAAATATTTCATTGAATATATATATAAATAAAAATTAACAGCTTACAATATTCCTAAGACCCCAAGTGAAGCTTGTTGAATATCTAAAGTAGCATAGACATTGTCAAGATGGGAAGCATTTTTGGCCAGCGTATCACTACTTTTGTTGATGAAATCACACAGCTGTGTAAAATTACCTGCAAATGGAAATAATAAAAAAAAAATTATTTTACTTTAGGAGCCTGTCAATCTAAACTAAAAGCTGTGAGGCAGAGTTTGTAATACACTGAAGATCCTAGATTATGTGTCATACTTAGAAATTAATAACCCAGGATTTCAAGATCAAACAAGATTACTCAATTCTATTGATAACCCAAACATTAAAAAGGCCTGAACAAGAATTATGTATGCTTGTATTCAAACAAAAATTATATCAAATTTAAGAAATCTATTTTGAACTAAGATAAAAAACTTCATATAATTGAAGCTAAAATGCCTGTACATCTTAACAGTATAATAACAGATATGGAGGCTTACATATATATAAGTTATGTATTGTTATATCTGTATTCTCAATAAAATCTTTGTTCTTATATTGGCTTTAAAAGATCAGAAATGAAATTTATACAATAAAATAATATTACAGTCAATTGAAACTAGAAAATCAAAAGTTTTTTTTTTTCTAACACCAAACATTTCTAGTGTCTATGAAAGAGTTTGTTGAAATGTAGCCAGACACATATAAATGCTACATTATATTTATATATGATCGCTGGCCAGATGACACCCTTGTTAATTATATAGGCCATCTGCCCTACAGTCTGAAAGGGGAATTTAAATTTATACATATATTGTTACAATCTTCTTTATCAGGCCTTCTGTAAGCCCTGCTAAACAACGCAGCACATCTAACTTAAGAACTTGACAACAAGAGCTTCAATAAACAATGTGGCAGTTTAATGATAAATACATCAAAAACCAATAAAACACTATTGGCTACACTAAGTTAAATGCTTGAACACAACAGAACTGCCTACTAAACACTACAAGTCTCTCTTTCTACTCCTGGACTCGTACAGTTACATTTTCAAGGACTCACATGGTACCGCACAGTCCTTACTGCCTTGTTGTCCTGGACTCAACTGTCCTTTCTTACACACTGTCTCTCATCCGTAAAGGCTTTTGATCACATGACCATAACACAGGTCATATTTTCGCATACTAGCAGTACTGTCCCTTGTCCACTGACAGCCGTTGACCTGTGTTATTGGCCTGACCCACGTGTGACAGTAGGTTGCACTGACATTAACCCTATCAGTACGCCACTGGAGTTACAATAAATAAGAAATCATGCTCTCATCTAGTCTTAGAACTAGACCTTTAATTTTAATTCTTGAACCATTCCTTGATCTAGTTAACATGTAGAAATGTATTTTTTTGTTGGGACTGGGGATGTCTTCCTCTATGCTCTCTCTCTATATATAGATATATAGAAGAAGCAAAAAAAAAACCAACAACTAGTGCTAGATCTACGTTGTAATATATACAGGTTCGGAAGTTACTTCAGAGTTGATAATCTACTTCCTAGCCTACTAGCCAAACCTTCCGCAGGATGGCAGCGGGCTGGGTATGAACCTGGGACCATTGAGATGATGGACCCACAGTCCAGTAAGCATACTGCATGACCAGGCAGGCAGTGAACTGCAAAGTGGTTTCCAAATCAGGAGATTTTTTATATATAATATATATATATATATATTATATAGTTGTTTTTTTCTAGAATATTTATAAGGCTAGAAAGAAGGAGGTATTGTTAGCCAATCAGATTCTATGTCTATATATTGTTACGAATCTCACTATCCAGGCTCTCTGCAAACTGCACCATACACCACCAACTTAAAGAACTTGACAACTCAGGGCTCCAAAGTAATGTAACACTTTAATAGTTGAATAAATCTGAGCCAATACTGTACTATAGGCAAAATGTACACTGTACAAATATCTCTCCGATAACACCGTACCAACTCTTGCACTGGCCTCTATGTCTCGTTCCGGGCTTGCACTGGGTTCAACAGTTCAGGACTGACTTCACACACTGGGCTCGTTGTGTAGGACTTGATCACAGGCCAAGATCAAGACGACGGTCGTCTTGACTGTACTTGACAGTACACCGCACTGAACTGTCGTAATGCTCCATACAGAGCTGCACCGCTGAACCTCACTGAACTGTAGTTGACCGGACTGTATTGAACTGTGTTCTGAACCCTCTTGACTGCGACACCTCCGCTCTTTATATAGGGTCCATGCTGGCCTTCTCGAACCGGACAGAACACCGCTCGACACTTCTAGTTTTGTCACATGACTACATCCTTCGTGATGCTTCTGAGCTCTGTTCACGACGCAGATCCTTCCCGAACCGTCATGTTGACACTCATCGTTTGCTGACCGCCATAACTTGTCATGGTTGACCGCTCATCTAGAGCTGGCCTGGGGCGATTTGCGTCAGCTGACTACAGACATACCGCTACCCCATTTGTGCCACAACCAGATTTATAACAATATATAGTTAATTGACCAGGTCTGTGGAGTATTATATAAAATGTTTTCTAATTTTAATAAATAGTTTTGATTACTGCTTCTCCAGAAAACGCTTTGATATGAGCCCTCAGTGCTATTCTAGAGCTTATCTTTTATTGTTTGTACTTTAGACTTTAGAAAATAGATTCTAGATATAAATCTACATACCTAAATCTAGATTTTAAAATTATATTAAAATATAATAAATAAAACTTAAGACACGTTTATTAAATTTATTTACCTGTTGATGACATTGTTTGAACCATATTCACATAATGCTCCAATGATGATGCCATTTTATTGTTTTCCAGATCTAGATCTAGTCTAGAATTAATTTACTTACAAAATTGTAAATTATAGACTTGTATACTTAAGTTGTACTAGATATCTAGATCTGAAAGTAGATCTAGACTATTCTAGACCTATTTATTATAGATCTACTATTGAATAATAATCTAAACTAGATTTTATAATCTTAGGCTGACTTAGACCTATCTAAAATAGTATTAGTATCTTATTCTTAGAGTCTTTTAATTTATAAGTCTTATCTCTTAGTCTTAGTATTGTTTTTTACTAAAACTAAAGACATTAAGACCTTAGAACTGAAGTCTAGTAGATTATTAGATTACTAATCTAGATTAAGACTAGAAACTTTAGATAACATAAAAAAATATATAGATCTAGATCTATATATCTAGACATCTATTTAAAAAATGTGTCAAACAACTCAACAAATCATGAACAAGCGTTGTTGTTTTTATGTACATTATCGAAAACTGATGTACATTTAATATCTCAGTTATTTCCCTTTTAGTTACCAACTGCAACTAATAGGAAAATCCGTAAAAAAAAAACAAAAAAAAAAAAAAAAAACGTTTCAATTGGAACTTTTTTTTTTATCAAATTTATTGTAATCTTTATTTTTTTATCTCGTCAAAAGCTAGATTTATATTTTAAGAATTCTTTATTGCTTAACTTATCAGAGGGTATGTTTTAATGTTATGGACGTTCCTTCACAAATGAAGATAAATCCTAGTCCAATTATAGATCCTAAATCTAGTTATAAATAAGTTAGTGCACTCTTCTCCTATGCATGCCATGACGAACTCATCAATAACTATTTCTTGCTATTATTATATTAGCGTTTTGAGCGAAAAAAAAGCTGGCATGACTTCCTGTTCAGTGTAATTGAAGTTTTAATTAAAAATAAGATGGCTTATAATGACAATTTTTCAAATACAAAAGCTATTGGTAAATCATTTAGCAATAAGAATGAGTCTAGTGTTCCCAAAAACATCAGAGTTTTGGTTGATTTCGAGAACGTTTTATGCGACTTTGAGCAGAGTCTCTTGAAATCATATCGTAGGAAGTATCCCAAGGAGACGTACATACCTCTTGAACAAAGGAAAGGCATTAGTGTGAAGAGACAATACGCCGATGTTAGCGAAGACTTAGGCGTAAGTCTGTTGTTCTATCTAATAACCCTAATTTCTGTTAATAATTCAAATCAATGATTCTTTAATAACTCAAATATCTATTTAGGCCTAAACTTTGATCCTCCAACGCCGTTTGGAACACCTATCTGAGAAGATACTAAAGATTAGTATGTGTCAGTTTGATTAGAAAAATAATTTTAAAATATGTAACGACCACAATGAGACATACTTTCATGCCTGCAGATGACAGATACTAAATTAACTGAGTAAGCACCGTGCACATCGTCAACACAAAGACTAAAAATCAAAACAACAACAGCCTTTAGCCAAATAATCTTCAACAGATTTATGTCTTAGAAACGCATACTGAGATCATGCTCAGATTCTGGCCTCATGATTTCAATAAAAGATTTTTTTTTTCCATCTCTCAATGAAGCCTAGTATTTAAGGTAGCCAAATGTCTACTAATTCAACTTTTCAATTTGACTTGACATGTACGTTTCGGAGTTCCTCAAAAATGAAGATTATTAAGTCCTAGTCAGAGATCAATCGTAATAGAAAGCCAGAACACTGACCTGCGACCCGACGTCACCACATGTGACGTGGCAACGAGTTATCGGTCTAAACTGACAACAGGTGGCGACGTGGCAGGTCAGTGTTCAGGCCTTCTATAACGATTGGTCTCGCCTAGCCCAAATCTCCTTCAAGGTCCGAACCCGGTACCACTGAGACAACAGTTTGCAGCATACATCACATGAATAGGCAGCCTTCCTGGTTATTATTAAACATTGAGATTTATAACATGGTACAAAAAGACCCATTAAACATGTTCACTTATTATAATGTTTATTTATGCATGTTGTGTGATATGTTTACATCCATCCATAATATATTTGTATAATATCATTTAAGATGACAACTTTTTCAATTTGTTCAGGAAAAAATTTCAAGTGTTTATTGTAGTCCTGGATTCATAAGCAATTTACCCGAAATCCCCGGAGCTTGTGAGGCAGTAGATGCAATGGACAAACTCTATGGGTTGGCTGCCTTGTTCTTTACTTAGTAAAACTACATGTTCATGTTAGAAGTGTTCCATTCTAGATATTATACTGTTTTTACAAATGTGTTTGTTTTTTTTTTACTTAAAAAAGCTAAGTCTTTGATAGATGGAATGAAAGAAAGGACCAGCTAATGATAATGTTTTTAATGGCTTCATCGTGACACGCTTTGACAGACAATAGATATGCGGACATGAGTAAAAAAATATGGTCTGTAATATGTAGCAGAGTGTGATAAATGTTAAAGTAAAAAAAAATAAAGTACCCCTTATAGACCTAACCCTTTATCTCTTTCCATGGCCGATGGTTATCAAGAGTGTCATGTGGCCAGCACAACGACGTACCGCTTTTACTTTCCCCAACTTATGTCATGTAGGCCTACCCATTAGAGGTGGGTGGAATCAGGGGCACCCTCAAAGTCCTGAAATTCAAAATGCCAGTCTTCACTGAAATTCGAACCTGAGACCTTTCGGTTCGGATGCCAAGGGCTTTAACCACTTATTCACCATGCCCACTAAATGCTAAAACAATTAGATCTATCTGTCTTCAGCAAACCATATTGAGCCTTGTAATTTCGGTTTACGTTTCTGGTAACAGAGGATTCCAGCTACCCGTCGCCTCAGCGTGGCGCCTGCGGTGGAATCGTCTAGTAGTGAAACTAGATAGGCTAAGTACGAGTAGCGAACCAGGCCCTTGCGGGACCTCCTGGGTGAGCTTTTGTTTGTTTTTTTCTCTAACTCGGGGGTTAGGGATGGAACAAGTAGCCCGCACACCAGTCCAAAAAGTCCGCCACGCAGTTCCACAAAGGGAGCCGTCATCAGACCCGTGGCTGGAGTGGCGGTCCCTGCACGGAACAGTGGCGGTTACAGTATAGGAATATGTGGCAAGCTCCCCGCAGTTAGCGCTGTTCTCGGCCACTTATAGCGAGTGGGACCCAGGAACGGGGACGGTGCGCTGTGTATGCGGCACGGCCCGGTCTGGCCCAGTCAACCGATATGATCATCTACCGTTGGGAGCCCTCAAACAGGACAACTGTGAAGAGCCCCATGTCCAGGCCTGGTAGTTAGATAAAAACCTTTCTAACCACCAACCGGATAACGGCGCCGACGCCCTACTGGACTTCACTGAAGGTAACAGAGAATATGAAATACACAGGGAGTCTGTCTGGTCGAGTGTTATGCGATTCTGTTGACACGATGGTCCAGAGTTTTATCTAGAAAGTAAAAATAATCTTCATTTCTGAAGGAACACTCGAAACTTGTAAAATAAAATTTTAAAAAACCCACAAAAGAAAGTTCACCACTGACTTAGCGCCAGTTGCTTGCTCTAACAATTTTGAAACAACTTTTTTTTTTTCTGTACTGTGTGGTTTCACCCAAGATGTTTTTGTCTAAGGTAATTGGCTCAATAAACTAACAAAACTCGATACCGAGGTTCTCGATTGAGATTATTCTTTACAGATTGTGGTCCTGAGACTTTAATATTACATTTAGGTATTGTCGAAGAGCCTCGGGTGAAGACAAAAAAAATGTGAAAATTTTGAAATAAAAGATACAAAATAAGGGAGAGGAAAGGGCTGAAGTGTAGACCTAATCGTCAAGTTTGGCACATTTTATGCTCTCCACTCAGTATTGCAAGCCGTAAGATCAGTGAATGTATAAAAATATTCGTTTAAAGTCTATAATATAAAAAGCTTTATTTTCATTTTTTTAAAACTCTATATTTTAATACACTATTCATGTGTTTCTTCTAACAGTGTGAACGTCTTTATATATTCTGGGATAACGCTGCCTTACGAATACAGCCTCAAAGAGAAGGTATCGACACTTTTACTGCACACTACATTACAGTAATATAAAGTGTCATGTTAGGACAAATTATAATCAGCAGCAAAGAAAGTAGAAACTGGGGTTTTGAAAGGGGGAGGACTCTTTAGCTCTCGTGCATCCCGAAGAGAAACCATACAGTTGTGCTTTCAGTAATGCATTGATGTTACACTACAAGTCAGGCGCAAGCTGCTTTCCCTTATCTGAAGAATCGTAATTTTGCAAGTCTGAGACACTCAAAAGATAACAAGTTATTGGTCCATGTAATAGTCTTCCTCTCTGCAATGGAAGTATAGTGAAACCATAGATTATCGGAGTTCACTATATCTTAAGTGCCTTAGAAAAAGTTAGCGCCCCTTACCCCGTCGTCATAGTGTCCTAGTCAAACATCTATGAACTAACTATGGTGAAACCTGAACCAAATGGACAATGGTCAGTCAAAAATTAATTACATTGTAGTTCTAAAAAGTTAGATTTTGTTCAAGTTATAAAAAAAATAAACATCAGTTTTAATAGTGAATTTAGTAAGAAATAAAGGTCTCAGTAAAAGCTTTCAATTAACGAAGCCTGAACTTATGGAGCCATTGATGCCAATACTTAGCTTTTATTAACATGTATTCAACATTTTGTATGTCGACTGTCTTCTTGCACATGCCCTGAATTAAACACAGGTAAATTAATTTATTTTCTCTTTAGTGTCAGTGGGTTGAATTTCATCTTGGGGTGAGATGGCTGGATAAAATCATTTTCACAAAAGATCCTACACTGCTTAATGGAAACCTACTGATTGATGACAGAGTTAGCATCAAAGGTTAATTATATTGAACTTATATATATGAATAATAATACTTGTATCAAAAAGTATGCTATATTTTAGAAGGAAGAAATATAGAGTCCTTGTAAATTTAATATCAATTTCCTTTTAAAAATTATATTGAAAAAAGCATATTTTAGTTTTAAAAAGTGAAAAAGTTTTAGCATCATTTGTATATTCTGAGCATACTACAAGCGGGCCCAATCCAACTCCTGACCTTTAAGTCACTAAATGTGACAGTGTTGTAAAGCAAAGTATAGTTCCCCTTTTAGACCTTGTGGTAATTCTTTACGGTTAACGAGGGTGTCATGTGGCCAGCACAACGACCAACCGCCTTTATTTTTGCAAAACTTATGTCAGGTACTCATTAGAGCTGGGTGGACTCTGATTCGCCATAAAGATCTCGAAATTAAAAAGTTAATTATATAAGTCCTTGTAAATTTAATATCAATTTAATTTTAAAAATTATATTGAAAAAAAGCATATTTTAGTTTTAAAAAGTGAAAATGTTTTAGCAGCATTTGTATATTCTGAGCATACTACAAGTGGGCCCAATCCAACTCCTGACCTTTACGTCACTAAATGTGACAGTGTTGTAAAGCAAAGTATAGTTCCCCTTTTAGACCTTGTGGTAATTCTTTACGGTTAACGAGGGTGTCATGTGGCCAGCACAACGACCAACCGCTTTTACTTTTGCAAAACTTATGTCAGGTACTCATTAGAGCTGGGTGGACTCTGATTCGCCATAAAGATCTCGAAATTAAAAAGTCCCAGTCGTCACTAGGATTCGAAGCCGGAACTCCCGGTTCGGAAGCTGAGCGCTTTACAACTCCGACGCGGAAGATCCCGAAATAAAAAATCCCAGTCTTCGAACCCTGGTCCCCGGTTTGGAAGTCTAGCGCTTTACCGCTCAGCCACCGCGCCTCCGACACAGTGATGGATCCGACGAAACTGTTTTCACTAACAAGAAGAAAGGGCAAATGCAATTAACTGGCGCCTAAACCAGTAAGCTTCAGTCACGTGGGGCTCATTAGCCCTGGATGGCTCCCTACTTAAGAGAAGAAAAACACTAAATTCAAACTTCTGCTGCCTTGTACTTATACCCAATCATGGGAAAGGCTTCGGGAGTTAACCCTAAGGAAAAAACAGGAGCCAGCGACACTTAGGCAGCTTAAATACACAGTGCCATATCCTTGTAGAGCTGGGCAAACAATGACCTTTCGCAGAGATGCCTACATGCCAAAATGGAAATGCGTATCCCCAGACCTGGAAATGTGTATTTTGAGGGGCAAATGCGTATTTTCCTAAATATCAAGAAATATACCCAGGAAAGACTAAAATTAAATTATTAAAGCACATAACATACATGAAAGGCATCTATTCTTAAGTTAACACAGCATAAATTTATATAAGACATTTTGTACATTTGTCAAATATTTACACTTTTAGTCTTTGTCTTAGACTTTTCTAGAATATGTTAGAATGATAACGTTCTTCTCACTTAGCAATGATCTATCTTATGATCATAATGCCTCTTGTGTACTTCACATTCCATAATAGCGACAACAGAACATTTCTAAAGCTGGATCAGTGACATCTAGTTTTATAAAAGTAATTTGTTTATAGGCAATTTCTTTTCAAGGTATCCAGCCAATGGAAATATATCACTCAGATTTTCTTCTTCCAGACCTTTTTTGCTGAGTTAGCTATGAAAGCTTTGGCATCCTCTACAATCACTAATAACAAAAATTTCAAATATTTGTTTTTCAGGCAGATAATCCTAATTAGTCATTGAACTTATTTCTGATATAAAAAAGCTTTGCTATTGAGTCTGCCTTAAATGCCCCTGATTTCATTCTTTGAACTTAGGCCTTCATAATTAAGGGAACCTAGCTAGTCGCTACCACAGAAGATACATTCTGCAAGTTATGGAACATCAGTTTGATTCCCTTTATAATGCTAAAAGAGAGATTAAGCGCAACCAATATTTCTTCCATGAAAATCTCTGCCCTTCTCACTTTCATCTAAAAAAAAAAAATCAAATCAAAATCTAGAATAGATCTAGATCTGTAAGCAGCTTCATTATGTTTAACAGTTGATTGTTTTTAATGTGCATATTTTAGATTCCATAATTGATACGAAATTGCTTCTTTTGGGTAGATTTAATTTTATATCTACATCTAGTTACAGATATCTAGAGCCTTTAGTTTTTGAAGTACCTCTTCTACTAGAGTGGAATCTAAACCTACAGCCTACATGGATTGCTACATCTAGCCAGTAGTCTAAATCTAAGTCTATTACACACCTGGTCATATCTAGAGCTAGAATATAGACTAGAAATATATTAAAAATCTACATTTAGATCTAAATCTAGAGTCTATATTTAGATTACACAATTAGATCTAGATCTTAATCTCAATTCTAAATCTATATTTACGTACATTCTATTATAGGTGCCTGACATATATCTCTTGTTCTAAAACCAGTCTAGATGAATTAGAACTATTCAATCCATTAATACCAATTAGTTTGAAGACTTCATATAAGCTGACACATTGAAAGGAACTCAACTTTATTTAGATCAGTAAGATCTAGACCTAGTAAACATTTAAATTTTAAATATTTAAATCTTCAGCGCGCGCGAAAAACAAAAAAAAAAAAGCGATACTAAATCTCGTGGTACCGTAGCTCTAATACGAAAAGTCCATTTCCAGGCAGTGACGCACTGATCTATATATATATATGATTGGCAAGAACTACTTGTTTTTTTTTGTTTCTTTCTTTTTTTTTTCTGCTTTAGAGGGGAAATGCGTATTTTCAGATGATAAACCGTACTCGCGTATTTTCGAGTCCATTTGCGTACAAAATACGCAAGATGCGTAGGCCTACTTGTAGGCAACTCTGCCTTTTGTCATATTTAAACATTTTCATTATCAATGGAGGCCTAAATTTGTCCATTATTTTATTAGTTTCTCAGTTTTCTTTTTCATCAAGTTGTTCCGAAAATGGCTAAAGACAGCATAGGCAAACCTTGACCTTGGACTTCTACCCTGCTCTTACATGTCTATTTAATGTCTGTCCTGCAGGTGTTCTAAAAAATCCGACCTGGGAGCATGTAGTCTTCACATCTTGCCACAACGTTAGGATCAGTGTTGGCACAAAGACGAGGCTGGAGAATTGGACTGATGGGGCATGGAGGCAAATCATTCGGAAGGCACGGCATGATATTTAAAACAGTCAAGACAGAAAAAAAAAAATCGCTAGTACCGTGTGAAAATATTATGTCTGCGGATTTGATCGCAAATGAATCTTTGACATAATCTGATACTTCAAAAACTTTTTGTTTCCTGCTTTTTAGGTTTATAATATAAGTGGATACATTTTGTTTCGCCTTTGAGTTTGTGTTTTAGTCTAGAAAGTAATTGTAATTTATAGCCTATAATCCTATCCTATCTATCTATCCTATCTATCTATCTATCTATCTATCTATCTATCTATCTATCTATCTATCTATCTATCTATCTATCTATCTATCTATCTATCTATCTATCTATTTATCTATCTATCTATCTATCTATCTATCTATCTATCTATCTATCTATCTATCTGTCTATCTATCTACCGTTACCAGGAAAAAATATGAATATGAAAATAGCAAGGAATAGAATCCATGACACAAAGAGTAAGATCCCTAAAATAGGTACAGATACATTTTCTCAACCTTTTTTTTGTGCGATTTTCTACATTTTGGTCCGATGTTTAGGCGGGCCGGATAACATTATGTCGCGGCCATTGGGCCGTATTTTTGCATTACTGATATATTCGACTTAAATAACTTCGCTACAATTGACATACTGGAGTGGTGCATGTCTTACAAGAGTGTCCAAGAGCTGCGGGGAGACAACGGAAGGGTCACTTCAACCCCAACGATGCACAATGTTCAACAACAGAGTTTCTTACAGAGCATAACGGGAGGCCTTTCCTGCCCTGCTACAATTAGGAGTTTATCCAAGGTTCATGTATTTGTATACAAAGTTTAAGTATTGAAATTCAAATTTATGGATGCGCTGTTCAACCTTTTTCAAAACGTAAACATGTTGGTTCACATATTACAGAGTTGACACGTTGGTTTATTGCAAGGAGTAAACTACTTTTAAAGTGTCGTACTTTTAACTTCACTTTTAATGTATTAATTAATAAAAGATCAATAGCCTACTGACTTTAGACCTCACATACGACAGTCCAGAGCCTTACAACACGACCAGGCTTAATAATACGTAATCATTACCGCATGTACTATACTGTTAATATATTTCTCCTGCGACAATTAAAGTGTTTGAAATCAATTCTGATTCAGCTGGCTGCAACATCTATCTTCGAAAAACAATATATAGGCCTATAGTAATTCCATTGTAAAAAAAAAATTTGTATGTGTCAAGGATTACGTGTTAGAATAGGTCCCCACAAAAAATCCATAATTTCGATGGTCTTAAGCGACCCCTGACATATTGTCAATCGACCTCCAAGGGGGTCGCGATCCACAGGTTGAGAGCCCCTGATCTATCTATCTTATCTATCTGGTATTGATGGTCCACTTCTGTTCTGATATGTTTGAGATCTGATCCAAGTTTCGCATTTTTTTTTAGTCCTGTGCGAGGCCCCTACCAATCGGAGGCCCTAGGCCGCTGCCTAGTTTGCATATGCCGGCCATGATAGTGTTGTTAAGACAAAGGCTAATGTAGGGCAAATTAAGGCGCAATGATAGCATAACAGACATAGTCTATATAATGGAACCTAATATGGCTTCCAACAAAGATGCTTGCACTCCATCATGGACATACGGTGGCAGGACCGCACTACAAACAGCGATATCCTTGCGAACACCGGTATGGACAGTATAGAGGGACTTCTTATGGTCCGACAGCTACGCTGGGCAGGGCACGTATCCCGTATGAGAGACGAACGTATGCCAAAGGCAGTCTTTTTTTGGTGAGCTAAAAGGTGGTCGACGTAACAGAGGCGCCCCACGAAAACGCTTCAAAGACCAGCTTAGGCGTCAACTTTCCTTGGCTGACATAGAAGAAAGCACCTGGCTGCATGCGGCGTCGGAACGAGACAGCTGGAGGTCACTCACGAAGGCCGCGGGATATACATTTGAGACCAAAAGAAAATCTGCTGCCGAGGACAAACGCAGACGACGAAAAGAAAATTTAAATCGACCACCTGCGGTTATGCTTGCCTTGGTTGTGGCAAAATATGTAGGTCACAGCTGGGGCTGCGCAGCCACGGGAAATACTGTATTCCTCACTAATCTTCGGACTCGAAGACAAGCCTTATTATTATTATTATTAATATGGCTAATTAATGTAGAATACAACCTAAACAAATAGGTCTTAAAGTTCTTCTTGAATGTAGTGAAGCATGCTGTTAGATCTAAAAAAAAAAATTAATTTCAAAATATTCATTAAATAATAATAAACGTTTGATAATTTCAAGATTAATTCTGTTGGTGACGCAATATGAAATTAAAGATCAATCATATGAATTATATAAATTACAGACGTTCTTTCAAAGAATTTAAGAAGATAGGCATACATATGTACTATCCATGTGACAATCTAGTCATAGGTGGTTAATTAGTGACTTGCACTTTAATTCAGTCTTCGGTTTTCATGGCTAAACTAAATCTAGGCTCTTGGGACATTGTAGTCGAGACTATAGTCAGCAACATTTATAGGCCTATATCGATTTGTAGTTAAATTTCATATTGTTAGATATTAAAGTAAAAACAGAAATTGCTATTACTCTGTTCTTGCAAACCTTGATATAACACTGCCGCCAGATGATTCAGATCCTTTCTAAAGCCTAGTAGAAGAGTTACACCAAACATAATTTTTGTCATGCGACAAATGCTACCGGTAAACTATTTTTGTCTGTGAAGGCCTACGACTATTAAGTCACTATTAGCATAATTTTGAGCTTTCCTTTGAAGTTAAACCTGGCAATTAAATTTAATTTTCTTTGTCGTGGCAACGATTCAAATGATAATGGTAGATCTAGAATCTAAATGTTGAAAGAGTTTAGGAAAAGTATGTAAAATATTCTTTTAGTTATTCGAGATTATACTTCTAGTTTTGTTGTATTCTGATTTCTGTATGCCCCATTAATTTAATAAATCCGAGTCTATTTGGCATCAGCGTGAACTAGATCTAGACATTTAGACGTCTAGAAATACATCTAGACATCTAAATATAAGCCCTAGTCTTTAGACTAGAGCGCAAAGCCATATTAATCTAACAATTATTAGGATCTAGATCTAGACGGTGCACCCAACACTGATCAAGACTTGTCTATTAGAATGCCAGTAGATTAAAAATAGGCCTATTAGTCTAGTAAATTAACATTAAATCATTAAATACTTATATGTCTATGCGCTATGGCTTCCTTTAGTCTCGAAGCGACTACGAATCATTAGCTGTGATCGCTAGAACGATGTCACCCAAACAACAGTTCTCCAAACAGCTGCTATGTGTCCGATGTTTGGCTTTAACTAATGCACAGACTTTGACTACATCTCATTTCTAGGAATTTCATTGGTAAAATGATTTACCTTTTTCAGATAATTACATCTTAACCCAAACCTCCCGCAGGACGACGGGGGAAGGCGGCGGGCAGGAGTCAACACGGAACCACCGAACGACATTCTAGCACTCAAAGGTCTACCACACCAGGCAGCCTGCCATGTCACTTAGCGACTAAAGGAGGCCATAAAAAAAAAAATCTAAATTCAATGTAAATTGATTTGAGTAAATTAATTGTTCTATATCTACACTAGAATTGAAACATGTCGGCTGATAAATCAGCAGTTGTCGTGGTTGATATGGATAATGTCATCTGCGATTTTGAACAACACCTGTTGAATGAATATCGCAAAAAGTACCCCGATGAAAGATTTATTCCTCTGCACAAGAGAAACGGGGAGCCTGCTGAGAACCAGTACACAGCCTTACAACAAGACTTAGGTGTACGTTTTCGTTTACTATCTAGTAGCCTACTTTCCATTCGTTAATTTCTAGTGTAGCTTAGTTCACCACACACCAGTGGAGCAGTCATTCCTATATAAACATTTTATATTCCAATGCTTAACTGATTCAAAACACTTCAATTAGGCAATTACCTGATATTAGAATATCAAAATGTCTAATATTGTTATATCGTATTTATTGTTGCAGGCAAAAATTGTTGCAGTTTATACTTCTTATGGATTCTCATTAAACCTTCCAGAAATCCCAGGAGCTTGTAGTGCTTTAAAAGCCATGAATGAGATGAATGGGTAATACTGATTTATATGTTTTTGTTTCTCCTTTGAAAAATAATGTAGCGTGTCAGCAAATGTTTTGAAAGAAAAAACTTTGTCTTTTCAATTTTCAGAGTAGAAGTTTTTATCTGTGCACCTCCTTTGGTTTCATATGAATTCAGCCTCAAGGAAAAGGTAAAAGTCTTGTGCAAGGAAAAGCTAGTCATGTACTAAGTGATACTTAACCATAACAACAACTTTGAAATCCATTTATTATATACAATCAGACATCATAAATGAAATTCTTTTTATTTGAAAGCATCAAACAACACATTTTAATCAATATGCCAGTACATTAACTTTTTGTAACATGGAATAAATTAAACATATTGGGGAGTCTGTTCCTAGAGGTGTAATATAATCAGATTTGACTTATTTTGTGACAATACACTAAAATAATTAAGGGGGCATGGTGGCTGAGTGGTTAAGTGCTTGGCTTCAGAATCTGGGGTACTGGTTTCAAATCTCAGTGAAGACTGTCTGGGAGGTTGAAGTGCTGATTTAGACACTTAGCAATCACAACTCAGACTTGAGTTAGAATTTGAGCTACAGGCCACCCCTCACCCTACAGCCAAGGGGCTTTTACCACTCAGCCACACATTCCATGAAATATATTTAAAGTTGAACAAAATTAAAGAAATACACAAAAATAGAAACTACATACATCTGGGATAGTTATATCATGTAATGTCATAGCATGATAATGAAACCTTTTTACCTTGTATATACAAATATTCTTCAATTCAAATGAGAAAACATTATTATTAGATAGACATCTGAATGCATCATGCTAGTCAAAGCAGTTTTTTGACATTAGAAAACATGAAGTATGACTACGAATAAAAAAAAAAAATTGTTTTAAGTCAATCAATCTTTGATGGCAATGCTCTGTTCTAGTGTCAGTGGATAGAAGAATATTTAGGTGAAGACTGGGTAGAAAGAGTCATTCATTGCTTGGATAAAACTCTGATCAATGCACATTTGATTATAGATGATGATATACGCATTAGAGGTAAACTGTTCATAATTTTATCATCTTTAAAAAAGTTGATAAATGTATCAATATATTGAATTCTCACATTATTCATGTTTCAAGTACTAATAATGGAACATAAAATATTTATGCACAAAGATTCTATTTTAAATAGTATTTTCTTGCATCAAAATTAGTAGAATAAATATTCCAAACACACAGGTTCCGAGAAGAATCCGCCTTGGGAACATGTTGTGTTTACAGCTTGTCACAATGTGAATGCCAACATAGGTGCTAAGAAGCGTCTAAATAACTGGACTGATGGTAGTTGGCAGAGAATCATTGAAGATATAAAGAAACAGATTGTTTAAATTGAACAATATATATCAGATCAAATGTTAGTTGCTTTTTTTTAAAAAATGTTTTCATCTTGCAAGATAATATAAACTGTTTCTTTATGATATTTGATTTACCAGGTGTGCTAACTGTGAGATTGTCAATAATAAAATATTTTGTAAAGAAATTGATTCACAGTTTTAACTTTCTATTTGCAATCTTTAGTTTTTTTAATTTAAAAAAAATTGATTCATTCACATACAATGCCCTTCAGATTGGCATACTCTATCAAGAGGCCCCAACATCATCCTGGCCCTAAAACCCCCTAAAAAACAAAAACTACATGGAGAGCTGGAAAGTACTGCACAATTCATTGCAGATATAGGACTAGTCTGAATCCTCTAACATACAAATGAGAAAGAAGATTCGCATGCAGCATTCACAGAAATCACTTGATCAAATGCTAGCTGCAAAAGTATTTCAGATTTCGTAACAAATAATTTAAACTAGGATGAACTATAACAAATATTTACTGTTTATAAATTTGTTTTAATCAACAACTCTGTTTCACATGAAAAGAGTAGAAATAAAATTAATTACTGGGCCTATTGCTATAATGAGTCTTTAGCAGCCATCTCTAATTTCTCATTGTTTCTGTCGTACTTCAGAGTTTTACTTGCTGATTTCTGCAGCTCATCAAAAAATAATTCTGTAAGGGCTGGTATAAGTTTTGGTAAATATTTCACAGTTTGAGGATTCACCTGAAAATAGATGACACTGACATTGATTTTTAAATGAAAATATAAAACTGAAATTTTATTTAACACAGATTTCACCAGCATGGATGCAATGATCAAATGCTAGAAAGTTTAGCCTCTGAAAAGAATGACCCCTAGTTCAAATTCCCAGTAAAAATTAAGAATGGTTACAATCATCCCAAGTTCCCCAAATTAAACAAATTTTTGACATTAATTAGGTAAAAGAAAAAAGTAAAAGATGCTAACTTTAGAAAAATGGAGAGCTTTCTTTCTTTCATCTGTTTATATATATATATTATATATATATATATATATTAAAAATAATTAGAGCAATTACTTTAAAAAATTCAGGATTTCTGTAAAAAAAAATTGTAGACTTTGACCCACCTGCATGTTGTCAAAAGCAACTCCAACATTATCTGGCAGTTCCACCTTATAAAGAGGTACCATATGAGAATAGCGTTGACTGAAGTGAGTCAGAATAATGTGTTTGGCCTCCATCTTCTTTCCAATATCAATAGCTTGTGAAAAAGTACTGGAAAGTGAGCAAATAATGTGAGTGAGAGCTTTCAACTAGGTCCATTATTCAAATCTCTTGTATTCTAAATTTCAAGACTTCTGCAAGTTTCAAGCCATGAAACATTTTCCTTATCAGCAGGAGTTCCGAACTAAATTTAAATATTTTTTTTATTATTACTACATTCTAAACTCAAATAATAAAAAAAATAATATCCCAGACATCCTGAGTTAATTTCTTGAACAAAACTTAAAAAACTTTTTTATTCAGTAATTCAGTTCATTGTTGTTTTGAATACCGGTAACTCTTATATTGAGACTAGCTCCAGCTGGAATAACCTGCCCATTGTGCAGCCAAACATTCCAGGCTCACACAAGTCTCACCAGCCACATGAGGAGGCACAAAAACCCAAAGCAAGCCTTCAGCCCCCCAGATGACAAAAGTGGTCATCATTGAACCACGATGGACGAACTATATGTAAAAAAAATAGGTGCCGGTACTCAGTGATGGATTGCCTAACTTTTAACTACTAATAAATTAATAATAAACGTTAACATACAAGAAAAGTAATATTTTTTCTCCCAGATTCAACAAGGTGTACCGGTGCATACAGTCACAAAAAAAGCAGTGTGTGTGTGTGTATATATATATATAACCTTTTGAAAACATAGTTTTATCAACACTTCCTCTGTCTTGTACACCAGATACACCAAAAAGCTTACTATTTATAGTTTTTTACACCAGTTATAAAATCTCCACTAACTTTTTTACGACATATCACTTTAGCTTTTGCTGCTTCACAGTAGTGCCTAAAGACACTTAATTATTACAAATCTTTACTTGTACCTGTGCTTGCTCACTTTGGCATGAGAAGATAAACTATCTTCGTGGGTTGCTTCATGAATGAGGAGATCACATTTCTCACCTGTTTCAAATACAATCAATAGGTTGAAGAACAACAAATGATAGTTTTGGAGGTAAGTATACAGACAAAATCTTTACATGGGGCTTGCTAGTCAAGAATCTGATAAGGATTCCCATATGGGCTGTGCTTTTACTAACTTGTAACAGCCTCTCAGAATAGGGCTCGACAGTCACATGAAAAATTGCTCTATCATAGTCATTCTATCACCAGAGAATGTGGCAAACAATAACCTCCACAATTTCAAGTATTATTATTATCATATTATCCAATATTATATAAAGATGAAAATCCAGCATGGCTTGCTTGACATAATATGATGATTCAATTAGCAAGACTGGATATATATATATACATAATAGTTTGACAATACCTGTGTCTAAATTACATTAGTATGTAAGTGTATAAAACTTGGAATATATGATGGCTCCATGCTAAGATTGATTAGAAAAAAAAAGGCTTAGTTTGGAGTTACTGAATGCTATGTTAACCAAGCTGGATTCATATGATTTTATAGTGACAAATCTTTTGGTTTTGCTAAGTATTGTGTATTTTAATATTGTTACATTTACACCACAAAAACAAAACAACAATTATAATTAGAAAGTAAAATAACTTGAACAAATGACAGTAATTAAACTTACACACCTGCTTTCACAAGTGCTTCGCAGGGCATGGTGTCTCCAGAGTAGACAAGTTTGAAGCCACTAGATTGCCTGAAAGAAATACCAAATGCATTGTTGCAATGTTCTACTGGAACAGGTGTGAACTGAAACAGAGAGAATACAAAACAAATTATCATGACTGCGTCGTAGAAAATGAAAAAGTCAACAAGGAAATGGGCAATACTGATAAGAGGATAATGAGATCAAGCTCTGTAGAAATTTCTAATTAGAGGTGGTAAGGCTATGCTATACTTGCCCTGAAGTTTAAAAAAAAACAATTTTTGGTCAAAAAGAAGTACCTCTCTTAATGATCATAGGGACTCAGTTGAAAAGAAAATGAACTTTAATTTATCACAGTACCTCAGACAAATCCAGTTCTTGTAAAACCTCTTCAAAACTTGCAGTCTTTAATTCTGGTAATTCACCAAAGTCATTCAACCAAGTCTGTATTTTCACAAACCTGACAATGCAGTCAAACAATATTGATACTTAAAATGAATCAGGGACAAGCAGCAGCTTGCTATGGAGTGAGTGTGTGCATGTCTAGAGTCTGATGTACCTACTAATAGGATTGATGCTGATGTATGGGTAAAAAAGGGTTGATGGCAGAGAAAGTGGAGACAGAAGATAGAACTATTTATTGTATCCTGAGACTAGTATATTTTTAGTGAATAGAGAGAGATTTTAAAACTCATTCCACATCTTGGAAATTAATTTGTGTTTTCATAGAATCCAAGATTCAGATTAAAAAGCTTTAAATAAATGTCAATAAAATTGTAAGTTAATTTTTTTACAAAAGACTTTTTTTTTCAGCTTTATTCCAGCTTTGTGTTTCAGTTAGTGGTAAGGTAAGGTAAGGTAAAGTAACTGTCTGGAGCTATAAACCCAATACAGACACCTATAAACACAGGCAAAGAGATATTGATAATTAAAATGTAAAAAGTGACAATGCAGTTGATTTAATAGGAGCATTGACAAAAACAATTTGATGCTAACAACATGGTGAGATGGAACAGATGACTTAAACAAGATTACAAAGAGAGTTTGTGTTACACAAACTCAGAGGCGGCCCCTGTCGAAGTCGGATCCCTATCGGATCTGCATATTCGCAAATAATATTTAAGAGGTGATTTAATTTTGATGGTCAAAAGTAATAATGTTTCAAAGATTCATTTGACGTAAATTTAAATTAAATAAAAAAATAGTAGATTAGTTTTAGGATATTATAACATTGCAATATTGATCAATTTTTTGAGGGTTAATAGACATTGGTGCACAGAGTGCGTTCTTTTAGCATTACATTTAAAGAGTCCATTCGTATGACGTCAAAGAAAAAAAATTCTATTACCTCACAATAGGCTAGTACCGGTATCATAAAAAAATGTCTTTATTTACACGAGATATTTAACGAGGGTTCATAGACATTGGTGCAGAGTTCTAATAGAATTTATTTAAAGAGGATCAAAGCCGCATTGTTTTTGCATTTTGTCTGTCAGTCTGTCTGTCCGTCATCTTAATATAAAAAAAACAACAACTAAAAGTTATTAAAAATTGATTAACCTTTATTTTACGTTTCAAAACATCGCAATAATTTTTAGGTAAGAACACAATTGAAAAGTTTATATAATAGATTGTTACGGATGTTTGTATAAATAGTAAAAGAAAAAGAGAATTTCAGATAAATGTAATACCGTTAATTTAATTTTTTGGATGGTCTCGTATAAAAATTAGATGTACTACAGCCATGTCGAGAGATTTTCATACCTTACTTTGGTGTTTGGATTTTGTTTTCCTTAAAAATCGGAACATAATATTAACGATAATTAGATTTTTTAATGTTTTAGGTAGAAAGATAAATGTACTGTAAGAGAGAAGTGAGTTAAAATGTTTTTCATAAAAATCCGTAAAAACATTATTTCATAAATGAGAAGATTATTTGTTTATTAATTAGAAGAGGGAGTTCAAACAATTATTTGGTGTTAATAGATTTTAAAATAAATTCGGAAATTTCTGGCGACGATTTGTAAGAAACAAAATCCGGAACATTCTTTATCGATTACAAAACTTCTATGTTATGTTTCAGCAAGAAAATTAAATGTCTAAAAAGTAATTTTCAGTTATAATTTTTCTAGTAAATTACTTTTTATTAAAGCCCTGAACAACCTATTGTCAATATTTTTAAAATTTGTTTAAAGATGAAAATACTGAACAATTTGATATCGATAACCAAATTATAGTGATGCATTGTCAAATAATATAAGTGTAATATAAGTCAATTATGCGATTTCAAACAATCAACAGGCATAATTCATGTTTTATAAAACAATATCCGGAACATTTTTACACTTAATGAAATATAAGTCAGTATAGAGATTTTGATTTAGCATTAATATGCTATTTACATAAAAAACGGAATAACATATTATTGATAATGTGTTTTTGCAACGTTTAAGCATGGAAATTGAATGTAATATAAGTTAGAAGAGCAAATAAACATTTGATGGCGTTGATTAGTTTTGCACAAAAAATCCGGAACAATCAATTTTAGATACTTAAAACTATTGAGATGTTACGGGAGGAACATTTAAAGGGTAAATCAGATTTTAAATAGCTTTTAGAGTTCTAGTTTTTTTTTATTTAATTGTGACGGACAGTACCAACAGACAAAACGCACAAAAATAAACCTTTTTTTTTCTGATGAGGGCACTAAACAAAAAATAAATAAAATCTGATTTTTAAAAAAAGTTTAAGAAATTAGTTTAGCACCATGTCAAGGCCGGGCTTTACGCTACTACTTGAAAGTCGCTGCATAAAAAAGGCATTTTAAAAAATGTGCATGATATTTACATACAAAGTGCATTCTTAGCCTCTATAAACAAAAATAAATGTTTTCTTTTAATTTTAGCAGCTAGTTGACCACAAAAAACACCTTTAATTAATATGTATATGTTTTGTTAACATTTCTAGTACATTTTCAAAAAAAATTTGACTTAGTGATACTGAAAATACATAAAAATTGTCCATCTTAGTTAGCATATTGTAACATTGCCTCCCTTACATTTACGTTATTGTTTTAGAATTGGTGTATTTTTATGAAAAAATTGCTTGCATAATTAATTTTATAAATTAAACGGTTTGTTTTTAGAAAACCAAAAGTAGCCATTGCACCTAAACTTTTCAAGCCAAATTTAATGGTGAAATAATATTTTTTGTATCTTTTCTAGTTTTTGAGATCTGAGTGTGACAGACGGACATTTTGCACAAACCTAATAGCGGCTTTTTCCCCTTACGGGGGCAGCTAAAAATAAAAAGTGTGAGCCCTGAGATTCTATTTGCAAGATTTGAACAGCTTAAAGTAATGGAATATGAATCACTTTCTAAACTTTAAGTAACGCAATATGAATCACCATCTAAAGGTAATGAAATATGAATCACTGTCTAGTCACCTAAACAAAGTTGTTATGTCATCATCAATCTCAGTGTGATAAAACTTAATCCATCTCTTCATCTGTACTGGGGCTACCAGTAAAAGAGGTGAAAACGTCTTATTTTTGACATCACAAGCCGCTTTCCTTTCTTTCATTAATGTAATTAGTCCCTGTGAATCAAAGGAAAAGTTATCAGTTCAACTTCTGTTCATCACTTACATGAATGATCAAGCGCAACAAATTCATTTGTTAACCCTTAAAGTGCTGAGCTGTTTTTCAGTGAGTGCAAAACAAGTGGAATCACAATTCTGATGTTTAGAGGCTAAACTACCATACGCGTTTTAAGGGTTAACTATGTCTTCCAAAATAAGTGAAATTAAAAAAAAATTAAAAGCTTTGAATTTTTAAACAAACTTTTTTATTAAATAATAATTTATTACTATTTGCTTCAATTATATAATAATAATAATAATGGCAATGTCCTCTGTTCCAAAGATTAAGGATGAATGCAGGCTTGCATATGACTATGCAAACCCAGTTGCAACTTGTATACATTGTCACAGCTAATGCAGACAAAGCAATTGTCCACCGAGGACAATATAAGCTTTCATATTCATCTTTTATGCCTGTCTTCAACTAAGGCCTATGGGAGCACTCCAACTATCTCTTTCAGAGGCCATCTATTTCCTCTGTCAGTGAGGGTAAAATGGCACCTTATTTAATCTTCATAAAGCTTCCAAGAAGCATTTCCGTTATCTGATCCTCCTTTAAGCTAGCCAAAAAAGATCACCCTAGGCCCAGAACAGCTGTCAAATAGTAAGTAGTGCTTATATACTATCCACACTGGCATCTAGTAGAACATGGTTGTTTGTAAGTAATCTTGCCAGCGTATGCTCATCTAGGAGCAAAAGCCCTTTAATGAAAGCATTTGAGGAGCCTTAGATAAGAGTACCCAGGTCTCAGAAGTGTATACAAGTAACAATGATTTTTGTTGGTGAGTGAAGAGACCTATTCCACCATACTCTAAATGGAGGTGGCCAAAAGCGCTGTTGGCCATAGCATGGTGGTTGCTCATTTCTCTAGGCCAAAAACGTATCATTGGATATTTTTAGAAACACCATTAATATTAGAATAATCCTTCTTAACATACACAAAGAATGATTTGAGATTGTGCTTAGCTTTGATTACAAAATATGAGCTGCAGGTAGTTTGAGTATTTTTTCTCTGCATTATTTAAAATTTCTTATGTCTGAGCATACACATAAAAGAAGACTGTTTAGCATGGAATGGTTTAGCTATGTCACATCGAAAACTTCATGGACTTGGAAATATTATATTTAAAATAAAAATGTCTAAAAACAGAAGTAGCTTACAGCATTGTGAGTTGTTAAGAATTTATACAAGAAGTGGACAAAGTTATAAGGGAAAGTTTTAACATGTTTCTAGTCTAAATTGCAGTTCTGTCAATAAATACAGTGGTATTAGATTGAATCCCAACAGTTTAAGAAGCTATGAAACTTGTTTAAATAGTACATTGTGTTCAATTTATTGACCTTCTTTCAGTCAGAATGATTATGGTTCATTTTGTAGAGCAATTTTCATGTGACTCATGTTTTTTGCTGTCCATAGCTCTGTTTGTCGTTGTCTCTCTCCACTTAGTGTGATGTGAGCTTTGGCTATGTCTTCCCAGTAGTCAATATTGATGTCCAATGCTTATAGTCCCATTTGATTACTTATCTACAAATCAGAAGTTGTCCACTTGACCAAACCAGTGCAGGAAGCGTTGTCTCAGGATGATGAGATTCTAGGTAGACTCTTTCGAGCAAGTATCTTATGTTACACTTTCTCGCCATGGGATTTTTAGATCCGCCAGAAGCAGCAGAAGTGAAATAAATTAAATTGTGCTCTTGCTCATAAGTAATCCATGACTGTTGAGACTAATTTAAGTTCAAATTATTGTTTGACAATGTCACATTTAATTGGTTTGTTATAACAAAACTGTTTATTAAAGGTGACACAATGAAAAGGTCAATATGTTTAAACTTTTAACCTGGTTTTAAAAGTTTTTTTGTTTTTTTTGTGTTCAGTACTGATAACTTTAATTTATTCATAAGTTAACTGAACTGGTTTCTTTTCTTTTTTTTTAAAATGAAATTTATATCTGAATGTAAACTATATTTCTTTATTGACAAATGTTTCTGATTAAGCTTTGTACTAGTGCTTGTACTTCTATGAAACTGAATTAAACAATCTATATAGATTAAACTCAATGGTCTGATAGATATTCACAAATAAATGATAACATTTCAGACAATTGAAGAAACTTACCAAATGATGATCTCCATGCATGTGTGAAATGAAAATTGCTTTCAACTTTCTCAAAATTCTATTTGTTTTTCTGGATCCATAAAATCTATACAGCTGACCATAGGAGTCCTCTCCACAGTCTAGCATGATGACAGAGCGTTTGCTGTGTTTGAAATAACAGACAAAAATGGGACAATATCTTACAGAAAACAGCAATTAGTTTTATGATTTAAAAGCATTCTCTAGGGGGAAAATGCTGATTGTGCGACTTTGTTCTGACCATAGTTAATGCCTGGCTTTAAACTAGTTACATCCAAGGCCCCAACAACTTTAAAATTAAAGTTTTATCATAAATGCAGAATATTGAACAGAATATTGCATGATTGGATGTTGCTTGTATAAAACAATAAATTAAACCAAAATTAATGTATCACATGGTTCATACAACTTTTGTGAAAATGAATTCCAGACATTTTCCAGACATTAATCTATGTTTTCCAGACTCACTAACAGTAAAATGCATGGCTACCTGAGCTTGTGGTATGCGTTCTGGACTGTCATATTTATGGTCTTGGATTCAAACCCTTCTTAGTTATAACTAACCCCTGCGTCCTGCTGTGATAGTTGTTTCAACTAGGATGTAAAATACGTAATATAATCTAGAAAATCCATTTTTAAATCCCAAAGAATTTTTATATAGATTTACAGTGGCTTAAACATTAGATACTTAAATACTAGTTAAAATGCAAAGACTTAGTTTTAGACTTTTGGTCTATCAAGCCTAGGTAGGTTAATTACCTCTAGTCGAGTCTAGTATAATTCTTTTGGAAGAGATAAAGATCTAGAATCTAGAAGTGAGTAACTGTATTGAAATTGAATTTGTAATAGTGGTCTACTTAGCCTATGTCTAGATCTAGTACCCAATCATAATATGCCAATATTGATTTGATAGTGTTTTTTAACTGTATAGATCTAGATCTAAATGTATATCAAATCATACTAGATCAGCGGTTCTCAACCTTTTAAGCTCGGTGACCCCTTTTTACAATATACCACTCTGCCGCGACCCCCCCCCCCCCAATAGACACACACAGCAATAGAAGAATAGACAATAACAATCGTTATTTTTGATGGTCTTAGGTGACCCCTGGTAAATTGTCAATCGACCCCCAAGGGGGTCGCGACCAACAGGTTGAGAACCCCTGTACTAGATTATCTACTAAAATCTATATGCTAGTTTAAGAATGCTAGATCTAAATCTAGACAAAATCTAGTAGCATACCTAGTAATCTAGTCATTCTTGTGGCCTAGTCGTTTAGTTTTTAAGTTAAGACTCAAGATCTATATGCCTAATATAAATATGCTACATTGACTAGATATAGGGGGGGTCGGGATGGGGCAAAAACTAACTTCCCAACTCCATTAACAAATTCAAGCGACCATATTAATGTTAGTGTCTAGAACTTTCAATATTTCTAATTCGATAACCATTAGATTAGTTTTGGATTTAGATCTAGAAGTAGTCTAATAACTAATTTCCAGACATTGAATTGTAAATCTAGATCTAAAACTAGTCAAAATAGATTTTCTAGATCCAGAATCCAAGCTGCACGTAGGCCTAAACGTTTTGTAATTTGCTCTAAGCATCAGATTTTGTTTCAACTTTGAAAATGTTTCCTTGACCTTGAGTCTAAATCTAGATGCTAGACCTAGCGTTATAATAACTATATTGATTCTAAATAACTTAGACATATAATCTAGCTTAGGCTCTAGCCTACCTACTATAAGCTAGTGAATGTCGTGCATTCATGTTTCTTTTTTTTTTTTTTTGTATAGAATACTAGATCTAGAACTATATGTAGATATAGCGAAAGTCTGTATTAAATTTAATTAAAGCTTCCTTAGCCGCGGATTGGTTCTGGATTAGATCTAGACTCTATATCTATATAGAAAGTTTGATTGATCATGGCCATGGGTGTGCTCAGCAATCGACTGAATGACCCGTTGTTTTGTTTTCAAAAAATGAAATTAGCTGTCATTTTGCCGACAAAGCCGTGATCGCGCGTCCTTTCAACTATGACATACATATAGATCTAATAATAGATGCCTCTATGTCCAACTAGATTTTTTACTAGATCTACCCATCTAGCGTTTTACCGGTCCACATTTTTTAATGACATCGTTTGTTTGTTTTTTTAAATTCCAGACTTTTTCCAGACATTTAAAAAAATCGCCAAGAAAAGTTGCGATTTTCCAGGTCTGAAATTTTATTTTTGAAATTCCAGACCGCGTACGAACCCTGGTATCAAAAAATTACAATTACACCCAAGAAGAGTAATAAATTACAATGCTCAGAACAGAGTTCTGTGGAAAGGTGTGGCTGCAGACCTATGCTACCCTGGGGGGCTCACAGGAATAAGTAAAGTAAGTCAAGTCACAATTACTTTAAGGTGGAGTAAAACTTCAAAGTAGTGCATCCAAGATTATTTATAAGATAATATTACAAAACAGACCATAAAAATAAAGATAACCCTAATAACAACTGTTAAAAAAATGACCTAGTAGCTGAAGTTTAGGATAATTTTTGTACCTAAGATGTACTAATATACAACTTTGTGCTCTTATCTTGTTAGGTTCTGAAGATCCAGTTCCTAGGAAAACAACTCTCGGATACTTTGAGCTGAAATCTAAATAAGAAAATAGACCAAAAATTTAGCACATGAATGTACAAATTGACTATAAGTCTTACACACATTTAAACTGGAAGCCTTCTACACCTGCATCCATTACCTTTGTCATCTGTTTCTTTATCCTCATCTGAGGCTGACTCTGTTGAAGTAATTGCCTCCAGTTTGTCAAGTTGATCTTTGAAATCAAGTTTGCTTAAATATCTCTCTCGCAGATCTGTATAATTGAACTCATCTATTTCTCTATCAATACAAAATACGTTAGAAAATCATGAGAGGAATCCAAATAAATCACTAGAGTTCAAATAGAGTCAGAGATAGAAATGTAAATATGTAATAAAACTTCAGAGCTGATATTTTACACTCAAGAAAATATTGACTTATAAATTAAAATCTGAATAGAAAGCACAACAGTAAAATTGTTAAAACACATTATTCAATGTTTGCCTATTGGAAATTTTCATTTACTGGGGACAACTATAAGTAGCTACTATTTAGAGTTTCGAATGTACAGATAATATAATGTTGATAAGCTAAGCCTTTTACAATTATTAACAATATTTTTTTGCCCACTTTCTAAGCTCTTAAGTTCAAATGTCTAAGCTCCTTACTAGTAGTACTTACTATTAGTTTTATTTAGTTGGCAATAGTGATCTTTTAATAAAATGCCCTTGACATTGCTTGAACAAAAGGGTTTTTATGCTCTATCAGATTGTTATCTAAATACTATCTATATATATAATTATCTTTTTCGCTCAAGAGTTTGGACGAAAAGAAGTAAAGGAAAGATCACTATTTTATTTCTGTGGATGGAGTTATCCCACGAACTTTACGAGCCTTGCGTGTAGCAAATCATACAGTGTATCATGAAAATTGTATTTCCTACATAGATCATGCTTAATAGCAAAAATTAACAAAAGTTTCAATCTATCTACAAGAATTGTTGAACTAAAGTAATTCTTCATTAGTTGGAGGCGTGTTAAGCTTCTTTCACCACATTACACAATTACGGCTAATGCATAATGCCGTTTTGATTTATCGCCCGTAGTATTGGCATTTTCCCTTATTGAATGACACCCCAAAATGACAATTTTTGTCTATATATTTCAGGAGATTCGTATGGGTTTTCTAAAGATTTTAATAATTTCCGGATATTTCCAGGACTTTTTCGTATATTTGCAATTTCAGGAGCTCCAGGTAAATCGACAGGAGGCAGCGGGAAATCTGTTATAAGTTATACAATGGTTTAATTTATACACCTAGAATTAGTGCGGGTCTTATGAAAGTGCGGTGCAGGGCGCACTGCGGTCAAAAAGTACGGAGCCCAATGCTGTCACCTAAGGCCAGCCCTGCAAATTAGCGGCGTATGCTACGCAGCCGGTTGACTAGTAGTTAATATTTTAAAATGTATTTATTGCAGGTTTAAGGACTTTCTATTCATAACTTTTTATCAAATAATTATACAGTTTAACTATTGCTCTGTTGGTCTTAAAAAAATAAAAAAGTAAAAACCATATGAAAAAAAGTTAACTCGTAAATCCCCACTATTGCTGTATCAGTTTTCTTACTAAAATAGTAAAACTCTTACGCATGAAAACCTGGCAATTTCCCTCTGCTGACATATATTAATCCTGAAAATGCCACTGCAACTTGACCTTTCTTCTGTGACAACATAAGCTCTGTTTCAGGGGTCATGACCACTATTTCATTCTCATCGTCTTCACCGCTATTTTTACCCTGTAATGCAACTTCCATCTTGTCAGCGTGTTCTACTGCTGGTAGCAGAGGGAAAATTTCACTGCTAACCAAGTTGAGCAGGGTCTGATGTTCTCGGACACGAGTCAGTTCAGCCCCAACTGCCTCACTATTCATTAGCAAATGATCAGTACTGATATGAAAACTGCAAGAATCAATAGTTAATGAATACTTATTACATCACTGTCTGATTACAATTAAAAAATATATGTGAAATTTACACAATAATAAGAAATTAAAGTAAAAACTGGTGGGCTGAAAATGGATGTTCACCAAAGATAGCCATAAAATGAAGGCTGAAAAAGGAATGTTGAGAAAATAGGTCCATCTATGTCTAACACAGCATCACAACTTCTTAGAAAGCCTAAAATTCATGAGCTGTAGATAGTAGGTGGAAGTCATTTGTGATCTGGAGTCCTCCTACATTGAAGAGTGGGTTTACAAGGCGTTCTTGATATCACTGTATCAGAGTTGTCACTGGAATGATGTGTTTCTCTACTATCTAAGAAAGGGACGGCCTAGATAAAGCCTAGCTTCTATGCAGCCAAGCCACTTGGTACAGCCTGCAAAGGCAGCACAAAGTTGTAGCAAGCAACCAGTGCTCCTGGCAACCCTAAAAGAGATGAGGTTAACTGGAACGCTGCAACCCCTGTGACCAATTCCTGTGGAGAGAACTTGCCTCCCCCTTAAGGCTGATTGAGGTGGGGAACTACTCCAAGTAAAAATTATGAATGATAACACATCTCTTCAATAGGAAAAAAAATATTAAAGAGTTAATGTAAAAAAAAAAGACAAGAAAATCAAATTGAAATTATTCTGATTTAAACAATTAAGCAATACTGCATATATGCTTGAGATAAAAATTTTCTTATAGATAAGATGTAATTATGTAATTAAGATATAACCTCTCCATCCATGCTTGGTAAATTGTGCTATCATACACATGTTTAGGTGTCATGTGTACAATCACAGAAAAAGACCTTCTATCCACATCAGTTTTAGTGTAGTCTTGAAGTTCACAGCACTTCATCAGAGAGGGCAAGAACTCTGTGCTGGGGCAATCCAAAACTGAAAATAATATACAAAAGTTGTCAAAATATTTCCATAAAAATCAAACAACAAATAATAACTCTCACTAAAATTATTCTGATGATGAAAAATCTAACAATAAAGCTTTGACATTCCCAGGCACTCCCCTTCATTTGGGTCAGTTTGAACATTCAATTTTTTCCTATTTAGTTGTCAGCTTTTTACGTTAGAAGACAATCACAAAGACTCCAGAATATATAAAAATCAATTAAAATGGAATTCTGATTCTACAATATACAATACTAAGAAAAAACATTTGGAAGCAAAGTGAAAATAAGGTAAAAAACTAGATTACTTAGAAATGGTCTATTGTCCATCACTGGCATATCCGTGACCTGTTCTGGACGTATAACTGTGCCGTTGTCTAGAGTGACAGGGTGGCCCCTCTGTAACAGCCCCACCATGGGACCACTAATAAAGAAAAAAAATAAACAAGTCAAGCAGTGAGAAGAAAGCTGAAGCCTATAACATATGAAAAAAAAGTACACAAAATATGTGTGTCCCATGAAAAAGTTTAGTATATGTGATAGTAAGTGTTTTTACTTGAGTGACTAGTAGCGTATTGTGTTTGACTGTGTATGGACAAGCTATTACAGCATGAATGCCTGCCAAGATTAGTTCATGCAGTGAGCACAACCAAAATAAAAAAGGATCAGGTCCTATTTAGATTTTGTTGATCATACCCCATGTTTATGAATGCAATATTAAAACTAAGTAATTCAATATATATGTTTTCACAATTTTTTTAAAATACTTAAAACTAACAGAGAAATAAATTTCATATTGTTAAACAAACACAGTAACCTACATTGTAACTCCAGCGTCAACACATTTCTCAACATTTATTTTGGGTTGTGGAGGTTTGGCCTAAAAACAAGAAAATAAATTCTTATAGTCATACAATGGGGAAAAATCCCATTTTGTAAGATTTAACAAGTGAAATACCAAAATAGTTTACAAAACTTTAAAATAAAAACTCTTAACAATTAGAGGAAAGTGTAGAAAATGGTTAATACCTAGAAAATGAAACTATTGTGAGGGCAGTGTTTTTAAAAAGTCATTAGAAAATACTAAGTTTTAAAGTTTCAATAATGAAATCAAATTGTTTTAATATTGTTGAGTAAACAATAGATTGTACTTAAGAAATAAAATACTCAACACTATTTTATTCGAATGTCATTTGTGAATAAAATTTCATTGATTGAAATCAAGAATACCCCATCTCTCACCATAAGTAGGCCTAGAGATGTTAATAAAGTTTTAAAATTACCTGAACAATATAGCAGTATGCAACATCGTTGATTTTACATTCAGAATTTATTCTCTGTCTCTTAGCTGAAAGATATATAATTATTTAAAATTGAAAACAAATTGTTTTTGAAGTAGGTTTTTATAACTTTCATTCTTATAATCTCAAAGCTTAATATATATTATGATGTATAAAACATAATTTCTATTCACCTGGATTTTGTTCATGATCAAGATTGTTATAGAACGCTACTGGAGTTATAGTTACACACAGATCTTCATACTTTCCTTCCCCTTTGGCTGAAGAAACAAACATAGATAAGACATCATAATAATTGCTTGATGTAATTATAATAAAATAAAAGTTTCATTATATCCTTATAAAAGACGTCTGGAAATATACCAACTTAAACTGGTCTATCTGGTTCTATGCACAAGGTGGTTTTGTTGGTATTGTGGTAAAAATGATTTTCTTCTAATAAAAATTTGGGGTTTATGTCAAAACCAATATCAGAATTTTAAAAGATTTTAGACATCTTATCTTATGAAATACAGACGTTACTTCAAAAAAGAAGATGCTTACGTCCTACGCGCCATGCATTTAGTCATGCCTATTAACCAATGACTTAAATTCTGCCAAGTCACTGGTTTTCCTGGCTAGCTCAGGCAACCCATTCCATGCTCTAATAGCACTAGGGAAGAAGGAGTATTTGTACAAATTTGTCCTAGCATATGGGATGAGGAATGTGCATTTATCTTTGTGTCTCTCAGAGTATTTTATTAAATTTTGTTTTTGTATTTGAAGATTATGGTTCAGTGTTTTATGTATAATTGCTACTTTACTTTAGAGTCTTCTGTCCTGAAGGCTTTCTAAATTTAGTGATTTTACTATAGGTGTTACTCTAGTCAAATGTGAATATTCATTTGTTATGAATCTCACTGCTCTATTTTGTGTCTGTTCCAGTTTCTTAATGTTTTCTTGAGTTGAGGGGTCCCAAACGGAGGATGCATATTCTAATATTGGCCTAACCAAGGTTAAATAACATTTTAGTTTTATGTTCTTATTTGATTTATAGAAATTTCTTTTAATAAATCCTAATGCTTTGTTTGATTTTTTTATAGTTTCATCAATATGTGGATTCCATGACAGTTTTTCATTTATTATAACACCTAGGTATTTTGCGTTTTTAGTCTGTGTTACTGGTTTGCCATGAATAAAATAAGTGGAATTCATTTGTTTTAGTTTTTTTGTTACTCTTAACAACTGACATTTTTCTGGGTGGAAAGACATGCTCCAATTTGATTCCCATTTCTGTAATTCATCTAATTCTCTTTGTAAAATATCTGTGTCTTGTGTTGTTTTTATTGTTCTATATATTATGCAATCGTCTGCAAATAATCTGACATAATGGGAATTGACAAATTGTTAATAATTGCTACTTCAATAAGATGTTTATGTAATCCATTTTAGGTATTCTATTTGTCACCTACCTATGTTCAAATTAGCAGAAACTGCAAATTTCTTTGCCATCATAGCTATTTTTTCCTAATTACAAAGAAACAAAAAAAAAAAAAAAAAAAAAATGCAAACATTGACCACAAGAATATAAAATAAGCAACTTTAATACAAAAAAAACACCAAGACCCATCTATGACCTTGTACTAGGATTAGGTCAAAAGACCAGTGACCTGCTGTACTGACAAGTTTCAAGTTAGTTCAATGGTACTTAGTGGTCCCAAATTATATTTCCTAGGTTCTTAATTATAGCCACTAGATATAAAATAATGGACTTAAAGTTTCAGTTACAAATAATAATAAGGAGTTTATTTACAAAAAAAAAATGAAGAACAAGAAACAAAGTATTGTGACTCACACAAAGTTCTTAAAGTTAAATAAGAAAATTAGTGTTTTAATGTATTTGGGATAAGCAAGATGAAAGAAAGGTAATGGACAAAAATCTCATTATCATTCTCTAAAAGGAAATAAAAAAGAACTTGCCACATCTGGTGGTCCATATATCGTTATTTTTGGGGTACTGCTAGTTTGTGCTTGGCAGTCTTTCTCTCTTGAGCCAAAAGCTCTTAACTCTGTATTTTTTTGATTTTCAAGTGTCATAGCCATACCTAAAAACATTTTTTTAAAAAATTAAAAGAAAAATTATTTAATAAGTTGTGATCATTATTTACGTGTTGGCTGTTGGAGATCTGATTGTTGGTGAAATAAACCAGGTTCTAATATCAAGTCTCATACTTTAAGTGATGAATTTCAAGGATTTCTGTAGTGACAAGACTATTATGAATTCCCCCCCCCCCCCCCAATGCTTTTGATATGTATCTTACTTATGGTCCAGATTAATAATTTTTTTTTTTAAGTAGGCTAGTTAAGGCAGAGATGAGATCAAATAAAAAAAAAATTAATTAAAGGCTTTTAAAATTTAAAAGCAAACAAACCTAAATAAAAATATTTAAACAACTTTGTACAAATTACAGTTGAAAACTAATTATAAAAAGTTGCAATTTAACATTAGCATATAATACAACAAGATCACCACAACTTGTGTATTATTATAGCTGCAATTAGACTATAAAGTGAGTAGTTAGTTAAATGTACTTACCTAAAAGTCCGCCAATATTTTCCCAGTTTTTATAAGTAATGAAAATGTTTTCTATGCCCGATACCTTAGCGTAAGCTGCTTGTCTCAAGCTAAAGATAACATAAAATGATATAAAAGAAAATTAAGTTTTTGCTATTGAGCATCAAATTGATAATTTTACTAATATGTAGGAGCCTAAAAAAATATTGTCATCAATAAAATTGAGAGGACTGTAACCAGTACCCAATGCCTATCATATTTATAATTAAATACAATATCTATAATAAATAGAATTACCTTCTGCTAATTGAAATAAGTCTTCTTGATCCTTCCCCACAGTTGAACATATATCTAAAATAGCAAATGTAATGTAAACAAAATGTTGAGTCAAAGTTCAAGGAACTGTAAATTAAACTAGTGATGATATTGTCTATATGACGTGTGGGCAGCCCAGCACTCGCAAATTTACCGCCCAGGTTTTCCCCCAGCAACAGCCTGGTGATTATATATGCCCAACCTGTGATCGCAGCTGTGTATCAAGGATTGGCCTCTTTAGTCACACAAGAAGTTGCAAAGGGAAAAGATCGTCTCTTGAGACGTAAAATGCCACTGAAAAATGCTGACTATTAAATTTTTAAATGAAGATTGGAAAAGTCAAAAAAAAAAATAAATTAACAAAGTAAACCCTTCAGACATTGTGATCTATATATGGCAGATGATGTAAAGGTCATCTGTTTTTATGGTCCACAAATTACAAGGGCCTCATGTGGTCAGCACAATGACCAATGGCCTTTACATATATGTGTTGTCATTGGCATTGAATTAATGCGCAAAGTTTCAACTTGACGAATAGGAATGGGGAGAAATAATGCATACAAGATTTGTACCAGACAGACAGAGTTGATATATAATATAAAAATATCTAGATGTAATAACACTTTAAACTCATTTAAATAAAGTTTAAAAAAAAAAGGATGTTTAACAAAGGACATTTTAAGTCATTTACTCTAGTCATATAAAGACAAAAAAATGAAACATTGGTTTTAAAGAATTGACAATGGGGTAATATTTTTTTTAAAGAGAAAAGACTTTAACTTTCAAACCACTGCTGATAGCAAAAGAAAAAAAAATCATTATGATGACAAGTTCTGGAACATGTTTTTTTTCATAAGACAAGATAAAGAAAACATTGATTAGATTTTACCCTTTTTTACTTACCGAGTGTATTCCGTCGTAAGCAACAAAGATCGTGATGTTCCAGGTCCACCAGTGCCGACAACTACAAGGTTTATTTTTGTTGGTACTTTAGCAAGTTGGGTTAATTTATCCATCCCACTTGTCTTTCTTTTACTGCGCTGTGAGTTTGGCTCACTTTGAATGTGAATCTGTTGGGTACTTTGTTCCTGTCTATTGCCTGCATTGAGTCCTAGTTGCCTTTTTCGCTTTTTACCCATTTCTAGATCTAGATATGTAGATATAATAGATCTATGTCTATGTGTTGTTGAATTTGTAGATGATAAATTTGTAAATGATATACAGTTTTTAGTACTAGATATAGATTTATAATTGCGCCGACAAAACAGAAGAAATGAACTGTTGTTACAATATTGTTGAAGGGCAACTGGTGAACTCAAATTAAAACTAGATCTACTTGCATCATTATTTGGTAAAAAGGCTAAGCGATGGAAACAATGTTTGCACAGTAAATTAATACAGCAATAGACTTTACTATGATGATCTATTTGAAGTATTTTTAATAAACAATTAGTAGACATCTAGATCATCTGAGTGAGTAGATCTACCTGCAATTAATAGAATTATACTAGATCTATTATTCTATATATAATAGTATACTTGACTATAGACTTAGTCTTAACTTCGATGTTAATGTTCATGTTGGGATCAATTCAATACTTTAACATTTAAATAGGTAGACCAATTCATTGAAATAACACAATATTGAGAATAGTGAACAAAAGTAATATAAATATATATATTAGATTTCTAGATGTAGATCTAGGTCTAGATGTACTACTTGTAGATCTAGTCAATGTACTACAATGTAACTCAATGTTAAATGTAATACTCGTGTTTGTAAGTTAAAGCTAATTTTAAAAGGCTTTGGTAGTAGCGTCCCTTGTGCACTTGCATATAAGAAATCTACATTCCAAACATTATTTCATCGAGTTTTATAGGTGAGGCATTTTCACAAACCTATATAGTAGTATAGTACCAGTGACCGAGTCCTTCTCGGTTGAATAATTTCTTAAGGAAAGATATATTCTCTCTCTCCTTCTTTCTCTTTTTCTCTCTCTCTCTCTCCCTCTTTCTCTCTCTCTCTCTACTCTCTCTCTCTATATATATATGTGTCTGAGGCATTTTACGTCTCGAGAGACGATCTTTTCCCTTTGCAACTTCTTGTGTGACTAAAGATCGCAGGTTGGGCATATATAATCACCAGGCACCGTTGCATTTTCACCCTTCTTTCTGCTTCTGTTGTGTATGACATCTGCATATATATATATATACCCGAAGTCATTTTGGGGATATTGTTAAAATTATGAAAATGAATGATCGGATAAAGACTATCTATCAGAAGAGTTGCTTTTTCTTACTGTTAGTTCTCAATGTAACTGTACATGGCGTTAGGAATAGAAAGTCTCAATAGTCTTTCCGACATTGTAGATAAACCAAAGCCACGTTATGTCGTTTTACATTGCATCTTTTACGTAAAACTATTGGGCTTTTATTGGCTTTGAAGAAAGTCTTTGCAGTGTAACGTTCAGACATTTAATATTGCAATTAGTATAGACCTATTCATTAAGTCCTTAATATGAAGCATCAAATGATAAAAACATCTCTACGTTGTAGGTAAAACGAGTACTTTTGTAACAAAGTAAAATGGCGCAGTTTTGCCCTAACAGACTTAAAAACATCGCGTTAGTATTCTAAAGAAGCGCTATTGTGGGCATGGGCGTAGCCGGGGGGAGAGGGGGGTTGGGGTTCAACCCACCCCCCCCCCGAAATGAAATCCCCCCTGCGGGGGGGGGGGGGGGATCGGAATTTAGTGATTGATTTTTCGCTTTGATTTTGTTTATTTTAGGTGAGATTTTAATACTAAACTATCACTTGCCCTAGGCACAGCAAAGGAGGTTTTGAGTTAAAACCCCCTACCTGGGAATTTGAGTTTAAAACCCCTACCAGGGTTTTTTGAGTTTAAAAACCCATACCAGAGGGGTTCGAGTTTAAAACCCCCTACCAGGGGGGTTTGATTTTAAAACCTCCCTACCAGGTGTTTTCGCAGTTAAATTCCCCTCTTCTATAACACAAATAAAAAAAATCCAAAGGACAATCCCCCAAATTTCACGAGCACAGTTAAGGAAGCTTTTGATTTTAAAACCCCCTCTAAAATTTAAGATAAACCCCCTCTTCAATATAAAAAAAGAAAATTACACACTCAAAATTCTATGAGCGTAGCCAAAGGGGTTTTGAGTTAACCTCTACCCACTCTTCAGTAGGGTTTGAAGCTAAAAAATACCTCTTCAATTCCCAATATAAAAGAAACGCAAATTACGCACTCAAAATGTTATGAGCGTAGCAGGGTTTGAAGGTAAAAAATACCTCTTTAATATTCATGTTATGAGTGTATTCAAAGAGGTTTTGAATTTAAACTCCCCTCCAGTGGAGTTTGAAGCTAAACAATACCTCTTCAATATGAAAAAAAAAAAATTACACACTCAGAAATCTATGAGTGTAGCCAAAGGGGTTTTGAGTTTAAACCCAACGCAAGCGGGGTTTGAAGCTAAGAAATACATCTTCAATGTAAGAAAAAAATCAAATTACGCACTCAAAATGCTATGAGCGTTGCCAAAAGGAGTTTTGAGTTTAAACCTCCCTTCAGAGTGGTTTGATGCTAAAAAATACCTCTTCAATATAAAAAAAGCATTACACACTAAAATTATTTGAGCGTAGCCAAGACAATTGGGGGGTTTTGAGTTTAAATCCCTCTCCTACAGATGGCTTTTGAAAAAGTTTAAAACCCTTCAGATGGTTTTAAGTTTAAAATCCCCCTACAGAGCGTTTTGAGGTGGAAAACCTCTTTCTTCAATATTATTCTAAAGCAAACTACAATTACTAAATTCTATGTCCGTAGCTAAATGGGGTTTTGAATTAAAAAAAAAACAAAACTCCAGAGATGTTTTAGTTTAAAACCCCCAACAGATGATTTTGACGATAAAACTTCACTTTTCGATATAAAATCTAAAGCAAACTACAGTCACTTAATTCCAAGAGCGTATTCAAGAGAGGTTACACATTTCTACTAGTGTCTGGGCTCAATTAATAAAGTGCATTGAATAGTCATCTGCCGAAATTGAAAACACTAAATGTGGTTCAACAAAGATGGCTAAAACAGATTTTAGGAGTCAGTTATAGAGATAGGGTTTAAATCAAGGAAATCCTATGCCGAACTGGGAGTCGACCCCTTAGTAAGATTGTGACAGAGCGTTGCATGAGGTTTGCGGGACATGTTCTCCAACAAAATGAAATAGGCATAATAAGAGTTGGGATGACATCCTAGTACAACTTGGCGCCACACATTCATGGAGGTCCTCAGAGCAGGTGGGAAGAGGCTTCAGACATCACCAGTGACAGATTTTTGTGGAAACAGCTTGACGGCAAATGCCCAAACGGGGCGGGAGAGTCTAAGTCAGTAAGATTACCACATTAGGTCTTTGAAATAAAACTTGTTAATAGCAGGAAAATGTACAGTAGATACCTCAGAATATGCATTTTGTTGGCTTTCAATATCAGAAATAGTGCTTGGCGGCCCTAGCTGGGGGAGCTCCTAGCGGAGAAAAAAATCCCCCCCCCCCAACCTCCCCCCCCCCCCCGAAAAAAAATCCTGGCTACGCCCATGATTGTGGGGCATCTCTGTGACCACCTTTCAGCTAACTTAAAAAAGATTCCCTTTGGGTTTTGGCATATATCTGTCCCCCAAGCGGGATACGTGGCCTGCCTAGCGTGACTGTCGGACTATCAGAAGTTCGTACCATTTCGCAAGAACATCGCTGTTTGTAGTGTGATACCGTATGACCATCTTTGGTGAAGGCGTTCAAGAAGTCTTAGTCTATTTTAATTTTTAAATAAATCATTTATCATTTTGTAATAAAAAAGTGTAAAAATATTGTATCTATTTTATACTATTTTAAATTTTTACTTTCATAAAAGTATTTTTCAGGATAGAAAATGCAAAAATTTGTTCATACAAAGTCTATAGAGTTCTCTATGTCACTGTATTACGGAAATAAAATACGGAAAGGTCAACGCCAAAGAACGATAACTGTTAGATAAAAATGAAATCTATTTTTAATTTATATAGATATTACTACATTAACCATTTCAAAGGTCAACCTTATAAAAAGATAAAACATTATCTTTCTTTTTCTTTTTTACAAATACTGGTTTAAATCATATGAATTGTTTTATTTCAAATAAATTACAAAAGTTTGAAGAAATATTTGTAGTAAAAAGGAGAAAATATTTTGTAGATTTATCTTTTAAAAAGAAAATTTAAGTCGTAAGCTTAAATAACCGTAATTTACAGTTTGATGTCGGCCGTGTGGCATTCCCGTTGAGTGTTAGCTTATATCGCTAATCGTGCTGGGTTCAGTACTCTCTGAGAGCAATTTTTTTCCCTTTTCTTTGTACTAAATGTAAACATGTACTACGTTAACCGAATAATTTAGCTTTCTTTGTAATTTCATAACTTCAGTATCTTAAATGATGATTTTGACAGTGAGTCTTTTCTAACAATATGACCAAACAAGATCAGCATTTGTCTCTTTGTAGTACTGAGAGGGTTCCTCCTATTCTGACAAACAAAACGGTACACCACTATCAAGTTAATACTTTTTTCATTCGTTCATTTTTAAAATTTTCGTGTTTACGTATAAGCGTTATTATACAGACGAACTTTTATTACGTTTGTTGATAGCGCTGTGTAAATTAAATTATATTTTGTTGTATTGCCATTGATGAGATGAGTTCAATGAGTTATTTAAGAATTTCTTATCTGAGTGTGCTGGATGTCTGCATACTTTGTCGAACATTGTTGCATTGATGTAAACTTTAAGTCATTAGTTATGTTTGCGTCTTCAATAACAACTGGAATGTAGAACGTCATAGAGGCATTGCTTCAGTCAATGCAGTCGCTTGCGCAGTGGCGGCAAAAGACCTTTTGTGTAAAATCGAAATGCATTCAATGAAAGTACCTAGTTCCTTCGTATAGATTTTAATTTTTTTAGTGCATTTTCTTGACCTACTTAACTTTATCCTTTAGTCTACCAGTAAAGCATATAGCCGCATAAGTACTTTGCCTATGTACTCTGTTCTGGGCAATTTCTCTTAGGTCCATGTATATCCTGTCATCTTTGCTTTCTGTTTTGTTAATCTCCTCCATTCATCTCACAGCCTATATCTTTCCCCGTGGGTTCCAGTTTAAAACCTGTTTTAAAATATTTTCCCTTGATTTTGGCATTTTCATACTAATCCAATTCCAATAGCCTTTTTTAAAATGCCTGTTTAATTGGTGTTTGCTGGGCTGTTTACAATAGACTTTAGTTATATATTTTTTTGTCCACTTCGCTTCTATTATGTGTCGTAACCATTTCTTGGTGAAAGCCTTGATCTTGCCTACATTTCTATTTGGTACTCTCCATGTCTCTGCGCGATGCGATTGTCGATGTAGCCACCGCCTTGCGTCGCTTCTGCGGCTTGCAAACTATGTCTAAAAGCTACAGATATGTATGACTTGGTTCAAAATCTTTACGTGTTATATTCTAAATAAATATGAAGTTATTGCTTCAGATATTCAATAAGGCGAGGTTAATTTTTAAGAAATCTCCAACTGTCTCCTTCAAACGTCGCCTGTATTCGTTTGATCTCTTCTATGTCATTTCAAGCAAAATGGCACCTAAGCTGGTCTTTATAGCGTATTTTAGGTGGCCCTATTGTTACGACTATCAACTGTTAGCTTGCCAAACAATTTTGTTTTTGGCGCATGGTCGTCCCTATATTATTTGCGTAACTGTAAAAATTGAAGCATCTGACTAGAAGAGTAAATCAGTTCTATATATATATCTTACATAAGTCTATCTAAAATTGGTTTAACTTGAATAAGGCTAATTGTTTGCAAGTGTAACAATTTCTTCTTTTATTAACCAAAAATGTTAGAATGACATATACAGTCAAAAATTTAAGATCAATACTCTTTCTAATTTGTTGTTTAAATATTTTCTAGTTGATTATTTTTAGTCTATTTTAAATACATCAATACAATATGCGTTTTTAAGTAACCAAGACTAGTAGAATTTGTAAGATGACGTACAGAAAGATATGATTTAATATCACTGTATGTGCCGCATCGGCGGAGATTTCATTACCTAAAATCTATATAAATACTTAATTCAATGCAAGACTGGTTTTTGATTGAAATATACCAGTTTAAATTTATTAAAATTGAACTTTTTATGTATAAATTAAAAGAAATTAGTTTTGTATTATTTTTGTAATAAAAAAGTGTAAAAATATGATATCTATTTTATACTATTCTAAATTTTTACTTTCATAAAAGTATTTTTCAGGATGAAAAATGCAAAAATTTGTTCATACTAAGTCTATAGAGTTCTCTATGTCACTGTATTACGGAAATAAAATACAGTAGAACGTCGTTTATCCGACTCAATTGGGACCGGACACCGTTCGGATACGCGATTGTTCGGATAACCGAAAACCGAAGCAATCCATGCAGTATATGCAACCGGACACTATACGAATATTGAAAATCATCACATGCGGGACACGTGCGTGAAGAACGAGCAAAATAGGTGACAAATGTCGCAATTTTACCTTTATTGTGGAAAATAATCACTTATTTTTCGTATTCATACAGTATATGTGCATTACAGTACATGTGGTTGATAAAAAAAAAAAAAAACTGGTCCGGATATTTGACGCTCCGGATAAACGACGTTCTACTGTACGGAAAGGTCAACGTCAAAGAACGATAACTGTTAGATAAAAATGAAATCTATTTTTAGACTATATAACTATAACTAGATTAACCATTTTAAAGATAAACCTTATGAAAAAATAAACAATCTTTCATTTTCTTTTCCTTTTTACAAATACTGGTTTAAATCATATAAATTGTTTTATTTCAAATAAATTTTAAAAGTTTAAAGAAATATTTGTAGTGAAAAGCAGAAAATATTTTGTAGATTTATCTTTTGAAAAGAAAATTTAAGTCGTAAGTTTATATGATCCGTAATTTAATTTCTAACAATATGACCAAACAAGATCAGCATTTGTCTCTTTGCAGTACTGAGAGGGTTCATATGATGGGTCTCCAATTATAGGTCTATCTGTTCTGAAAATCATTATGTTTTTTTTAATGTATCGATAACTGTATTCAGGCTATATATCTTTATAAAAAATGCCTATGCCTTATGTTGCTTTTTAATCGCTATATTTGTAGGCCCTAAAAGATGAAGCCTACTACTAGCACTGTCTTCAGATGTATGCTATCACATTAAAAAAAAATGTGTTAGATTAAATTAGGATTGCATTATAGTCTGTAAAAGATGTTTCAACATGACCCTTATTTAGCCCTTTATGTATGAGAATATTATAAAACATTTAACAATTTGATGCGTGCCATAATGGCATTAACGAGGCCCTTTAGGCCATTTGAGTACCGGCCCACCTTATTTGCCCAAATGCCCATAAAGCAAGTCCGCCCCTGCTGTTCAGAAATGAATATAACCAACCTTGGAATCTCAGGAGATCTAGAGTTACAAATAGACCATCGAGTATTGAACATTGACAAATAACGTACTATTTGTTTTGAAGTAGCATCGGTTTTGAAAGCCATGAAAAAGTCTAATACTAAAAAAAAATCAATTCTGTCAAGTACACAATTAAGATAGTAAGGGATAGATGGCTGCCAGGTCGTGCGGTTTGCGCGCTGGACTGTCGTTCAGTTTTATCGATGGTCGAGGGTTCAAATCCTGCCCGCTCCCATCCACCGTCGTCCTGCGGGAGGTTTGGACTAGGAAGTAATTATCTTCAACTCTGAAGGAACATCCGAAACATGTAAAAGCACTTAAAAACAGAATCGATGATGCCATTTTTCTTTATTATTAACTCTTATAGAACCAGTCAGTGCTTTAAAAAAATCAAGCAATGTTTTAGCTTTAAGAAAAAATATACTCCTAATTTGAAAGTTATTTTATTTAGCATAAATCAATACTTACCGCAATCTCTTGTATAAATTTAAAAAAATACGAAATTGCAATATTATGAAACGAAAATTCAAGATACATGAACATTGTAAAATAATTGTAGCTCTACTGCTCCTCGTGTACATGCATGAATTCATAAACATTAATTCTACCAACTTGTTTCATTCGCTAATGCCCAGTTTCATATAAAGTTCAAACTACCTATTTAAATAATGCTACCATGTTTCTAGTTTGATGTATTTGCTATTACCAGAGAAAATTGAAATAGTCAATAAGATTGTCAATCATGTTGGTATGGATTAAGTATATTATATTTATCTAAGTGGTGTATGCTGTTTTCCTGGATCAGGTTTATCTTCTTTTTTTTAAATAGGGGAGTAAAATTAGCTTCTTTCCAATCGTTAAGAAAATGATTTGACAAACAGAGTCCTAATTAGGTACCATTCAGTCTCTTTTCAAAGTCTTCTCTAACCAAAAAATAAAACAGTCGCATTAGAGTCTCTGGATTACCATCAAATAATTTCTGAACAATCCATTTACTACACAATCCAGTGTTTTCTTCTTCAGAAAAATTGGTCTGTAACCTTGTATCTTTCAATGGAGATATTTTAAAATCTAGCTTTCTCTTCCTTTTCAATACTTTGGGGTAATCTCTATTTTGTCTTAAACTAATATCGACTGTCTCTGCTCTAATGGATTCTTTGATTGTCTCCAGCATCTGCTCGAAATGTCTAGGAAAAAAATATTCATTAAACCTTTGCAAATCTATGCAGCGCGTTTAATTGCAGACATTTAGGCGTAGCTGTTTTAGCGCAGAAGACCATGAACTTTAGAAGTCAGATTCCCTTTTTTTTTTCTCTCTTTATTCGAACGGACCTACAAACCACTAAATTAGAATCTGTTTTTATATCCTTATTGTTTATTTATCGTTGTGTATAAAATCTTTTCTATTGAAATAATGCTTTTTTGTTTACAATGTTAAATTTTTTTATGGGATGTGTGGTTGTGAATAAATAGCATGGTTTTTACAGGTATTACCTTCGATAATTTATCTGCAGTCGTATATTATTTGAAAGAAAATAGAAAAAAAAACATGTATTGATTATTGGTAATTAATTATTTTGTTTGATATCGAATAAGTGAAATAACTTCTACATTATTGAGATATATAGTTGTAAGTCCAGAGCTTTTCTTCTTAGTCAAGCTTTTTTTTATTAAAAAATATTTGTTAAAAATATTTTCCTTGTTTTTAAAATTGTTTTTATATAGCGAATTTTTCATGCTTATGGTATGCATTTTTTTTTACTTTCATTGAAATATATTTTTTTTAAACGGCGAAGCTTTCTGTGATATGCTATTTAAAAAGTATATTTCTATGACTTTCTAAAAACTCACTTAGAATCATTTGGTCCTAAACCCTAACTCACCATAACAACAGAGAGGCCAAAAACATTCTTCAAAACATAACATAAATTATTTGTTAAATTAGTCTTTTCCTCACTTATATCACCACTTCTAGACTCTGTCATCAAAAGCACATCATGCGTCAGTGTCTCCATGACATCGACCTCATCTTCCTTTTCACTGACCATTCCTTCACATTGACCAAAGATTAAAAGAAATTCTTGCTGAAAGACTCGCCTGAAATATGAGCTCTGATTTACAAGACGAGCCCAAGATACCATTAGATACGTTCTGGATTTAGGTTCCGTAATTTCTAAGCTGGTCCAAGCCGGGTTATTAACGAGATCACTATTTAAACAACAAGGTTTAAAAAGGCCTATGCCCCTTCATAATCTTCAACAGTTAAAAAAGTAATTAGTTTTCTTCTAAACATTTCAACTTCGTCTACATCTGGTCCTTGACCTAACATGCTTCTAACTAAAACGGCAATGTCTTTGTTTTTCACAAGCTCAAAAAGCTAAGAATTTCGGTGAATTCTTTCATTTGGTACAGATGTGGTTTCATTGTCTTCTAGGAGTTGTCACAAAGATTCCCAGATCATAATTTCACTATACGCAAAGGCTGCATTCTTTGAGGCAACGTCTACTGTAAAACTTACTGCCTTCAAAAGTGCTGTCTAGTTTCTGGACTCATTTCTCCTGGGGCTTCACTTAATTTCTGCAGACACTGCCTCGCTCCATGGTGGGCAGATATTAAACACAACAGATATTTCCCTTTTGTTTGGTCAATAATTTGGTTAAACTACAGGACTTATTTACAAAAAAGAAGACGATTACGTCCTACGCGTCATGCATTCAATCATGACCTAAATTCTGCCAAATCATTGATTTTCTTGGCTGACTCAGGCAACCCATTCCATGCTTTAATGTCACAAAGGAAGAAGGAACATTTGTGAGCAGGTCAGGGTGGCGCTACTGAGTGAGGCCTTTTTGGTTATCTGCTGCTCAACATTTATTCATTTATAACAGTAGGCAGGTGGTAGCTCTACTGGGTGGGCCCAATCTGTGCACCTCGGTCTGCGACCAAGGGGCTAGAGTCGCCTAAGCAACCAGACAGCACAATTAAACTAAACTAAACTAGCTAACTAAAAATAAAATAACAAACTGAAATTTTAACAGGAACTTGTATACACTTTATTTACAACCAACTTACAAAGCAATAAAAATGTAGGTGAATACGAAAATGAAAATAAACTTAGAAATAAACAAAAACTATATATACGCACTACTAAATAATTAATCAACCCTACTGAACTGAACTTAACAACTCCACTAACCAAAACCCTCTGCCGCCTCTGTATGTATGTTGCTAAATCTACAACTATTACTAACTAAACCGACCACCAAATAACCTAAATTACCCCAACACTAAATAGTAAACTACTAGCAGCAGTAAAGCAGAACTACAGCAGACAGTTAGGCAGCCAAAATAATGGCAGTTAGGCAGCCGAAATAATGGCAGTTAGGCAGTAATAACTGCGGCAGACAGTTAGGCCGTAAGGCAGGAATTATAGCCTGCAATTACAAAATAAATAAACATAAGAAAATATTCAAAAAATAAAATAATAATGGACTATAACACATATATTAGACTGGACTGGTCTAGACCTAGTTAGTGCATACACATAAAACAAGCATGAGGTAATTTCAATTACCTACATGTAGGTAATAAAAGCAATACCTGAGTTATTAAAGTCCCAACCAACACAGGTCAGGCTAGACTGCAATAAACATAAGCTAGATCTAGATAATAGTAGATAATACTAAACAAGCCGCCATGACAGCGATGCTTAGGCCGCAGCCATCTTTTACATTAAAAAGTAGGACAACTTATGCCAACTTAAATAGAGTGGTTATCCTAACGATAAAATATTCATAAAAATACATAGGAAACATAAAATAATAAAATATTTACACATAGACATAGTATAGGAAAGCAAAAAGCATTAAGGCTGGCGCAATTGGGTGACGCTACCCAAGTCTACAGAACTTCCGGTTCCATCAGAGGTAATCATGGCTAATTAACTAGCCAGTGATGCCACTACACTAATCAGTCTGCATCTAGACTATAGCGATAGATGCAGAAACAATTAATACAAATAAAAACTAAAGAAAGCAAAAATAAAAACATTTTCCAACTAAATTACACTACACAAAAATAACTTTAGACAGGCACCACTGTCAGCACTGACCACTGGTCAAGACAAAAGAGAGCTCAACGTGGTTCCGGAGCTAGCTATAACTGGTCAGCGCGAACATATCGGAGAGCATGACGTCACGCTAATTATCTATAACTAAACTGGACTACTGATTTCCCTAATTTGTACCTAGCCGTACACAACAATAAAATCTAGCAAATTACTAAAGACACGGACTACACAACATTATATACCAAATTAAACAGCATTAAAAAGAGAATCTTAAAATTTAAATCCTAGAAAAATACAAACAGGAAGATAAAAAGTTATTTATATTCTAAACTCATATGGGGGCTTTACACCGTTTACAGACCTGCACATAAACTGATATTAAAAAATAACAACCAATCCAACGCTAATGCCAAAGACAAATATATATATATATATATATATATATATATATATATATATATATATATATATAAAGATAGATAGATAGATAGATAGATAGATAGATAAATGGATTTTGTTTTATGTCTAAGAAGTTCTGAAGCATAAACAAAAATATTACCGAAATTTATATTGTTCTCACACATTTACTTATGTATATTTCAACCAGATTTATTAGAAGAAAACAAAACAAACAAAAACATAAGACCGACACTTAGATTATGGCACAACTGAAGCTCCTATTTGATTACTAGACTTTAAACAAGTTCAGTTCGTTTCAAATGTAAGATATAGCAAATATTTAAAGCAATGAATATTTTTTCCTTTTTAAATTAGCCACATTACCTAACCTAGCAAATAAACATCTCATTTCAAATTCTTGAGATTCCATTTTAAAAGATAATTCTAATCAACGTTTTACAAGACCTCCTGTAATAAAAGGATACGTCCCCCTTTTTGAGATGGCAACCCACGCTTTGCAGGCATTGACCTGAAGTGTGAAAATATGCGTCTTTCAATCTGTTGTTTAAATCAAATACTAATATAATGGATGCATCGTTTCGCTGACAGTAACTAAAGGGAATGTTGCATTGATAAGAACGGTGCTCATGTTGTCAAGAACAATAGGAAGAAAATGTTTTTCCGAATGATGAGCTTTTGTGTGCCTGACAATTATCAATGACGATAGTTAATCTTGGAGTTTTGCAGCCTTAAATATAATAACATTTTTCATAAATTAAACAGAAAAGGCTTATTTGTAATGCTTGCTTTGTCATCCCCCCCCTTCACCTTCTTTCTAATCCTTTCTGTCTTCTTTTTTTTGGCTTTTTTGAACACAACAGTGAGCCATCCTTTAACAGGAATCAAGGCAAAGATTGCAAGCAGCGAAATTGTTTTTTACAAAATAAATACGTAACGATTTTGACATATTTCAAGAATTATATGAATACCCTTTCTTTCCGGGAAATGTATTAAAAATATAAATCTTGATCGGTTTGCCCATGATAAACAAAGAAGATAGAATATCAGAAACTATGAAATACTAATATGGTAAACTAGCACAATCACATTTCCTTTCATACAAAATGTTCTTAAATAAAAATAAATACATCCCATACGCCATTCCTCACAAGTTTCAAAGGCTGTGGTTGTATTATCACGGTTCGTGATCATACATTGTAAGAATGCAAAGTGCTTTCTTGTGGGCCTTTGCCTTCTGTCCACGCCACGGACATTATAAAAAACCAGGCTATGACTCAAGCCGTGAGTCAAAAACTTCAACAGACAAGCTCATCTTATAATCCTGGCCCCTTTATAATGTTGCCCTTAGACGAAAAGTGTTAGTCACGACTCTCATATGATTTACTTAAACATAGATTAGAAATAGATTAAACACTGCCGATAAATCTTGTTTTAAATATGTGCATACAATGCGCAATTTTTTAAAACAAATGTAAACATTTTCTGTTAACTGATAGAAGCAAGTTTACATATTAAAAAAATCTTTTTTGATAAATAACAAACTTGTATGTATATATTTTACACAGAATACAAAATAATTACTTCCATTTTTTCAGTTGTGTAGTGAATATGGAGCTTAGGGGTACGTTATGCCTGGGACATTAAATAATAGGGGCCCACATTGGCCATTGAAAGAAGTCTTAATTATAAAAGATGTTATCATACTATTAGACTTCATACTTCTATTGAATAATGTAATAACACTATTCATAGTAAAAGTGGTTCATACTTTGAGATGTTTGTTTATTAAATGTACAGATACATTCAGAATGACTCTTTTTTTTTTTGGGTCACGCTAAGCCTTCCTATTTCTAAGGAGGGCCCCTTTTTTATATTCTTGAACCCGCCTCAACTATTAAAATTAAGTTAGTACCTATTATAAACTCCTAAAACTCCTTTATATTAAATGTCATTACATTATTTTCAATTGGGGTATATATATATATAAATAAAGTATAAATTATAAAGTAGAAAGTATGTATGTATGTATGTTACTTATAGACATCAAAACCGCTTAACCAATCTTGATAAAACTAGGCAGGAATGTTCCTTGGGTACTAACTTAGACCGTAGTGTATGTATTGTAGCCCTAAAACAAACTTAAGACCCTAAAAAAAAATAAAGTCTATTAAAGCTATAGTATTTATGGATCTAGGCCATGGTTAACAATGTTGACATGAGAAAAGATCGAAAGGATTTAGACCTACATCTAATTTTAAGAAATACACTTTGCGCACATAGTTTTTTACTTTGACACATGAAAATACAAAAGAAGATCCATTGATTTCATTATATAATAAAATATACCTTCAATTTTGAGTTTCAAAAGCATTTTTTACATAAATTAGTTCCTGATATCTGTAACTACAGATTTCCTGGCGAACATCCTTTCATTAGACATTACCAAATGGTTACACATTAACAGTGATTAACACATCTCTCTACTGAGTCTATTCCTAGGCCTAGGTCTAAAACTCTTATTGAACTCTAAGATGATAAAACTTCTTTTCGCTAAGATAGTTTTATGCTTTAACAGATAAACATACCAATTACTGTCCATTCATTTCATATTTTAATCAAATTAACATTCAAATTTGTTTTTCTAAAGCATTTTTAATACATTCGATCGCTGTTCGCTAAATAAAGCTGCGTAGCCGTGTTGAGATAGGCCTATATTCATTCATGAAAAAAGGTCACGCATGCGCAACACAGAATGAACTCTATAAAAGCCAATTTTTAACTCAAGACTAGTGTAGATTTAGATCTATGTCTACCTCAAGATCTACTTTATACTGTAACACAATGAACATACAAAATTAAGTCTATTCATCTCAAATTTTAATCAAATATATGTAGGCCTACAAGCAAATGTTTTAATTTGAACAAATGGATTTAAGCCTATTAGCTATTCTGATTTGATAGCTTCATTCACACTATTTTTACATTGACACATTCGCTTTACTTATTACATTATTATTTCGTTTAATTGGGACTATATCGACAGTAATGCGCAAATAAAGACCCGCGGGTCACATATGTCTAGTATATTTATATAGATGAGATTTTTTTTTACACATAAAATATTAACCTGTCAGAAGAACTACACACAACAAATAGCGACTTTTCCTCCTTACTGCATTGAAAAACACACAATTAATTTATTTTCGCTCCGAGGGCTGTAAATGTGTAAAATGTCTCTCCAAATCCTGATCTACCAAGAAACAGATTAATTTCAATATGGCATCGGTGTCTCCGTGAAAAAAGTGCTGGACAATATCTTCACTGGACAGCTCTGTGTCATTGTTTAGCCACACACAATCATCGGAGTTTGACTCGTTGGGGAAAAATGTATCAGTAATTTCCAGAAATATGAAACTTCGGAGAATATCTGGTACTTTTTTCTTTTGCCTGAGATTGATGATCTTAAATTCTGGATGCGGATATTTTCGAGCAACTGCTTATAACATCAAGTCATACTCACTGAAAAAAAAATTATATTATGTCTATATGTATGTATGTATGTACAGTGCCGGCCTTAATTACTGCGGGACCCTATGCGAAACGGATTGAGCAACGGGCCAGTTTGCATATGGATAAGGATAATAAGTGAAAATTAAGATTTTATATTAGAAAATAAATTCGTCTTTGCATTTTGTTCATTCATTACTAAGTACAAAATCATAATCAAATTAATTTACGATCCTTGCTTGTAGCGAAGTCATACAATATAGCATCGAAATTATCTTGCCTATATAGATCACGCTCAATAGCAAGAATTACCAAATTTTTCAATCTATCTTCCCGAATTATTGTCTTAAGTAATTCTTGATTAGTTTGAGGCACGTGATACTTCTTTAACTAGATGCCAGTGTTAATTACGGGTATATTATAATGGAGTTTTTTTTATTAGCGCGTAGGATTGGCATTTTCCTTGTGAATGGCACCCAAAATTGACAACCTAATATATAAAACAGAACGTAAGGCCTATGTATGTATGTCCCGAATAAAAATCAAAAACCGTTTCACCAATCTTGATAAAACTTGTCATAAATGCTCCATAGATAATGGATGAGACCGTGGTCTATGTTTAATGTGCTTCCCACAACGGAGAACCCTAAAATATATAAAAATTACCTAATTCTATCTCTTTTAAAGAAAGAAAGGTTATAACAAATCGTGTAATCCTGTTTTCACAGTAATTTATATTTGATATGACTATGTCTGCTGAACGGGTAAACCAATTTTCACACCCTTTTGCTTTTACTACTTTTATTTTCGTGCCAAAATAAAAAAAAAATGTGACGAGATTATCCTTCATGTTTGACATAAATCTAAATACAATCCATTAGATCAATAATACACAAAAAAGGCACACAGAGAGCGGGTCATATTGGCTTTTTGTATATATTTCAGGGGACTTTTATGAGTCTCAGGGAGATTTTAATAATTTGAGGAGATTTCCGGGACTTTTTTTTGTATATTTTGCAATTTCAGGAGATTTCCAGGAGCTTCTGGAAAATCAAGAGGCCACGTGAACCATGTTATAAGTTATATTGGCTTAATTTTATAATTTACACAAAGAATTAGTGCGGGGCCTATGAAAGTGAGGGGGCCTACTGCGGTCGCATAGGTTGGAGTGGTTTAAGGCAGGCCCTGTGTATGTATGTATGTATGTATGTATGTATGTATGGCTCCATCATATCCAACAACACTCTACTGGATAAGAACAACAGGATAGCCAAGGCAATGGCCACCATGTCACGGCTGCAGAAAAGAGTCTGGGACAATATATTGCTGACTATCAGTACTAAAGCCCTAGTCTACCGGACCTGTGTGTTGAGCACCTTGCTGTACGGAAGTGAAACATGGTCAACCTACTCATGGCAGGAAAAAAAGCTGAATGTTTTCCACCTCCGATGCCTAAGGCGGATCTTTAAAATAAGGTGGCAAGATAACCAATGAGGAAGTGCTACAAAGAGCAGGGTGCCAGGACATCCGCTCTGTTATCAGCAGCAGACGCCTTGGCTGGCTTGGCCACGTTCGTAGAATGCCAGTAGGTCGACTTCCACAGGACATCCTGTATGGCGATCTAATAGAAGGCAGGAGAGCCGCTGGTCGCCCACTTTTACGTTATACGGATGTATGCAAACGCGACATGAAGCTCTTCAAAATCGACTCTGGCAACTGGGAAGAGGTGGCACTGGACAGATCCTCATGGAGAGAGAGCATAAAGGAAGGGTCAAATATTGCAGATGTCATACACAACAGAAGCAGAAAGAAGGGTGAAAATACAACGACGCCTGGTGATTATATATGCCCAACCTGCGATCGCAGCTGTGTATCAAGGATTGGCCTCTTTAGTCACACAAGAAGTTGCAAAGGGAAAAGATCGTCTCTCGAGACGTAAAATGCCACAGATGTATGCATGTATGTATGTATGCATGTATGTATGTATGCATGTATGTAAGTATGTATGTATGTATGTATGTATGTATCTATGTATGTATGTATCTATGTATGTATGTATGTATGTGAGTAGGAGTGTATGTGTGTATATGTGTGTGCGTATGTATGTGTGTGCGTATGTATGTCTGTGTGTGTGTATTTATGTATGTATGTATGTATGTGTGTGTATTTATGTATGTATGTATGTATGTGTGTGTATGTATGTATGTATGTATTATTATTATTATTAGTAGTAGTAGTATTTTTATTGTATATATAAATATGTACTGAGCGATAAAAGACATATGTTTCTATGACATTTTTACTTTCAGAATTCTATCTACAATATGCTAGATATAATTCCACCATTTCCATACATACGTACTCTGTATCATCATCACTTAGGATCATTACAACTAAAAATGTAGATGTCCATTTCTTGTAGCTGTAGTTCTCTTTCAGTGTCGTTGTAGTTGTATTGTTCGGTAAAGAGAATATTTTCCTAATGTTGAACACTATAATTATTTACTCAACCGATTTATAGAATTAAACAATATAACATAATGAAATATTGAAAATAAGAAAGCACTAATTAAATTTAAATTCAGAAAAGTGTTTAAAATGATGAAATCTTAAAGGTCTACTAAAGGAAACCTGCTGGCTTTAAATTGATTGTATAGATTGTAAGCTTATAACAACTGTCTGTCTGGTAAAAAGTTTGTACCACAGCCAATCTTGGATTCAGTTGAAATTTTGCACAACTATGTCTTGTACCCGATAAAAAACAAGAATCAATTTTTTTTAAATTAATAAACTATCTGTAATAAATTATTTTGTTTGGTATCCAACAAGGGAAAGAAATCATACTTAACAGATGTGATGGTATAAGCCTTGAGGAGGTTTAAGCCCTTAGGGAATTATTTTTAAGCATTTAAATAACGATCAAGGTAACAGATAAATCTTCTTCCCCCTCCCTTTTTTACCCAACTGGTCGAGACTGTGATAGGATCATAGCTCACTGAGAAAGCTAAAAGCATGAATTTTTTAACGCACATATTATCATTGTTAGTCTAGATCTATTTCAAATTTAATGATGACTGGACTGATCTAAAATAAGTAATACTTACTAAAGGTTTTGTTTATTTAAAAAAAATTATTTTGTTATGTTTTTCTTGTATTTTACGTGTGCATGTCTCCAAAGATACATTTTTTTGGTTATTTATAGAATATACGTCAGTGCTACAAGATTGTGGTCTCTTACTAGTTGGTTGAAAGGAATATTAAACTATTTTGTTTGCTGTAATAAAAAAATATTTGAAAGTTTGGACATTTTCGAATTTGTGGTAATTGATTTTAATATATATAATATATTGTCTGTTTGATTGTCTCTTGTCATGGTGATGTATTTGGTTTTACTTTCATTGACCTCAGGTCCTGCTTGTCGAGATGCTTCTTCTAGTTGTATGAAAGCTCTAGCAATGTCAGAGGTTTCTTTACCAAATAGGTTGGCTGTATATCGTCCCTTTTGGTTGTGGACTCATGTTTTGTCTCTTGAAGTAGTTAGTAATAGTTTCCTTCGTTTTTGTGTGTGAATTTCTTATAACTCTCTCCAACTTTTAAATTGTTTAATGTCATATGTATAAGTCTTGTCAGTTTGTTAGGTATTCAAAATCCTGTTGAGTGTCATATTTCCTTTTGATACTGTCACAAGCCATTTTATAATCTATATAAAGTTGGTGGATTGGTATGTTGTATTCATGGAACTTTTGTAGTATACATCTTAGTGTGAAGATGTGGTTGGTTGTGGATCTATTGGGTCTGAAACCACTTTGGTAGTCACCTAAGATTTCTTCGGAGTATTTTCTTAGTTATAAGCCTAGACAGAATCTTATAAGTCACATTTAGTAGGGAGATTTCTCTTTGACATATCTAGGAAGTACAGTTGCTTTCTAAATGACCTACTAACAGAAATAAAGGAAAGAATAGCAGAAGACAACAGAGAATTCTATAGCACCCATCATTTACTTAAGAGCAAAACAATACCAAGGAAAACCAAGAAAATTATATACAAAACCATAATAAGACCAGCAGCAATGTATGCAAGTGAGAGCTGGACATTGACAAAGACAACCGAAAATCTACTAAATACTTGGGAACGAACAATACTTAGAAAAATCTCTGGTGCAATACAAGATGAAAGAGGGTGGAGGACACGCACTAACAATGAGATGTATCAATTGTATAAAAATAAACCGATAGTGACAGAAATAATAAAAAAAAAACAGACTACGTTAGGTAGGTCACAGAGGAGCGCAAATTGTATACAGGCTAAAACCAAAAGGCAGGCGAGCAAAAGGCAGACCCCGAATGCGATGGATTGATGATGTGGAGATAGATCTGCAAGAGCTTGGGGTTAGGGCGTGGAGACGAAAGGCCCAGGAGAGATGTAAATGGAGGGATGTGTTGAAGCAGGCCAGAGCCCCCATGGACTGTAGCGCCACTGGGATAGATGGATGTAATAAAAAAAATCGTGTTGGTATTTGTTAGTTGAATTTAATTCTATTTTTGAATTGTTGATTATTTGTCTCTATGTGTTTCTTATGATCTTTCCTTAAACATGCAGTCTTATTTTTAGTATACTAAAGTGTGCATATATCATATACATGTATATAAACATTTTTAAGCAAGACTGAAAATAAGTTTATGTTATTTGAAACATTCATATCCATATCAGATATCTGTGTGAATAAATGTCAATATTACCGACAGACATGGGCCTCCGATGAGTTTTTACTTACAAACTCCCTGTATTATGATCTTTTAATGAACAAATATCTATCAGTGAGACGTGTATAAGCCAATGATTATACTTACCAAGAGGTTTATGGATGTTTTTAAACCAAATAGAACTTGACTAGTTAAATTTATTTTTTTCGCCAGTTTTGTAGTGACATGAAGTTTACCGAAGCCGCCGGTGACTATTAAAAGATCGTATTTCCCTGGAGGCTTGTCCCGATCCTCTCCACTGAACCTTCCAGCACACTGACCATAGCGCAGTTCAAATAGTTGTTGGAAGACGGGCTGTTGGTCTGAACCTTGATTTCGTAGGTGCTCTAAAAATGCTGCAATATAGATTTTGTATCGCATGTCCATTATATCAGGACGGGTCCAAGGTTGATCTTTAAGACCCGTCATTGTGTTAGCTAAGTTGAGATAATAGAGAGCCTTTTTATATTCTCTTTTCACCAGAAAGCTCGTCAACCCAATAAAAAAGATGTCGATGTCGTTTATATCTTCTTTATTTTTGAGCATTTTTTCGAAAACATCTGAAATTGTGTTATATTTCCTCTTCATTTCTAGAAGTCTTAGCAGCTGCATGTTTTTCTCTTTAATTGAAGTCATGCTATGAATCTCTTCCAACAACTTCTCAAATGAGTTCCATACTTCGATCTCACAATTCTGAAAATATGGACATTGAGAGATAAGTTCAGCTTGAAGGAGAATCGTCTTTACGAAATGCTCTTTTGCTGTTTGATTCATTCTTCTGGTTGAGATAATTCAGAGGTTTCACACATTCTTTGTAAAGATTTACCAGCAAACTCAAGAGCACTTAGCAAAGTGATAATGTAGTTTTGATTTCCTTCATTAATGATTTGATTGTATATCGCTAATGCCTTTTCATAACATCCTGTTTTAAAATAGAGATCACCCAGGCTCTGTTTGGCAGGGAGGTTTTCACCATAAGTGATCTCCAAAGACCTTTTAAAGTAGTGTTTTGCTTGTATCACTAGCTTGTCATTTGGGTCAAGTTGCTCAATCTGACTTACCACATACGGCTTCAAAAAATCATTGTCTAGTCCTAGATTAGTACTGCCTGCAGGTTTGTTGTATGGCTGAGATGACTTATTATTTGTACGATTCTCAGATATAGACTGGCTAAAATTTGATGACTCTGATTTTATAGAAGAACTATGCAATGATTTTGTACTATTCCTTAAAGAGGATGGCAGTAAAAAGCTACTTTGAGGCAAAGAGCTATTCAGATTTTTTTTTCTTGAATTTAAATCTGACGTATGACTTTGGGTAAAGCGTTTCCTGTGACTATTGTTGGTTTTATATCTACCATTAGCTAAAAAATCAGCTTTTTTAATCAGACATAATCCAAGATGATGATAAGTAACACCATGTTGTCTCAATTTTAAAGATTTTTCAAGGAGCTCAATAGCTTTGTCCACATTGATACTTTTAAAGCTCTTCCCACACTGCCTCAATACAGCGGGATTAGTTTTTCCGTTTTTTAAGGTATGTTTGATTAAAACCCAAATGCTCTTTCGTTTAAAAAGACACGCTTGCTCTTCGCGATTCATGTACTGCCTAATGCTAACCAAATGGGAGTATGCCAAACCTCTAAGATATTTATCACCTTTTTCTCCAACTTCAAACAACAAAGCAGTACACTTTGAAGCTAACTGATGAATATCTTGAGATGTTGTGCTTGAACAATATAAATTGCAATTTGTACATCTTCTGTAGACCAATCCTAATCCGAATTTCCAGAGGTAATTCAGTGGATACCTTACTATACATTTCTCATATAAACAAATGCTTAGATTGTAATTAACTGGTCCGCCAAGTCTACTGTAGCTATAAGCTTGCTCGGCGAACGCCTCATATTTTAATCTTTCAAAGTCAGGGCGTTCTTTTAGAGCTACCAAATCTTTAACATATATTTCTTGCTTTGAATTCATGGCCCAGTCTGCAGAGCATGAAAATATGGTTACAAAGAGCAGTTAGATTTGTTTTGTTTGAAATGTACAAAACCTTATTGTAAAGGTTTAGTGCCTCTGTCTCTTTACCTAAGGAAAACAGAACCCATGAAAGGAGATTTTGATTTCTAATCTTCTAATCACTGATAATGTCGTCTTTCAGATCATTTTCGACATTAAATTTTATATGTTGAAAACGCGAACGAGAAATAATGTTTGCTGTCTCCAAATTAAAACTGCAAGGAAAATCTTCAGGGTAGAGCATTTCTTCAGCCTTGAAAGACATCTAAAAATAAAAAAAAAAAAGCCATTTAGGTCTACGTGTGAAGCTAAACCTCAATATGTCTAAAATATTGTTATATTTAAAATTATAACGCGTCTTCCAACCTCTAAAGCAGTGATGCCCGAACTACGGTACGCCGGCCTAATCCGGCCCGCGACGTGGTTCCGCTAAAACATCACCACTAAATGTAGAAAATAAAAAAAATTATTAAAAAAAAGGTTGATATTTTTTCTATGTTGTACAGAGAAGGTGGCCGTTTTAAAGAACACACCATAAAAAGGCATTCTAAAACAAACCATTACAAAAATATGGAAGCACTGTTGGTTTGAGCCGCTAAGAAAAGATCGCTAAGTTACGTCTATTGTTGAGCGAGGGACAAAAATGTTTACCAAAAGTCAAGAAAAATGAGTCGACTGTAATGGAGGCTATAGAGTTGCTCACATTTTAAGAAGGGAAATGAAGCATTAAAAAGTGCTTGCTAGAAGTGATGGAATAAAATCGTCTTGAAACAAAAGTTGAAGCTGTGCCGCCATTCTGGCATGACAACTACATAACGACTGGACGGTATTGGTGAAAATCTTCATTCAAAACTAAATGACAGAGCAGCAAATTGTAAAATAATTACTATTGCCACTGAAGAGTGACACCAACCGGAACTGATTGTCAGACTTCCCTGCTTGAGAAATTTCAAGCAATGCAGACAATACAGCCGTGTTGTCTACATAAACCTTGCACATTTCCGAAAACAATTGCTGGGTATGATTACAATGTTTACAAGAACTTAATTTAGTAGAAAAACTTTTCAGTTACAAGACACTTAAAAACCCTTGTTACGTAATTGACTTATGGGTGTACGTAGATCTACTGCATTCGCGGGATTGTGATAAACCTATTTAAAATGGTTTAGTCTCTATTTCATTTTTCTGTATTTTTTCATTAAGGTGGCCCGCGACTCGAGTGTCGGGAATTAAAATGGCCCACAGGCTGTATAAGGTTGGGCATCATTGCTCTAATGCATATTCAGTGCGCTTGAAAACCCAATCTATTTTTCGGAGTTATTTGGTCTCTGTAAAACAATAAGGGGATGTTATGATACCTGTCGTTTCAATGAAAAATGCAACGCTCAATAAGTGTGTGTATGTGCGTATATATGTGTGTGTAAGTGTAGTATTTGGACTGTCTAGTAATTTATTGCTCCGATGATGTTTTTACTGAGAAATTTGCCGTAGAGTATTTTACTTATTTTTTTTTTTATATCTAGAAAGAGAGTCCTCTTTTAGCTTTTTAAAATGCTTAATAGTGGCATTTTGGTTTCTTGCGTGATAAACCCCAACAGGGATCCACTCTTCAATGCCTTCCAATGTTTTAATTGTGTAACCCTGTTTAATACTTAGGATGCCAAATTTACCTAAGCTAAACGACCATAAAATATAGTCATTGAACTGCTGTAGCGTTTTAATTAAGGGATGTATATTTTGTTTCCTTTTTTCGCATATGACTTTAGATCATTCATATTTTATTAGTATTTTTAAAAGCTTAAGGTTAGAATGAAAATTCCATAAAAAGATTATTTATAACAGTTCACCCTTTTTATTGGGAGCAAAAAATAGTATTGTTTTGGATAACGATTTTGTTGAAGCTAACTAACGTTTAGAATTTAGAAAATAAGTGTTCATGGTATCATTTTATTTTCGATGTTCATTTATTTTCGAATTAGCGGATATCAATATAAAATCTTTTAGTTTAGTAATCTTTAGTTTCTCCTGACCCCATACACAGTGCAATATTTATGTCACAGATTTTTGGAGGCTCGGTAAAACAAAACTGAAACATTTAATAGCCTTTATCAGTAGAGCGTTTTGCTTCCAAACTGGGGGTCACGGGTTTCAATCCAGATAAAGATAAGAATTTTTAATTTGGGGATTTTAGGCTCCTCTGAGTCCACCCAGCTTGAATGAGTACCTGACATTAGTTGGAGAAAAAAATAAAGGCGGTTGGTCGTTGTGCTGGCCACATGTCCCTCGTTAACCTTGGGCCACAGAAAAAGATCATTTACACCCTCTGCCCTATAGATCGCAAGGTCTGAAAGGGGAACTTTACTTTAATCAATATCTGACTTGAGTTTAATATACATCTAAATACAACTGGGATGAAACAATGAATGATTTATGCGTTCTATCTATCTATCTATCTATCTATCTATCTATCTATCTATCTATCTATCTATCTCTCTCTCTCTCTCTCTCTATATATATATATATATATATATATATATATTTATATATATATATGTTAAAAGGACTTGAATACAATTGAAGATTTTCATCTATAAAAGATAAATAGGAATAGCTAGCTTTTTTGGTGTATCTAGGGTTAAGAATATAGAAAGTGTTCAAAAATTATTTATTTTAAAAGGTGAACAATAATTTTGTATTCATTTTTTGTGCACAGTATGATCAAGTTTTATGTACAAGAAGGAGGTTGTAAAAAATAAAAAAAGATAATTATTTATCTTACTGCATTGTTTGAGTGAGGTTTGTGCTAACAAAAGAGGATGTAAATGTGTGACATGTTGGCGAAAGTGACGTGTGTTTGGCGTGTTTAATGTCTAGGGGATGATTATTTTTGAAATTATCACACACCAACCCGTCAACATATAAATCGGGAGCAGGCACGCAACGAAACAAGCAACGAAAGAAAGATACAAAGTTAAAAATGAAGAATATTTATTTACATAAATATTTACATAAAAGAATAAAAGGGGGAGGGTTTGCATATATCTCTAAGCAATACTATATTTAATCATCCCTCTTGCACTTAATAAGAGAGTATGTCACTTTGTCTTCTGAACTTAGCTGGTTGTCCTGCTGATGTCGCAGCTGGCTGTGTCCTATCTTGAGGTTCTACAGCTGGAGGTGGCGCTCTAGTGGATAGAGGGACGCCGGTGATACAGTTCTTGTGGAGTCTCAATCCAAAGTTCTGATATCTGTAGTGGGCACAGTAGGGCAGGTGGCCGGCTACCGTGGGCACAAGGGTATTGCAGGCAGAGCTGATCTGCCGTGGGCAGCGTAGCTAACAGGATGAGTCCAGTGAGTTGCAGAGAGGTTTGGAGTAGCTATGGCGTCTCGCACAGACTCTGAATCTATAGGGACGTCGTACCTAATAAGTTGACAGGTGGGCTGTCGAATAGGCAGGCAAGTAGAGCCGATAGCGCCAAATAGTAGAGTTGAGTAGATCCACGTAGGCGGGAGATGATGCTCAATAGCAAATAGGCAGAAGTGCAGTGCTGAATAACACTTAGTGCATAGGGCAATAGCAAATAGGCAGACACCTGAGGGAGGCTGCGGATAAATAAAGACAAGTTAGGGCATCTTATTGATGCCCTCGACTGAGGTGCATTCGTCAGATTGGAAAAATTGCTTTTGAGTAGAATGAGGAGATGATGGCAAATGGGATTTGGAAAATAGAGGGCTGATAGTAGCAATATAAAATGTACATAAAAGGGGAAATACTAATCTCAAATAAACAACACAAGTTGGAAGAGAAAAGGGGGGGGGGGGGGAGAAATGGGCGGTGGTCAGCGACCATGACGGTTTGTTTACACTGATGGCCGTCGGCCAAGAACAATGGAGCGCGCTTGAATGGAGAGGGTGTCCGTTCAAGGGGCGCAACTCTCGTCAAGGTAGAATGACTAAAGGGGAGATAATTCATATATCTTTTCTAAGCGCAGTATTAGTGCGCTAGTAAAATTATCAAGGCGGTCAGCCGAGATAAAAGAAATACAAATATATACATATGCCATGTTTATGTTTTCTACTTACGACAGTGAGAAATACACAATGCACTAATTAAATATAAATGAAATAAGCAAAATACATATGATAATATCCAGTGAGAAATATACACAAAGTAATTAAGTGGAACTGTGATTAAGTTCGGCTTACCACCAGGTACTCCTCAAAGAGTAAGAATTAATGAAATAGTCCAGACTCGACTGTTCAGCTAGAATGAGAAAATGAGAGGGTCTGGCTTGATTTAATCTACCTTATATAGGCCTGGAAAATGTGGGCGGAAACAGGAAATGCCTAGGCTTAAGATTATCTCACGTGGGGGAATCCGACAAGAGTCGCACCTGGGAGTGTAACGAGGCGTGTTGGCCCGAGTAATCTCTTTGATCAAAGAGAGACGTGGTAGAGTGGGGAAGAAAGAGTGACTTGCATTCCACCCAAGGTGGTGTCAACTGCGACCGTCAGACATGCGGCGGATGAGACCAAAGAGACTGGGTGTTTATCTTTCCCCGATCAAGGGAGATAAGTGAAAGCCTTGGTCTAGTTGTCCCAAGGTGGTCGACTAAGTCTAGTCTGGAGAGGAAAAGGTGGGGCGGGTGAAGAAATTGGGGATAGGACGGGGAAATAATTAAAATAAAATAAATAAATAATAATAATTAATGCTGTGATAAAAACGAGTGACTGACAGCAAGCTATTGACTTGTCACAAAATGAACGATTGAATTGTGTTGATCGATAAAATGCAATAGCAGTAAACAACAGAGTGAAATCCGGATATTGTTACACATTAGCCTAATGCCTGCAGGAAAGAGGACATGATCCCGAAAAGGAGGGCTTTCGACAGATATTCTTTTCTACTTCCATACTTACACGCAAGCAGACAAGCAATAACACAAGTGCATATAGGCCTACAGGTGTGCATATAGGCCTATTAGGTGTGCATATAGATCTAAAGGTGGACATATAGACCTACAGGTGTGCATATAGGCCGACAGGTGTGCATATAGGCCTACAGGTGTGCATATAGCCCTACAGGTGTGCACAATAAGTTCTGCTTCAAGTACTGCTGACTAGCAAGTTTCTCCATCGAGCGATGGAACACAGGTCGACTCAGATATGGATCTAGCATACAGTAAATTATAAGCCTAGGCTAATACCAACAAAACATTTTCAGCATAATTAATGCAATCTTATTATTAATTAATAGATTACATTATAAATATTGCTATAAACACTCTACAAAGATTAACACAATTACCTTCAAACGGAACAGATTTACATTAGCTATGAGGTAAAATCGGAAATGGTATGACATTACGACATACAGGGAAAAACCCAGACGAAGAAGCAAAATATCGATTATGTTTGTAAATATACAGGGACGACATTTTGTAACCCTTCCAACGCTATCAAAATAGCAAGTTTGTTCGGGTTTTTCTATGTTTAGCGACGTTTGAAAACCACCCTGAGCTACATTTGTTCTACCAAGTTATGTTCAAACATCGCTTTTCTAAAGGGGTTTATCTTTTCATTATTTACAACTTTAAATCTGTACTTACATTTAAAATAGACCTACTAGATAACTACATTTTTGTTTTTAAATAAATCCAATAAAAGGCCTCCAATGAGAAATTCTGTTCATTAAGGCGCCCATACAGATCATGGCAGTTAACGCACCCCCACATAAGCCCCTGCAGTTATTGGAACTGCTGACACTAGTACAAGACATGTACCACAGTCTCCTACGACCAGGGCAGGATTTGGAAGATCGCATTATTACCGACAACGGTTGACAACACTGTCGATACTTAAAAAGTCGTGTGCTCGTAATATATAATTGCAGCTCCTTACTCATTACAAAATAGAGTGTAAATCTTTTTTTGGGACTAAATATGCATGAACATATTAATTTTAAAAAAAGGTAATGACATTTACAAGTACTGTATATACATATACGTTCGTCCCCCATACCGGATATTTTCTCTGCGCAGCGAAACTGTCAAACCATAAGAAGTCCCTCTATACTAGTTTTACTGTCCATACCAGCGTTCGCAAGGACATCGCTGTTTGTAGTGCAGTCTTGCCACCATATGTCCATGTTGGAAGGTAGCACCTTTGGTGAAAGCGTTCAAGTAGTGTTAGTTGTTTTCTGTATAATACCCATGTCTCAGATCCCTTTAGAATGGTTGAGAGAAACACTGCTTGGTAAACAAAACATGAATCAATTAACAAAAATACTCAATTAGATAATTTTTTTAGATAAACTTTTTTTTATATAAAAAGTATCTCTCTATATATAATTCTCTTCGTCGCATAACTATGCGGGACACCACGTACGCACGCCGGCTCTCTAACTCTCGATGAAAAAGTAATGGAAAGAAAACTCTTTAATATCGTCAAGTCGGACTAGAGTTATCCCACGTAACTTTCGAGGTGACAGAAAGCACATTTACGTGTATATTTTTTAAACACGTCAATATCTGGTGTCATTAAAATAGTTGCCAGGGTTGGCCCGCGTTTCATAGTTTGCCCATCACTGTTTCATAATCCATCTGTTGGCTGTAAGACCGTTATTAAATAGATTTCTGCTTTGCAGATTGTAAAACTGGTGGTTTGTTGAAATGGGATAGATCATTGTGTAGACAAAGGGAAATCCACTTCACGATGTGTAGCTTTTATAAATGTATCCCAACACATGTGCATTCTCGCTCTAGTCAATATAATCACTATTTGTTAGCGAACACTTAAGCGAAGTTCCCAACCACCAGTGGTATAAATCAAAATACCAGGGTCTCAACGTCACGCATCATGCACAGCATCATAGGGATCGCTGTATCTGTGTAGAGAGAGCGGCATATAAGCGACATTCTAGTAAATTTGTGTACACTTTTTTAATACCACGACATCGCCCTGTGTTCTCCTGATAATGTACTTTCTTCAAGACACACTTGCTAGTAACACTATACCAGTGCGGAAAAAAATATAGTCGTGGCATTAAATGGCATAATATAAATACATTCAAATGCAAATTTAATTCACGGTGCACTTTATAATTTTGCCAATTCACGACTAAGTCCGCACTAATTGTTTAGAAAAGCACTCTTGGAATTTAAGCACTACAGTCAGTAGTATGAAATAATAATGATAGTTTAAAAAATTGGTAGCTAGATTTTTTTTTATAATCAGCTAAATTGCTTTAATTTATTTTCTAGAAATCAAGGATATAAATGCAACGTTGATTCAATCTTTCGGTAAAAAAGAAAGAAAGGCATTAGTGCAACACAAGTTTCGCAATGAGCTATTGCTGATGTCTGGTATAAATGTGCAATGTCATTCACGACATTATATTCTGTCTTGAGCTTTCCAGAAGTATTAACAAGAAATACAATTTTGACCAAATTATGTGCTGAACTATTTTTTTTTAACCGAAACAAGTTAAGACATTGTTTTCTCTTTTATTATTTTTTAGCTTTTCTTATCATGAAGAATTCATTGTCAAGAGGAAAAAAAGTTTGCCATAATTCAAACTATATAACGTGAAGGGACATAATTCTGTTGACTAGTCACAAATGCGTTGTGCATGATGTCAGAGTTCTTGTCTTGAAATAATTATCACTACGTATTTATATACGCTTTCATATGATGATTACTTTAAGCGAATGATTATATACTATTACAGCAAAGAGATGTATTAGTTAAATTCTAATAAAAGATTTTTGGAGATTAAAAGCATGGATTAGATTTAATGATTTAAAGAAGGTTATCTAATAATGCATGTGATATTCTAAGAACCGATTTGAAAATCACACTCATCCCTTTTTTAATATATCTGTACCGTCATCAGACCAAAATTTGCATATTGACCTATGCACGCATTTTTCAAACTATTTTCTACCTCCGAGATGTAATAAGAGTTTATCAGATCTAAAGGCATTTGAATAGTTTCATGTGTCCACTGCAAATATTGGAGGCTTTTGTGTGTATTTAATACAAGTAACACGTAAAGAATAAAAATAGTTGAAAGACAAAAAACAACATTATTAAATATGATTTCTTGGTAAGGCACCAATCATACAGGCAGCAACCATATTTAAAACAAGACAACAAGCTAAGAATGACAACAGACATTTCTTATAACTAATTATCTATAAGATTACTAGACTACTAATACTAAATACTGTCCCCTGACATGACCACAGCTAGATAATTTATTTCAAAATGCAATTTACATTTATTAAGGTAATATATTTGAATAATTTAATTTTTTGTTAAATATATGTAGCATTTTATTTTAAAACATCCTTGGACACGTCTTTGATATTGAAGAGTTCAGTTGCTAATACTTTAGTAAAAAAAACTTAGATGATGTGAAATCAAATTCTTTTAACTGCTGACAATGAAGTCTGACAATTAATAATATGAAATAACACATGTTTTTTAGTCTTACACTCTTAGGCAAATTTTGTTATAAAGGCTTTGCGTATCAAGTTCCGAAAGGTAATCATTGAAGGTAGTGGTAATGGATACAAGCACTTCACTACTTTAAAAAATGTTTCTCAAATAGCCTCTGACAACTAGTCCAACTCATGGCCTTTACGTGCGGCTCAGATATTGATAATCTGAATTCAAACCTCTGCTGCCTTAAAGCTATTCCCAATCATGGTAAAGGCTTCGGAAGTCAACTCTGAGGAAAATTCAAGAGCCGGTGACCCTTAGGTAGTTTGCAGCACTCATTGCTACAACCTGTACATTGTACAGCCTGCGATGCCGCTGATCCCAAATTGTATCAGCACTTGCCTTCCTTTGGATACATCAGCTGCGTTGCCTTGCCTTGAAATGCAAGTAATTCTATTTACTTCAAAATATCACGATGAAAATACATGCTGGAATATGGACTTTGTCTTTTATCATGTACTAACAGAAAACTTCATAGTTTTTTGTTCTTTTTTTTCCCCCGTGTAAATGGAATGTCTCTTTTTTTTTAACAGATGCAGGGAGATAACTCATAAAAATCATTAGAAAATGTGTAATTCCTGGATTATGTGATTGGAAATTTGCATTGATTTATTTCAAACACAGTAATCTCCGCTTTGTATATAATCTTTTTTATTTTATTCTTTCTCTCTCTAATTATTTTTCCACATTACGACGGATTTCTTCATTTTGCTAAATACTATTTCACTCCCCTGTTATGATTAAGCTTCAATAGCTTTGTCGTTTGTTATCTTGTAAAATACTATACGGAATAGAATTGAAGGGGACTACGTGTTACATTTATGTAACACAAAATAAAGTTTATAAAATTAGACATTAATTTAATTTAATGAGGTCAAATCAACGATGTTATTGTCAATTAGGAGAGGAAGAGTTAAATCCAGTTTACATTCTCTAAGCAGATATAAATACAGTAACTTAGTACCAAAATAGAAAGTGATATGATGAAGGCTATTTGAAGATAACTCAAAGACAAACGTAAGAAAAGGCAATGCAAACGATGTAAAGGCAGTTATCCAAACTTTTATAACACATATTTTTTATTGGTGTAGTATAGCTTCACTGTAGTATAAAACTTTAACTCAGGTTATAATTGGAAAGAAAATAAAACATTTATTCGTGTCTGTAAAAAAAATACCTTTACATGCATACTTGTACATTGAAAAATAAATAATAGAATAGATAAAGTTATCTTACTATCGTTTCATATGTTACTGAGGACGGCAGTACTTCTTTTGGAAATTTGAATTGCAAACTATGCACAAAAATTCAGTTACATTTACGTTTTTCAAAGTTTACATAAGTTTATTATTTTTCATTGAAGTAAAATGTACATGCTAAACGTATATACACATCCAGAGTGGTCACTTTATAATTATAAATTATACAATATTTTAAGTGTTACTAAGTTGATAAAAATCATTCTTTTAATGCTAATTTGATTTTTAAGCAATAAAAAGTCTTAGTTAATCCATGAAGCTTTTTCTTAATTTAAATTGCACTGCTATAAGTACTTATCGTTTTAACGCATCGAAGCATTTTGATCTGTACTCTAAAATTTTCTTTCGCTATGCAAAAAGTTAAAATAGCTTTTAAAGAAACTACTTTTTTATATTTGTGTGTGTGCGTGTGCAGAGGATTAGTAGGAGTCCGACATCGTACAGCGACATTTCAATGAAATGAAAAATATCTTGGAACGACTTGTTGATACACAAGTTATCTGATACACAAAGGTATCTGCTTTTTTTAAAATCTGTATTTATCATAATTTATTCTTTTATTGATTAAAACATTCATGAAAAAAAAACGTAAACAAGGTAACAAGTCAAGTCATTGGTTAACATGCATGACTAGATGCATGACGCATAGGACGTTACCATCTTCTTTTCTAAATTAACGTCTGTATTTTATAAGATAAGATAAGATAAGATCTGACTATTAATATTAATGAAATATTTTGGCAGAAACGTGTATTTCCTACTATTTCTTTCACTAATGAAATCTTCAATGATAAATAAAGAAACGCAAATACTTTCATGCCAGACTATCAATCTATCGGTCATTAAAAGCACTTCCGGTGAACAATGGCTGGCCCAATCTCTGTAAATTCTTCCTTTGTGATCCACATCTGATGGAAGGTGGAGAGAGATGCCAGGATGGAGCCACCGATCCAAACCGAGTACTTTCTCTCTGGAGGGGCGATGACCTTCACCTTGACCGCGCCAGGGGCCAAACTGCTGACCTCATGCGTCATACGGTCACCTATCCCAGGATACATAGTTGTTCCCCCGGACAGGACGATGTTGTTGAAGATGTCTTTGCGGATGTCGACGTCACACTTAAGAATGGAGTTGTAGGTCGTCTCGTGGATTCCCGCTTGCTCCATGCCGATGAACGAGGGCTGAAACATTGCTTCGGGACATCTAAAAAAAAAAATGAAATGACACGCATTTAGAACTTTCTCAGGGCTACAAACGATTTTCAAATGCTAAATGAGATATGCAGGTTTCCTACCATTTGTGAGTATGATGTTACAACTATGAAGCATGGTCGAGAGGCAAAGTGCGCTTGAACTTGGCTTGGCTTGGCTACCTATGAAAGGGGCTCGAGGTTCGACACCCGACTCGGGCAGAGTTGTGTTTACTGAGCACCCAAAGGCAGCACGGAAAAACCTTCTCCCAGATACCCCCTCTCCCCCCACTTGTCCACAAATAAGATAGGACCATAGTGCTCTGAGAATGCTAAAAGCAAGAAAATAGTTAAGAAGCTGGCAGTACCTGGCATCATAGCCAAGTAGGCTGGATTTAACGTTCGTCTGTATTGAACCTTTGTTTTCTTCCAGCCGTCACTCTATATGCTTCATTCAGACCCAGAAATTATTGCATCATAGCAAAAACCTCCCACAGGCCGATGGAGGATGGCAGCTGGCTAGGGTTCGAGCCTGGGACCGTTAAGACCACCGAACGACTTTCTAGTGCTGTACCCCACACAACCAGGCAGCCAACAACACCAATAATACGTCAGATAGACCCACATCACGAGGTAGGAGCTTGTATCGGGAAGAAGTTTGTTTCGATTCATTGTAAATTATTGAAATAAACCCACAGGAGCATATAAAGAGAAAATAGTCAGGGGTGTAGAAAGTATTTTGTTTGGGGGGGGGGGGGGGTAGAAGGAAAAAAAAACGAGTATAACAGCTTACAATAACATTTCGCTCCAAACCAGGAACTGTAACTATTTGTATTTATCTGAATGGACCGCATTCACCAATCGTAAACATACAACATTTAGCCACGTGATTCTGTATCTCTTCTATACAAATGACGATCTAATTGTTAATACACAATGGCTATCACGTGACAGTTTTTTTTCGTTGTTTTATCAATATTTTCACGTGACTAAATGTTGTTTGTTTACGATTGGTGCGTGAGGTCCATTGGTTTTACCACCCTTACTAGGCGGAAATACAAGGGAAGAGTAAGTCTACTTATAGACATCACATCCATTTTAAAACATTTCAATCTTAATTTCTTCTAAAACTAGAGTCTGGCCTAGACAGTTATTTCTGTGAACTTTAGTCTGGAGAATAGTTAACGGTGCTAATACATGGGCTCTTTATAATTCAAAAATTTTGAAGTTCATTTTCTAATCTTGTAATTCTTCATTTTAAGACAAAAAAACAACAACACCTTTTCCTATGTTATACTATTTGATTTCATCCATTTCTGTTCTTTTATCCCACACAGTCCAAAATGTAGTTCATCTTACCGGAAGCGTTCATTTCCTACGGTAATAATTTGACCATCCGGCAACTCATAAGATTTCTCCATTTCCACAGAGCTTACAGAGGCTTTCATTTCTTCTTCGAAATCAAGGGCGACATAGCAGAGCTTCTCTTTTATGTCCCGGACTATCTCCCTTTCAGCGGTGGTAGTAAAACTGTAGCCTCGTTCTAGGCAAAATAATAATAATAATAATACATTAAACTAAACTAGAATGAAATAAAATAAAACACACGACCCAGAAACCTAAACGCATAAAAACTGAGGCCGCAGTAATGTAATAGATTGGTAGTTGCAGAGTAATCAATGGAGAAGATTTCGGTGTTTTTTTTTACCACTCATTTACGTTCTATTTTTAAATAGGTTTTAGTTGTATCAATTAGCTCACAACAAATCATGAAATCATACAGTTTTAATAGTTAAATATTTTTTTTATAAAACATTAGCCTATGCTTGGTATGTATATGGTAAATAGTAAAATTTGACTTATCTCCATGAATTCATTTGCACTAGGTGTAGAGGTGTCGTTTTAAACACTCTTTTTGTTACATTCAGACATGATTACGAACAAAAAAATAATTCCTGCTTATTTATACAAAAACAAAGCCTAAAATACATTGATCTTCTCTACGTCCACACACAAACTTGTGACTTTCAAATTTATTTAAAAATCATTTAGGTCACTGAAATCTGCATGTTTATTATTCAAGGACAGTTGCCTTTTTGAAAATCTTGTTTTTCTTTCAATTCTTTATTCATTCTCTCCATACAATGTAGCTATAATACATAAAGCCCTAAACCATAACTTACACATAGAATAACAAAAACGAATGAAATTCTCAGAAAGACACAAAGTTAGAGGCACATTCGTTATTCCATACGCTAGAACAAATTCGTACAAGTTCTCCTTCTTCCCTAGTACCATTATAAATAAAATGGGTTGCCAGGAAAACCAACGACTTAGCAGAGTATAAGACATTGATTAACATGCATGACTAAATTTACTCATAAAATGGGTAGGGCGTAATTATCTTCTTTTTCGAAGTAACGTCTGTAATATATAAGATAAGATTGGATATGTTCACGTATATAAAAGTTATTCATAAACTTTTTGTCACGAAGTTTCTTGATTGTGTGTGTGTCTGAGTGGTAGTATCAAAATGGCTGTCTAACAAAGAGTTAGAATCTCCGACTTGAGCTGACTTGTGTTTGCTCAGCGCCTAGGGGGAGCAGAGCCTAGTTACTTCCCCTCCACCATAGGTCTCTAAAAGAGAATGGACCATAGCACACCGAGCAAGCAAGTTAAAGAAAGACTGTGAATTAAATGGATTAAGATTTTAGTATAAATGTTGTTGACCCGATTTTTTAAATGATCTGTAATCTGGAGTATGAATGAGTAAAACAAAATATAATAAGCATCAAACTAATTAGGTAGAATCCCCGCGGATTTAAAACTAAATTTTCACATTGTAATAACAAGAATCCAGATATTTCTAGAAATATTCTTTAGTCTCAGAGTATCCAAAGAGCCAAAGTGACCATTTGCAGTTCTTTGTCACACACAAACCCTTTATTCGTTATTGTAGCCCATACTATCTGATTAGTTTGCTTCGTGTGTGTTTTACCTGTGAGTATTTTCATCATGTAGTCAGTCAGATCACGGCCAGCCAGGTCCATGCGTATGATGGCATGAGGCAGTGCGTAGCCTTCATAAATAGGGACTGTGTGAGTGACACCATCTCCCGAGTCCAACACTATCCCAGTAGTACGACCAGAGGCGTACAAACTCAACACAGCCTGGCGTAGCAAGATAGAGAAATTAGACTGATAGTTATTATAATATCCTCTATAAAGTTTAGTGCTTACAAAGTTTACTTTATATATTTTACAGTGTCTAATGAAATTGCAATAGCAATTATTCATTACATTTTATTTTAATTATGCGCCTCTAAATTAACTCTTGGAATAATAATTTTATATATAAAAAAAAAGAATTGGACCTCATCGTAAATCGGTTCACTATACAAATTACGATCTGGTTATCAAGTGACAGTACTTTTAGTGTCTTAATGAATTGGTGAATGAGGTCCATTAGAATCCAATTATAGATAGAAAAGAAATATATTAGCTTTATAAAGTGTTATATTTTAATCATTTTCTCGGTTTCGTGTTATTTGTGTGTCGTATATGCGTAATGTGAGAGGAATTAAGTAAACAGGCGACCAGAAAAATGGGTTTCCATTTAAGAAACTACGTCAGTGAGCCCTTATTTAAAGTACAAAAGAAACAGGCTATGAAAATTACCGAATAAACAAGTTATAGATGCTACTGTAGAAACAGGATTTAGAGGCTTCTGTGGAAACAAGTTTTAGAGGGTACTGTAGAAAAAGGTTTTAGAGGCTACTGTAGAAACAGGTTTTAGAGGCTACTGTGTAAACAAGTTTTAGAGCTATTGTAGAAACAAGTTTTAGAGTCTACTGTAGAAACATGTTTAAGAGGCAACTGTAGAAACAAGTTTTAGAGGCTACTGTAAAAACATATTAGAGGCAACTGTGTAAACAAGTTTTAGAGGCTACAGTAGAAACAGGTTTTAGAGGCTACTGTGTAAACAAATAATATAGGCTATTATCACTGTGCCTCACTCTAGCAACGCGAGTCTTTGCTCTGTCAGTTATCGTCTAAAGAATTTAAGAATTAATTAGGAAAAACAAAGTTAGTGTGTAACGTTGTATTATCTCGGATATTTTGATTCTAAAGTTGTGGGAGGGTGACACAATGTTCTATCTTAAGACCAAGATCCCCACCCCCTCCCCGCACTTTATCTACTAAAACACGCGCGTCTTCAGTGTGAGAATTCGTCACGTGATGACCTTCACCTTTTCAGTAACGATCTCCTGACGACTAGAGCTATTGTATCGATTCAAGCAAACGACAAACACGACTCTGGCAGACGACATTACTTCTGCTGGTTCTGTATTACCAAGCAGGCCGTGGATGGTATTCCAACAGAGCGGTTCTGTCTCTGACATCTCAGGGGCTAGAGAGTTAACCCCAATTTTTGTTTCTGCTGTAAATACATATTTCTACGTCACGTTGAACTCAATGCAGAGCTTAAGTGAAAGAGTTAAATCTTTTTGAGCTATCGCAAAATTTAGTTGGAATCAAAAGAGCGAAAAATATTGAATAATTATAAATGAGTTGAATAAAAAGGACGAGACTGATAATCTAGTTCCAACATATTAACTTACATGAGCATCAGGGGTTAAGTAAAGGCCTGTTTTTTCTATTAATATAGATAATGGAGTGGTAAAGCGCTTGGCTTCCAACCTCAGGAGTCCCGGGATCTAATTAAGACTTGGATTTTTAATATCGGGATCTTTAGGGCGCTTCTGAGTCCACCCAGCTCTAATGGGTACCTGACAGTTGAGGAAAAGAAAAGGCGGTTGGTCGTTGTGCTGGCCACATGACATCCTCGTAAACCCTGGGCCACAGAAACAGATAACCTTTACATCATCTGCCTCATAGATCACAAGGTCTGAAAGGGAAACTTTACTTTTACAGACAATAGAAAGAGGAGTTGGTCTAATTTTTGGAAAAGACTTTAACAAGGTCATTAAACTCAGAAAATTAATACGACAATGACTTTCGTTTGATTTCATATACTTTGGAATAATAATTAAAGTGAATCAACAATAAAGTTGTCGGGTATATTACTGGTGAACTACATCAAAATTTAGTTGTTGTTTTTTTTTAAAATTACAACCGGTTGTGTGAGTGATTTGGTAGATTCACATTTAGTGTAAAACTAACCAAATCCTTTTGTGTGTGTATATGTGTGCAAGCTATGAGGTCAGCTTACCATCCTCAAAGATGTACTTAATTAATATCTCTAGCAGACTCCAATAGGGACAATTAACAATTCCTCTCTTGCAAGGGACTTGAAGAAACAAGCTACAATAATTCGTTTACTAAATTGTGTTTTGGGGGGGGGGGTTCAAAAATGAGTATAAAGTAAAGCTTAATACAGCAGTGTAAACTACGAGAGACCGAAGCATATCATTAGAATACTCCACTAATATCCATACTAAATAACTACACACTGACTGCCAGTCTGCTAACAAGAGACTAGGAGCTGCTAACAGGTTCGGACATAATTGAATACAAGTCCAAACATCTTGATGTCGTCTCGAGACAGGATAAGGGCACAGAACTCTGGAGAAAAGTGTTGGACAAAAAGATAATAATAGGGTATTGAAAAAAAAAAAAAAGTAAGCCATCAGAATCTCATTTGAACGAGAAGACAACAGTACTGTCCCTTTGAGCGAGAAAACAAATGTACTGTCCCCCTTTTTTTTTTTTTACTGACGCTGTAGTCCACGGTTTGGGAAATGAAGAGAAAACAGGTGAGGTAAAGAACTTCAAAGCTCAGAATTCATGTTTTGTTTCGTTGCTAGCTCTGCTGAAACCTCTTCTACGCTTATATCTTTGTTATGTCAGATCTTTGAAAATGTAAATATTTATATATATTTTTTTAGTGTTTACCACCAAAGTCGGATTAGCATATAGGAAACACAAGCTGTTTAGGGCCCCAAAAAATATTTAGCAGTGACTAAAAATATCTAGACTTACAAAGGGCCCCAATAGAACCCCATACCAAGAGCTGGATTTACCTAAATATTAATATATTATTTAGGTAATAGATAATACAAGCTACAGCCTAGGTCTCTTGTTTGTAATGGGTCCCTCCAAAAATGTTTCCAGGGATATTTTCAATCATTTTGAAAAAAGCACAAAGGAAAGTGGTCTTATATTGATTGCAAGGGGCCCATTTGTCAAATAGCTTACGGCCTTTTCAAACCTTAATACAATAATGATTACCACTTACATACAAACCTATATTAATTAAAACTATTATAAGATGTTTATTTAAACAATAGATATAATATTATGGAAAAGCTACATTTCTTGACGGCTAAGTGGTAAAGCACTTGGCTTCCAAACTGATGGATTTTTAATTTTGGGATTTTTAGGATGCCTTTAAGTCCAACCAAATCTAATGAGTACCTGGCTACATGACACCCTAGTTAACCGTTGGCCATGGAAACTAATTACCTTTATATCATCTGCCCTATATAACGCAAGGCCTAAAAGGGGTACTTTACTTGCTACGTTTCTAGTCCTTCGGAAGCTAAGACCATCTATTGGGTCTAGTCAGCTGAACGCTCCGACATAATATTGAGAACGAGAAAGAAGAAGAAGGTTTGTTTTGCACTGATTGATATATGATGAAATTGAGAACTCAGGTACAATCGAATCTGGTTAATCGGTCCACCAGTTAATCAAATCAGTCGCTTGATTGGATCCAACCTTAATGTACCAAATTGTTCAGAAAATGTACAGAGAAAGTTTATGAAAATTATTTAGTCGGTTATTAGGGAATGCAAGACCAATCACACACACGGCTCGGGATCAATATTTGAGACAGGTTCAAGTCATGAAAATGAAATGAATTCGATAAGTGCGTGGTGCCATCACTCTCAGGGGTCGTAATTTTAATAAAAAGTAAAAGTTATCAAACCAGGATTGAAATACCGACCGTATGCACGGATGGGCCAGGGATTTACCCCTCTACTAAACAGGCGACTAAAATAGTTTGTCACTAATGTTATAACCCTGCCATGCACACCAACATACAAGCTAGTGCAGAAGGTGCGCACTGCTAGAGACTAGACTGAGAAGGATGTTGACATTAGAGACAAAAAAGATCTACATCAGTGATGTACAAACTACAGCCCGCGGGTCAAATCCGACCCTTGATATAGCTCTTCGAAATTTCCGTCCACCTTATATAATCAAGTCGCAAAGGATCGGTTCCATTGGATTCATTGATTTTGTTTATCGGTGATGCGCCATTGTTGTACATGAACCTGTAGAGAGGTCAAGGGTCAAATGAACAAACTGATGGGAAAACGAAAGAAAGTTGAAATGGAGGTCGTTATCAGGAAGAACTAAGGACCATAACAAAACCCAAGGATCTTTTCAAGGACACTTTTAGCGTCCTGGCTCTGTGAAAAGGAAGATGGAGGACGACACCTGATAATCTTTTGGGATTCAAGAATAAAGTGTTACTAAACATTTTTAAAATTTCTTTAAATTTCTACAAAAATAAAGTAGCTAGTGGCCAAAAAATAAAGTTGTGAGAATCCCCGAACACACCATTTAAATCAAATCGATGGTTTTCGCTTTTTAAGAACGCACAAGCATCCGCCAAGATTTACATATAATTACGTCTGCTAGACTTGAACTTAAAAAAGTTGGAGTTACGAAGCAATTACGAAAAGAAAGGCATGTCTAGAGATGCTATGGAAGAGTTAGATCACTGACCTGTATAGCCACGTAAAAAGCGGGCGTGTTGAATGTTTCAAACATTATCTGTAGCATCTTTTCCCTGTTGACTTTTGGATTGAGGGGCGCCTCAGTCATCATGACGGGGTGCTCCTCGGGAGCCACACGAAGTTCGTTGTAGAACGTGTGGTGCCAGATTCTCTGTGAAACACATCAAGCACTGCCATCACGTGACACACTATTAAACATACACACATCAAAAATGAATTCTCTCTCTTTCTCTGCTCCACTTACTGTATATCTATCTTCTCGAGCACACATGTTTGTATCGGAGATTTTCATACGTTGTGGAAAACCTATAGATAGCAAGCTTTTTGGTGTATCCTGTGTACAAACTTAAGGAATTGTTGATAAGCTATGTTTTTTTAAGTTATGCAATATGATGTGCCATACGTTTTTGAATGACTGAATCAAATTTTGAAGCTTTTATGTTTGTAAAAATTTTATTTAGTTAGAAATGTCAAAGTTCAACTTAAGGTCCTTGACGTTGTTTAGTTTATCGAGACCATCTCCAATAGTATCTGAAAGACACACACAAAAAGGCTTGTATCATGTGTGAGGCTCAAAGCTCACTCTAAACAGAATTATCATGCTAAAAGTTTTCATTTTAATTGATTTGTCTATACTGTGTTGGTATTGGCAGGACACATATATGGCCATGCCGAAGCCTCCTAGTTCGCCTGATGGGCTGATGGTGACAGTATCTCCATAGTTCGCCACCCTTATAGGCCGCCTATGCAAACACAATCAACCCTTGAAGTGTGTACTAGAACTTCAATCATTTTTTTTTAATAAATAAATATTACCAAGTTCTTCAAAGATTACATCAAGGGGGAAAAGTCATTTGTGTTGTTGTTGGTAACTTTTTGAAGGTTCGTGTCACTTTGTTTTCATATTTGTTTGCTGTTTTTAACATGTGCTTGATATCATCTTTGTATATCTTCAACAATTTCTAATTCCGAGTTGTGTGCCCAGTCAGTCTGTCCAATGTTGTCTGGTGTCCATTCCATTTAAACTTTTGCCTTAAATAAACAGAACTAATCAACAGCAAACCAAAACAAAGCTCCGATTACATTTACGACTCACGCAGACCCTCAATTTTTGTAGAGTGGGTGCTTGGAGTGTTTCCACGTATTCAGCAATCAAAGATTTCCAAAACCCTTGACCTTTCAATGTGGTGACATGTCAAGACTTTTATGGTATCTGTTAAAGTTAAAGTGCTAAAATGACACCAGTGAGGATCAATTTGAAGATCACGCCGCAGATAATGCTACTAAACATTACCAAAGAGCACGTAGAAAATCACGCCAAATATTCTACTTCAGATCTCAACAACGAACACACTCTCTAAATATTTCCTTTCCGCCTAGGAGATCACGCTCAAGATTATTCTGAAGATGCCTTTTGCTTTGAATTCAAGCGCATTTTTCTGGAAGTGTCTATGGCAATGTTAGCAAAGGTAGATTTAAGTTAGTCGACTCCCTACCTTTGAATAGACTATCCTTACCTCCATATCATCCCAATTGGTCACTATCCCATGTTCTATTGGATACTTGAGAGTCAGGATACCTCTCTTAGACTGCGCCTCGTCACCTACGTATGTGTCTTTCTGACCCATACCAACCATCACACCCTAAAGATAAAACAAAAATCACACATGATCAGAAACAAGCAATTCAATCAGAAAACATCATCGCCACATGATCTGACTATAGACCCGAGTTAGTTTTTGTTTGCTGTTGAATGTCTTGAAAATCTTACGTTGGTAAGTTTTATTTGAAGTTATACAATGCAACAGAAATTAGAACAAATATTAAGTCCTTATGTTAGTTAGTTTTATAAGTTTCGAATGTTTGTCAGCACTGAAGATTATTAAGTCGTAGCCCAAACCTCCAGTTGGCTGACACAGGATGACGCAGTTCAGCGTTCGATACCATTGTGACGATAGTTTGGAGTTCTTCCCACACGACCAGACAGCCAAATAATCTCTTTTAAGTGTTACTACCTTTATAAGAAATGTACTGAAATATGCAACGATATTTTTTATTTATACAGTAAAAACTATTTGTAAAAAAAAATACCATTTAAAACGGTCTTTAAATTTAATATTGAAAGCTGAAAAAAAACTTTAAAACCTGCCCCTTTGTGGCTATAAAAAATAAAATGATATAAAAAAAACAATATAATACTAAGCCTATTTTCAATAATACCCATAAAGAGCAAGAAATAGCAATTAAGACTAAAAGATCAATAATGTATTTAAACAAAATCTAAATCTTTCTTTAAAAAAAAAATTATCTAAGGATTAGAACTGTACATTTACAGCCACATATTTCGATACATAAAGATTTAATTATCTTCTCGATATCAATGAAAATTCATGAATATTTAATAAACTAACTGATTCATTTTTTTGATATACTCATATTTGTTAGAACAAGGAATTATTTGTGCAAAGTTTTAACTTTATTCAAGATTGGGAAATGAGAGAAATAATGTTTTGATAATTTGTACCAGACAGGGCAGACAGGACTGAGTGTGCTGATATAAGCTATGTAACAACTTTTACAAGCTTTAATATTATTTTAAAATAGAGTTGTTGTTTTTTATAAGGAGAAGTAGAAACATTCAATCTTACTTTTTAGTTAATGATTTAACGCAAATTTTAAATTTCAGCCGCAACAACAACAACGATATATCACCTGATGTCGTGGTCTGCCAACTATAGATGGAAACACAGACCTCGGAGCGTCGTCTCCCGCAAAGCCGGCCTTGCACATGCCAGATCCATTGTCCATAACAATCCCAGCAATACTGTCGTCACACATTTTCTCCCCCTTAATCCGAAATTAAATTTTGATGAAATCCGCGAAACTTCTGTCGCATACAGTCGACTTATAGAAGTGGATTACAATCCAGAGATTTAATAATCTCGTAATGCTAACACTAAGGTAGTGCTCAGATTGTTGTTTACACACTGAACAGTTTGATGGGCAGTGAAGTATCCATTTCAATAACTACACACGTGTGTAACACATTTCCACAAACTTGGCGTCATTAATTTACCCCTCAATTCCATTCGATCTGAATCTCTTATCCCGTGCATTCAGGATTGTCAACTAACTGACGTAACAATCTGCGTTAGTGAGCAAGTCCAAGAAGTAACCGAACCCCTGCCTGACATATCAGTACCATCTCCATATAAGGAATTCATTGAATTGTCTTTTTTTTTCACCTTCCGCAAGACGATCGTTGGCGACGGAAAAACTGTTGGCGGTAGAACTATTGACTTCTGAAGGTAGATACTGCGGCAGAAGATGGCATGATGTCTGGTGTCAGGGAAAAAAACGATTTTCGCGCCACGCCCTTACACAAGTTTATGTTATCTTTGAAATGTTACGTGGAGATAAACCGTATACATGGGTAAGTACTAAAACAATTGAAATAAATAATAAATGAAGAATATAACTTAATAGCATGAGTATGGCGACATGAGAGTTAGCTCCCACTTAGGGAACGAACATTAAATGACTTCGTAATACCGCTTAACAGTCACACGATTGAGTTTTTTTTTCTTTATGCTTTGGATGTTGCTTCAGAATGGAAGATTTTTAGATCCTAGCCCAAACCTAATACAGGACAACGTGGGGATGGTGATGGGCAGGGTTTGAACTCGGGATCATGGAGACTACACTCCATAGTTATACCATATTACGAGGCAACCATCCAACATCACAAATGATCATCTAGTTTCCAGAAGGGTCTTTCAGATCCGTAGAGGTTACTAGCTCTGGTCACATGACCTACCTAAAACACCGCACATACTACGCCGCCACATTGAGTTTACCCACAGTTAGAACAAATTACAATGTAGCTTTTAGCAGCGTGACGTATACATTTTAAGTAGGGTAGGAGATTTCATAGTCAACAGGTCTTTAGCATTAACTTTACTATGCATTCTGTGCTTAAAAAGAAATGAGCAATTAATGTAATGATTCTGAAAAGTATGACTATTAGTTTGTGTTGGAATTATGAGAAATTAGACTGATTCAACTGGGATGAAAATACCAAGTCATCTATTTTAATTATAAGTATTAGAGGGCATTGTTTATAATTGGATCTTTTTGATGAAATTTACAAATGAGTAAGGAACAAATATATAAAAACAGAAATATAATTCAAACTCATGCATTCTAGTCTTAGGCAAAGCCATGAAGTTTACAGTGACTTAGAATTAGACCTACTCAGATCTATATACATTTCAGATCAGAGTATGGATTTACAAAACGGCAAAATGTTTAAAAAAATATTCTTTTTTAAAAAAAAACAAAGCTTGAAGGGAAAACTCCGCACTTACAACTGTATCTCTCAATAATGTAAAATGTATTACCCTATTTGATTTCAAACAAAAACTTAATTACCAATAAGGAATCAACAAATTGGTGATTTTTAAAAAATCGATTCAAGTGTTGATAGGTGCAATAAATGGCTGCTTAAAATTTCAACTTGATCGAAGAATGGGTGTGGAAACAGGTATATAAGGCGCCCTAATCCAATGTATTTAACCATATCTATATCGGTATCAAACAAAATAGTTATTTGACTAATTAGTTAAATTTTTTTGTAGTGATTCATGTCTTATTTATGCAATTGTATATTTGTACAAAGTTTTAACTTGATCCGTGAATGGGTTCGGAAGAAATAACGTGTACTATCTTTTTACCAGACAGACAGAGTGAATTGATAGAAGCTTTGCAAAAATGGTTGAGAGCGTCGCCTCTGCTAGCCCTCTACGAGAATTGATCCGAATTGATCACACATAGCTATATAGCAATAAATGGCTTGAATTCAATGTCATATTATGTAATCAGCCCATGCTACAACGCTGTAGAGGACTGTCTGGTTTATAATTAGGGTGCACAATATCCAATTATAACTAGTTAAGTCTAAGTACTTCTGAATTTTCTTTACCCCAAACAATAGGCATAGACTACAAGGTCAAGAGTAAAGACTAAATGACGAACGAACGGAAAGATGTGAGTCAGGTTCCATCGCTAACCAGCTAAATATCTCACGGCTAATTGACACTAACATCCGCAGCAACTCCTCAAAGGCGAGGTAAGTCTTCTGCGGGGTTGACTGACGTGTAAATCAATTATCAAGACACAGATCTACGCTCTTGTTACACAGCACAAGGTACAGTAGAAAAGAACATTCGCACCATGAATACAAACAGTCTAAAACTTACAGCTGGTCTATTAAAACATGCTAAATTACAGCAGGACTAGTAAACGTTCTTATTTACAGCTGGAATTGTAAAGAGTTTGAATAACAGCTGGACAAATATACATTCTAAACTACAGCTGGGATAGTAAAGAGCTGAAATTAATGCTCGTCTTGTAATTAGACTATATTATAATGGCCATTTCTTCAATTGTTATTAGAGAATGGAGTGGGTGGCCTGAATCAGCCATGAAAACCAATGAATGAGCAGAGTTTAAGTCACTGATTATCATGCATGACTAGACTGACAAATGAAATGCGTAGGACGAAATTATTTTATCGTTTGAAGTAACGTCTGTAATTTATAAGACAAGATAAGCCAAGATAATATTTCGACGATAAAGGATAAGTGCATTGTTTCATTATTTAGGTATTAGGGGGACGGGTGGGGGGCTGTAGTGGCCCCTGCAATTCTAATGATAATGAAACAAACCTTTATGCCAAGCTACTCCCTGAGAGTAACATCCGCACGGAAAGAGTTAATCTGTGGTAAACATGCAACAGGGTCACTAACTTATATAACAACGTGAATAGAAAAAATACATGGCAGTGACGTAATATTTAATATTCAATGTAAAACGTAATTTCGGACACTTATTTGGGGGCCCTCTCAGGTAGGGTCCCGGGGGACTTTCGAATTTCGGCCCAACCTCCCCATTTCACTACATCACACGGCTACGCCACTGTTCACATGACTACGCAAACCTAGTCGCGAGCTACATATTCTTAGCGCATGTGATGGCAGACAAGGCGATGTCCGCCTGGAGTCTGTTTCAGTTTTCTTTACTACGTGTTCTGCGCATGCCTTCAACAAATCTTTGGACCTCAAATGTGGTGTCTATACAATGTTCGTATTGTTATAAACCTGGTGGTGGCACAAAGAGGGGTAGTGGTGTGTGTGTAGTCAGCCGACACAAATCGCCCCAGGCCAGCGCTAGACGAGCGGTCAACCGTGACGAGTTACAACTGTCAGCCGAGTCGAGTGTCAACAGGGCGGTTCGGGAAGGATCGACGTCGTAAACAAAGCTCAATAGCGTCACGAGAGTTGTAGTCATCTGACCACCTAGAAACGTCGAGCGGCGTTCTGTCCGGTTCGAGAAGGCCAGTAGGGACCCTATATAAGAGCAGAGGTGTCGCAGTCAGGTCGGTCGAGAAAAGGGGCTCAATACAGCAAGGTTCAGAGCCCGGTTCACTACAGTCCGGTCGATTACAACACAGTTCAGCGGTGTGGTTATGTACGGAGCATTACGAAGGTTCAGTGCGGAGTACTGTCAAGTACAGTTGAGACGACTGGCGTCTTGATCTTGGTCTGCGATCGAGTCCGACACAACGAGCCTAGTGTGTGAAGTCAGGCCTGAACTGTTGAACCCAGTGCAAGCCCGGAACGAGACGGAGAGACCAGTGCAAGAGTTGATACGGCGGAACGGTGTTATCGGAGAGATATTTGTACAGTGAACGTGTTGCCAATTGTACAGTATTGGCTGTTATTTATTCAACTATTAAAGTGTTACGTTATTTTGGAGCCCGGAGTTGTCAAGTTCTTTAAGTTGGTGGTGTATGGTGCAGTTTGCAGAGAGCCTGGATAGTGAGATCCGTAACAGTATAAAATATTACAGATGAACTAATTAACAGCTTAAAATAAAATTGTACTGGTACATAGATTTTAAATGACCACTGGACTATTTAATTACGTTAATTACAACTGGACAAGTAGACAACTAAAATTATCATAGTTTGGAATTGGAAAAAATGGAAGGCCTTGAACAAGCAAACATACACAAAAATTGTTTTAATTTTAGTAAAAAAAAACATTTCACGTTCCAAGTTTACACTTAAGGAAACACAGTCTCTGGAGATCCGGAGCTGTTCTTAGAACAATGAGTGCATCTCCAAACGACATGTGTCTAGCTTTTGTCAAAATATATCCCCACCAATTCTATTTCTATGACCTTGACCTTGACCGTCCGAGTTTGTGATTGCTGACCAGCGTGGACATGTTGTAGAAAGGACGCCCCAGAAGTGGTAGGCTAGATTTGTTTTTCTTATGTTATGCGGGGAGAACTATGACATATATGATTTCTCTATATTTTTTTATTATGTTACCGAGGTCAGAACATATCCATATGAGAGATGCATAAAACAAAACCCTGAGGAAATCAGACTGTATCCGTGATACATACTTTTATCAAAGTTCCTTGAATGTGGAATGGCTTTACAAAATAGTTTGAAGAATTTATTTCGGTTAGATCTAAATGGATAAAACAACAACAACAAGAACACTTTATGCTATTGTCTCCAAGTCTGAAGATTATTGAGGTATGGAGTATTTCAAGAGACTAGGTAGACCCAGTTGCAAACTTCTTATTTTGGCACATCAAAAGCAAACAAAGCCCTTTGTCCTATGTGGGATATATTGAAGACTTTTTTTTAAATTTCAAAGTCAGTGTCTGTCTATGGTAAGGGTTTTTGTTTGAGCTTCAAATTTGTGTCCCGTAATCTTTGTAGGACTTCAACAATTGTCTTCTTCAGGGCCTATTTTTAGGACTTCAACAGCTGTCTTTTTCAGGGCGCATTTGTAGGACTTCAACAGCTCTTTTTCAGGGCCCATTTGTAGGACTTCAACAGCTGTCTTTTTCAGGGCCCATTTGTAGGACTTCAACAGCTGTCTTTTTCAAGGCCTATTTCCAGTGAGAAAAACAGAGCAGCTCTTTCAATCACTTCCGGGGGCATCTCTATTACGCCATCTTCTTTTAAGCTCACCAAAGAAAAAAAAAAAGCAAACAAAAAAAAAACAACAACAATCAGGGGCGGACTGGGTGTCAAAATCGGCCCAGGCATTTCTATACACACCGGCCCATAAATTGTATATCATACGATGGGCCTCCAATTATAGGCCTACCTTTCCTCAAAATCATTATGTTAAGTTTAATAATGTAGTGATAGCTGAACGCAAGCTCTAGATCTATAGCTTTATAAGAAATATAGGCCTTATTTTGCTTTTTCATCGCTAAGTGTGTAGGCCCTAAAAGGATGAAGTCTACAGTAGCACTGTTTACGGGCTATTACATTATTTCCTAAAATGTGTTAAATTAGTATTTTAGGACCTAAAATGTAGAGTCTGAAAACGATTTTTTTTAATCATGACGCTCTGAAGGCCACTTTTATAAAAGAATATCATAAAACCTTTAACAATACGTGCCATAGTTGCTCTCATGAGGCCCTTTAGGTCGTCCTACCGGCCCATTTGGGCACCGGCCCACCGGGCATTTGTCCGAATGCCCATATAGCAAGTCCGCCTCTGACAACAATAAAAAAAAATAATATCATATAACCGTAAGTATCAATTTTTAAACACCAAAACATGACTTTTTTTTCACAATTTTTTTTGGATATTCTAGATTTGCTTTATCGATGTTGTCAGTAAGATTTATCACTGAAACGCAAGTCTCTTGATATGTATATTTAAATTTTGGCTCCTCCTACTTCTTCTTCTTTTTTGTATTGTATAAAATAGCTTGTAGAAAAATTCCCCTAAAAAAAGCAAACAATCGTCTTTGAGGACTGAAACGCTAGATCTATAAATTAGATACTATTTTAAGTATTTGAAATAATAATTTTGTCTCTCCTTAGATCCTTCAAAGAATAATTTCTTCTTAATCATCTTAGAAATCATTCTGTTTCTAAATCAGGACACTAGAGAAGTTCTTTTAACCTGAGACGAAAATAAACCTTTCGCTTTCGTGTTAATTCATGACTTTTATTCAAAACGATATACACCTACATTACGTTAGATAGAGGAGAGAGATTATTATCAATATAAAAAATACATATAAGGTCATATATTTCCGGAGTATAAAAACAGAAAAGGAAAAAAAGAGAGAGAGAGCAATTAGATAGAAAACAGAAAGATCTTGGGAGAGAAAACATATTTTTCGTACATATTACATACTAGTACAGAAGGATATAACCTTACGTACATATCAATGTAACATGTGAGCCCACTTTTATAAACTTCCTTTCTTTTGATTATTTTCTTACATCGTAAAGCAAACATAACAACAAAAATTTCAATTATAGGATGGTAGAAATATCCCTCCTTTAAAAATTGGTACCAAAATATTTTTCCCTACTTCTAGTCATTTGGCGATAATAATCATCAATTCAGTCAATACTAATTGACTTTCAAGAAATGACTGTCTAATGTTGAGTAGTAACTTCCCTTCATTCACCAAGACATCTTCGCAGTGGCCCTGGACAGGGAAGTAACTCTTCCAGGGATAATGGCTCGTCTCGAGTTACCTTAGAAAATGCCCCTTCCAAGAATTTTTCTTCTTGTCTTGACAAGCCAGACTGAATGTGGTTTATAGGAGCGTTTCTTTAGGGATCTCAAACGACATGAAAGAATTATTTCCCCCCCCCCCCCTTTTCAGAATATATTAGTCTAAGTTACCTTCCCATACCATGAATACAAATGTGACCATAAACAAGATTGGCTCTACACAAGTATCACTGGTATATAGTTTGTATACATAACAGTGGTATATACTAGGCCTATTTATGCAGCAGTAGTATGTGGTATAAACTCACTTAGGTAATTATGGTCGAATGGTTCCAAATTTAGCCCTTTCCAGTCAATTGGAATATTAGTAATAGAAGAATGCGAATGTACCAAGGACACTACCACGCCCTTTAAAAGGTCGACAATTTATGCTTAAATTTAAGTTCACAATAAGAGTCTATTTTATTCTATAAACATAACGCGTTCATTCGTTCGCATTCACATAATATGAAATAGTTTTTTTGTTTAAACCAATTTTTCGTTTATTTTAGAAGGTCATCAAGGGAGATTATGCAAGAAGAAACACAGAATTGTGTAATTTAGTTATTAATTCTTGTTCTGTTTACATTGTAATGACGATTATTTCATAATGGAACCGAATTTCAAAATAAAATGTAATATCGTAGTTTCAGTGTTAGATATTTGACACTTGTAAAGTTCATCAAGTCAGCCGAGGGTACTGGAATGACATTCGAGCAGAGCAAGACAGCAGCTCAGAACTGAGTTCAGCGGAGAGGTGTAGTTGTGGCTCTGTTGTCCTGCTGTGGGCGTATATAGATTTAAGTATTTCAAAATAATATACACGGTAGTAGCAATACCAATGTTTTACATGTTCAATATGGCGAATATACTTGAATATTCGGATCATCCAATGTAAAAGTGTTGTGGAAGGTCATTGGGTTGTAGCACCAGACTGTAGTTGGTAGACAACTAAAACGTTGAAGGCGTATTGAATCTAAACTTGTAAAACTTCAAGTATCTTGAATACTTTATTTTTTGAACAAAAACTAAATATAACTTTTATTACAATATAAACAAAGGTCACTTGAGATAAAATGAAATCAATGTAGTAGATATATAATATATGACAATAATATATAAAAATTATATTCTGAACAAAATTTAACTACAAAAACAAATCTGGTGTTCTGGAGTTGTCTTTTGTGCATAAAGACCGCTGACGACAATGCCGCTTCTCTTTCACCATTCACAACCAATGGCTAGCCTCTTCCCACCGTCACCATAGAAACACACACACACACTATAACAATTAGGTTCTCATTGAACAGTTCCGCGGTGTCCATCCTTTCTCTGTCTGAGGCAATACACATTCCCTACACGATTTTCACTGGTAACTTCACTGCAAAACATTATTGAGTCCAATAGAACCAAGCCTCTGAGTTTTCATTTTTCAGGAGCTTTTAGAGGTCAGACGTATGTGATTCACAGGCTGGATATGGCCCGCGGGTCGTAGTTTGGGCATCAATGAAATAAAGATTAAGTGTTCAATAAACATATTTTTCTATGTACGTTATGTTATAAGACGCGGTAGATTATGCACTTTTGAAAAATTATCTTTGAGAAGCGACAAAGGTATCTTTTCATCATTTTTTTTAAAATTCTCTTTTCTAAAGGCCACCATTTATCCCCCACCCTTACATTCTTCAAATCACTTCTCTTTTCTTTTCTTTTTTTAGCTTTTGTCTTTCTCTTTTCTCGTAACATTGTTTGGTGAAATTATTAAATCTAAACAATTACAACACAGAGTACATAAAGTGTATATAACAGCGCTTTTACTTAAGCATGGAAAGGTTCGATATAGAAATTATTATTTCTGACTACTTCTGTGTGTTATGTATCGCCTAAAAGTGCTTTGTATTTATAGGAATCTTAAGAGTGCATTCTGTATGCCACGTAAAATCAAAGGTACATTGTATCCGATATTTACGTAAGCAATACAACAAACACACTTTACTTACACAACAAATATGGACAATAAAGATTATTATTATTATTATTATAAACTTCTTATTAAGATGCATCTTTGTACGGATGGTCTGCCATGTTTACTCTTGCCGGCTATGACGTCAGAGGCTCTGTTTTCGGCCGCCTGGTAGCACTTGATCCTGGAGCAACGCCTGCTAGCTAAGGTGTAAGGGGGAATGTTTATCCAGCAATGCTCTGCACTAAACAATGTCACGCTAGTTAGTCCCAACAGCTTCTTCTAATTCCGCTAACTATATTAGCAGTCATCTACCACCCACACCTATCGCATTGAATAAGTTTCTGCTATATACAAGCACAATTGCTCTCTCTCTCTCTCTCGCGCTGTCTCTCTCTCACTCATCAATGTATGTATTTACCTTCCTTCACACTCTGAGCACAAACTTCTCCTTGTCTATTATTCAGAAACAACTTGTCACGTATTATTTTTTCTTCATTTTGCCATCAGGTTTTTGTAAATGTTTCTTTGTTCTTTCTTTCCATTCTATCTAGTTAAGTCTCAGGAAACGATTAGCTCATTTCATTTCTATCCTTTCGATCTAGTTAAGTCTCAGGAAACGATTAGCTCATTTCATTTCTATCCTTTCGATCTAGTTAAGTCTCAGGAAACGATTAGGACCCGGGTTCGCTGTTCTGCCTCATCGTGGCACCCGGGTGGAAACGGCTATTTGAGGAGATAGCTAGGCAAAATGAATGGCAAAACATAACTCCCTTGGGGATGCCCACGGGTAGACGAGAGTCCACCCCTTGCACGGGCGGGGTTGTAAAAAAGTCCTCACAAAAATTGTCACACATCCATGCGCCGTTCCTCAAAGGACCGTCCCATAAATGGCGAGTCCCCCACGGTTAGCTTGGTACAAAGAAGGAAGATGACGGAGGCTCCCAGTGCTCCTAGGCCTTCGGCCATGTGTCGGAGGCCGAAGACATTGGATATAGCAATGCTTTATATAGGCATTGACTCGGGTCGCTCTCAAACAGAACTGTGTTCCCACAGGTTTGTTTTTCTTTTTTTACTGTTACGGCTGGACGACCTAACAGGTTTTTTTCTTTTCAAACTTTGAGCTCGAAGAGCCTTCGGCTCAGCTCAGACGACAATCTAACGGAAACGATTAGGTCATTTCATTTCTATCCTTTCGATCTAGTTAAGTCTCAGAAGCGAATAGCTCATTTCATTTCTATCCTTTCGATCTAGTTAAGTCTCACGAAGCGAATAGCTCATTTCATTTCTATCCTTTCGATCTAGTTAAGTCTCACGAAGCGATTAGCTCATTTCATTTCTATTCTAACACCACTTCCTGATCACTAACTGTGTCATGCAGCTCTTATCCTATTTAGTTTGACATGATTCTTGTATGACTCCATGCTCTGGTTCGCAATTAGGACACGTCCCCCACACCCATGACGCTATGCGCTCATTTCTCATTACGCTAGGCCATAATTCCACATGATGTCATGCCCTGATTTTCCATGTCATGTCCTGATTCCTCATGATGTCATGATTCCTCAAGATGTCATGTCATGATTTTCCCTGATGTCGTGTTCTTATTTCCCATTATGTCATGCTCTGATTCCTCATTATGTCATGTTCTGATTCCCCATGATGTCATGCTCTAATTCCCCATTTACTCATGGTCTACCTAATGAAACTCCACATCTAGGTTTATCTTAAGGCTTGTCAACATCCACTCCAAAGGTTTAAGCTTAATGGTTAGCCACCATCTACTTTTTCAGATACCATAACTTTATATAGATTCAATAATAACAAATATTTTGCACAATAAGACTGTTTTTCTTTTGATGCTGACCTATTTACAAATGTTGTCTGTTAACTTTGGCATTTCGAACTAAATTGATGGAGTATGTTTACTAATTGCCAAAAAGTCAATAATAGCCAGAATGTAACGATTTCAGTGAGCTATTCTATACCTGCTGTAGCTAGAGCAAATATTTTTTGTCTCTGAGATTTTCGAAGAAACTTAAACTAACTTATTTAAGAACGCATTTATCAACTCGCTCTGTCTATGTGTTTGTCTGTTATTAATTTTGAACACGTTATTTCTCCCACACCCATTTTCGTGTCCAGTTGAAACTTTACACAATAATTAATTATATCTAACAAAACATGTATCAGTTAAAAAAATTTAATTAATGTCCATTTATTACTGATAATTAATAATTTTGTTTGAGAGAAAAAAAAGAAAATTAATCCTTCAGTATTAAGAAATATAGCTTAATATGAGAGGTTTTGTCACCTTAGATTTTTGTAGAATTTATTTTTCCCAAAACCTTTTTCGGATCAAGACACAACTTTTTAACAATTTTTTATTGTACTAATAAAAACATGTATCTAAAAAAAAATGAAGGAATTAGTCAAATCATTTTTTAAATTAATTGTTTTGTTTGATTTCGAAAAATTTAAGAAATATAGTTGTAAATGGGTTCTTCCCCTTAGATGAGCTTTGCTTTTTAAAAAAAAAGTATTTTTATGTTTTCGTTTGTAACTAAAGCTACTCCTACTTCTTCGTGTAGAATAATGTTTTTGTCTTAGAGATTGTGCTCATTGTGTTGGAAGTTGTTTCCTTAAGTGCAAATGCAGTGTTTCCTTAAGTGTAAAGGCAGTGGTTTTTTCTTGTGTAAAGGCAATGTTTCCTTGTGTAAAGGCAATGTTTCCTTGTGTAAAGGAAGTATTTCCTTGTGTAAAGGAAGTATTTCCTTGTGTAAAGGCAGTGTTTCCTTGTATTTAAAGGCAGTGTTTACTTGTATATGAATGCAATGTTTCCTTGTATTTGAAGTCAGTGTTGTCTTGTTGGCCACGTCTTACTCATGACGACGCTTTGAATAATAAGATCAGTCTCTGGTCCACTCTCGGTTAGCCTTGAGTCAGTGAACTCATCAGACCAGACACAATTTTTGCCAACATTTATTGAACCTTTTTTCCATTTTTCTTTCTTTAACTACCTCGTTCCTTCCTACTGTCAATACCCTCACACCCTCTCACACACTCACATCCTCTCACCCTCTCACACACTCACACCCCCACACCCTCTCACACCCTCACATCCTCACACCCACTCACCCACTCACACACTCAAACACACTCACACCCTCACACCCTCTCACACACTCACATCCTCACACCCACTCACACACTCACACACTCAAACACACTCACACACTCACACCCTCTCACACACTCACACCCCCACACCCTCTCACACCCTCACATCCTCACACCCACTCACCCACTCACACACTCAAACACACTCACACCCTCACACCCTCTCACACACTCACATCCTCACACCCTCTCACACACTCACACCCTCTCACACACTCACACACTCACACCCTCTCACACACTCACACCCTCACACCCACTCACACACTCACACCCTCTCACACACTCACACCCTCACACCCTCTCACACCCTCTCACACCCTCACACCCTCACACCCTCTCACACACTCACACCCTCACACCCTCTCACACACTCACATCCTCATACCCTCTCACACACTCACACCCTCACACCATCTCACACACTCACACCCTCAAACACACTCACACCCTCTCACACACTCACACACTCACATCCTCACACCCTCACACCCTCTCACACCCTCACACCCTCTCACACCCTCTCACACCCTCACACCCTCTCACACACTCACATCCTCACACCCTCTAACACACTTACACCATCTCACACCCTCTCACACACTCACGCCCTCTCACACACTCACATCCTTACACCCTCTCACACCCTCACACCCTCTCACACCCACACACCCTCTCACACACTCACACTCTCACACCCTCTCACACACTCACATCCTCACACCCTTTCACACACTCACACCCTCACACGCTCTCACACACTCACACCCTCATACCCTCTCACACACTCACACCCTCACACCCTCTCACACACTCACACCCTCACACCCTCTCACACCCTCTCACACACTCACACCCTCTCACACACTCAGATCCTTACACCCTCTCACACACTCACATCGTTACACCCTCTCACCCTCAGCTACAAACACACTCAAACACTTTTATGTTTTTAAAAGTCCAAACTCAAACATGTTATATCTAAAATAAAAAAACAAACTATAACACTCTAACGACTATGACACATAGACACACATCTAAAACACACACACACACATACGAAACACTCACATTGAAACTTAGAAAAACAATTGCCACCCACACACACACACACACACTCACTAAGTAACACAAAAACATGGAATGACAAAAAAAAAAAGTAAAATACTTTTTAAAAAAAGCAAAGCTTCTATTAAGTGTAATTGTATCCATTTGTTTGAAGTGGCTTCATAATTGTGAAATCCTATATCCTAGATTAGAAATATTTTTACCAATTGTTTTGGTTAGATTTTAGCTTTCTCAATGCGCTGTGATCCAATCACTTGTCTGGACCAGTTGGGAAAGGTGTGTGTGGGGGGGGGGCATAACGGGGATATCTTGGTGAATGTTTACAGATAGTTTTTTAAATGCATAAAAAATGTTCACTCAGGGTTCTAGCATCCTCAAGAGACTAATTTAACTAATACCACCAAATGTCAATTACAATTTCTTTCCCTTGTTTAAGATAGAAAAAAAACAACAAAATACTTAATTACCAATAGTTAATTAACTAATTGGTTAATTTTTGTTATTGATTCTTGTGTTGTCAGGTAAGAGGAATAATTTAAAACTCAGCTCCTGTCTTTTACAAGGGCTTTCCTCTGAGCCTCAAATGTGCCGCCCGTAAACGTTATAAAGGTCCACTGAGGCGCCATTTTGCCCTCACTGGAATAGAGGAAAATAGCTGGTAGCAGCCGAGCACTGACAGAGACAATTAGAAAGTTGTCAGGAAGGCCGCGTAGAACACATCTATGTATTAACAATAGACATATATAGTATAAACTCTTTTTTTATTAACGCTAGTTAGTTGCACAGATATATAGTTGTTGTTGTTGTTTGTTTTTCTCTACTATATATTTGTATTACTTTTATATAGCGCTACTTTCATTCTTAAGCATGCTCATAGCGCTATGGTCCAATCTCATTTGTGGACCAGTGGGGTGAGGGGTATCTGGGAGAAGGTTTTCCGTGCAGCCTTTAGGCGCTCAGTTAACAACTCTGTACTAGTCGGGTCTGGAACCTCGAGCCCCCTTCATAGCCAAGCCAAGTTCAAACGTACTTAGCCTCTCGACCACGCATCATACTGTAATGGAAGTCTATCCATTTATAGATATTCATTCATTGTATATTCTTATACGGCCATGAACTTTGGCATGTAACCTGATGTGTAGGATACTAAATAAAGAATAAATTAAATGTATATTTATTTTATATTTTCCCACTAAGCATCGTGTTTTCAACCCCCTGCACTGACATTTCGATCTTCGGAAACTCCCGAGTCCATTCTTCATCACTTCTTCAAATAATCTCCTTCAGCTCGCACTGAAACAACTGTAACACTTCCCCTCACGTAAGCCTTTTTCAAATTAGGTTCAGATCCACCTCATAGCGTACCACTCTTCCTGTCCGATCCAGAGCTATAATCTGTCTGAACTAGATTTGAAAACCTTGGTGCTTTAACTTGCTGGGACGACTGCCCTCCTTACACAAACACACTTTCCATTTCGGCGTGTCACTCGAAAGGGGGAACAACTGCGACTAAGCCGTAAGCTGCATCGAACAGGGGCACCTAAGTCTGGAGAACGTGGAGTTGTGTTTTAGAAGATAGAAGCAATTGAAATCACATTGATTTCCAATAAGCACACTAGGTCTGTGAGGTCTATTTGAACCATCTCTCTCTATCTCACTTGGGTTATTTCCTCTTGAATAAAAAAGATATTGGGACAAGAAACCGCCATCACTCTAAGTGTGTGTGTGTGTGGTGTGTGTGTGTGTGGGCGGGGAATGCAGAGAAAGAAGAAAGAAAATCCGAATCATTATTGAAGAGAGAGAGAGAGAGAGAGAGACAGCGAGAGAAACAGACAGAGAGAGAGAGACCGAGATAGAGAGAGCGAGTCAGAGAGAGAGACAGAGAGAGACACACAGAGAGAGACACAGAGAGAGAGACACAGAGAGAGAGACACATAGAGAGACAGAGAGAAAGAAAAAAAGATGAGGTGAGCAAATACAGTGAGTTTGACACACATTACCTGACCCCCCCCCCCCCCCCCCCCAACTTTCCCCACAAAAAAATAAAATAATTCACCTTGACTATCAGATATTTTAAGATGCATTGAATTAAATACATGTCATAATTAAAGAGTTTGTGTTAAGTTTCTATGACGTCATTCAGAGGATATTTATATCTAGCCTATTTTTACAATACCTCTATTCTAGTCAGAACTTCATAGAACCTGGCGGGTAAAAGGTCGAGGGGGTAACCTGGACATGGATCTTAAAAAAACGGCTCTAACGATTTTTCAAAAACATTTAACAGTTGATGTAATTAGCTAAAAAAAGAATTCCTATCACTTGTCCAGACCAGTTGGGACATGTGTTTGAAAAAAGAAGGAGTATCTCTTTAAATGTTACCGTGATCGCTTTATAAATGCATTAATATAAAAAAAAAAGTTTAAAGACCTAAATTCGAAATCGAGGACTCATGCCTTCTAAAGCCTACTCATGACTTCTAAAGCCTACTCATGCCTTCTAAAACCTACTCATGCCTTCTAAGGCCTCCTCAAGCCTTCTCATGCCTTCTAAAGTCTACACATGCCTCCTCAAGCCTACTCATGCCTCCTCAAGCCTACTCATGCCTCCAAAAGCCTACTCATGCCTTCTGAAGCCAACATACTAACCACTGTGCCATTGGATCTGGTATGAAAATAAAAGATTTTTTAGTTATCTATTGATAGCTTCAAACTTTAAAGCGGTGACCCACAAAGTATAAAGGGGGCTAATTCAACTTGTACTACTAAATTCAGTGAAGTACAATTTCTTTCCCTTGTTCGATATCCAACAAAAGATTTAATTATCAATAGCTAATTAGCTAATTGTTTTTTGTTTTTTTTTGTATTCTTGTATTGTCAGGTAAAAGAAATAATTTTGAAAATTTCAGCTTGATCCGAGATTGGGTGTGGGAGAAATAACATGTACAAACTTTTATCAGAGTGAGTTATTATAAGCTTTATAAAAAGACTGCAATGTGTAGTGTCGTTGGCACGTCATAGCCAAGAACGATTTCGATTCTAGGATTGATACAAAAATTTTTATTATTTTTTTTTATTTGTATATGAATTTTATTTTATTTTGAGATGTATAATAGCGGTATTGTCTTTTTAAGAAATGTATTTTTTAAAAATGTTTTTCATGTTTATTTTGAAAGTATTTAAATCCAGACTTATTTTTATTTTGAAGGTTTTGGAGTCCAGCATTCTGGCTTTGTACTAAAAGAGTAATAGAAACAAGACTTTTTTTTAAATTTTCAGACTCACATTGAAGTCATGCTCTAGTGAAAATGTGATATTGTAATATACGTGTGTGTGCGTGCGTGTGTGCGTGTGTGTGTGTGCGAGAGAGAGAGAGAGAGAGGAGGGCATGTCAGAAAGTCATCAAGATGAAGATAAGACAAAAGAGCAAGACAGAAACAAAATGTACGAAGGAGTGGGAGAGGTTGAACTAATAGAGAATGGGAGGAGGGAGGTAAAGTCAGTGAGCCAAAGAGACAAATGCAGACAGAGAGAAAGAAAGAAAGAGATACAGAGAGAGAGAGAGAGAGAGAGAGAGATTGCGGCATATTGCCTGGGGAAATGAAAGATATTATAAAGTCTAAGAATGAGATAAAAGGAGCAGAGAGAGAGAGAGAGAGAGAAAGACACAGAGAGAGAGAGAGAGAGAGGAGAAAGAGAGAGAGAGAGGAGAAAGAGAGGAGAGATATAAAAAACTTTTGGGTGAAATAAATGTAATACCCTTTCAAATAATTCTCTTCCAAAATGTATTTGTGAGATAAAACCAGAGATTTCTGCTACTGAGAAACAAACACAGGCAAAGTCCACATTGTACATGTATAAACTATTTCTATGAGCACACTCACTCTACTCATCTCTTCTCCAGGAATTTCTTATAAACACAGGGCCATTACAGCATTCCAGTTTTTTTTTCTTTCAGCTTCTAGGCGTTTCGTTTGAAATCTTTGAAACTTCAATATATATAATTCATTTATCAATATTTCAATACACATATGTTAGCAGGGCCGGTCCTATCTATTGCGGGGCCCTATACGAAACGGCTGGCGCGGGGCCTAGTTTGGGCGGGGATAAGCTTAGTGTCCAAAATAAGATTTTGTATTAGAAAATACATGCGTCTTTGCATTAAAATTTTATTAAAGGAAAGTTGACAATGCCGTTTTTTGTATCGTGCTTGGGATTGGCACCCCAAAATGACAATTTTGTCAATTTTTGCAGATTACTTTTATGAGTTTTCAGGAGATTTTAATAATTTCAGAAGATTTCCATGAGGTCCTGGAAAATCAGGAGGCCGCGGAAGCCCTGTTATTATATATAAGTGATATAATGGTTTAATTTAACAATTTACACCTACAATTGGGGCGGGGCCTATGAAAGTGCGGGCCCACTGCGGCAGCAGAGGTCAGTGGCCTAGGGCCGGCCCTGTATGTTAGGCCTATATCTCAGTCGACGTTTAAAATATTTTCATTTACTTGCATTTCAACCCACTTATATGTTCATATTTCAAATCACGTAGTGCATGTGTCAAGCATCATGTGCATGTTTGTACATTTTAAACTTGTCCTTTAGTACACACAGCCTTTCAGGGTAGCTGACTCTATCAAGTGAGAAAGTAGGTCACTGTGGTCATCATTTACCTTTTTTTTTTTTCTTACGGTTCAAACAGAATCAGGTCTCAACTAGTGCTTAAAAGTACCTAAACTCGCCCTTTTATTTAGTTTAATCTAAGGAAGATCAGTAGTACAGCTCCCGTCTGTGTCCCCTCTGTGACGTCATAAAGTGATAAATTGTAGGTCGACAACAAACTCTCCTCCCCTGGCTAGATCTTCAATCATTGTGTAATCTTGTTTGGGTGTAACGAAGTGCCTGATAAAGACTTAAAAGGTAAGATCATTGACAAGGACGTTCCTAACATTCTACAAAATGCAGTTACCTTGTATAGTGAACTCACTCTGTCTGTCTGGTCAAAAGTTTGTGCATGTTATTTCTCCCACAACCAATCTCGGATCCAGTTGAAATTTTGCATAATTATTTCTTTTACCTGACAAAAGAAGAATCAATTAAAAAAAAACAACCACAATTAGTTATTTAACTATTGTTAATTAATTATTTCGTTTGGTATCGAACAAGGGAAAGAAATTGTTCTTGAGTAATATGGTGGTATAAATTGAATTAGTCCCCTTGAGGAGGCTTGAGCCTTGAGATCGAATTCAGGTTGCACAAACTTTTAAAGCGATCACGTGACATTGACCGATACCCCATACTCCCCCCCCCCCCCCCCCCCCCCCCCACTTTCCCAACGTGTCCAGACAAGTGCTAGGATCAGAGCGCATTGCGAAAGCGCTAAAAGCGTGGAAGTGCCCTAAACAAAAAAAATTGGTAAAACTATTTCTAATGGCACAGATGTATTGTTGTTAGTCTCGCTCTATTACAAATTGAATCACATGGCTCAGTTTTTGAGATCGAAGCGTGAAACAAGGGACAGACAGACTATGTGAAACTGATTGCTGCTTTTCCCTTTGCGGGAGCCGTGAAAAAGACTAGATGGCATCTAGAATCGACATCTCAAAATTACCAAACCAGCCTAAAATAATAATAATTATAATAGGGCTTGTCTTCGAGTCCGAAGATTAATGAGGAACACAGTGTCTTCCGTAGCTACGCAGCCCCAGCTGTGAACTACATATTTTGCCACATCCAGGGTAAGCATAACCATTTTTGGTCTCAAATGTGTATCCAGTTGCCTTTGTGTCCATCTGTCTCGTTCTGAGGCCGCATGCAACCAGGTGCTCTCTTTAATGTCATCTAAAGCAAGTTGGCACCTAAAATATGCTCAAACTCCGATCAATTGCATTTACCCCAGATACACATTGAAACACAGGGCTATCTAGAACGGACATGCCAAAGTCATAGGTACTAAGTAATGATGGGTATATCAAGGTGTTGTGTTGTTTTTTTCATCTAAAATGACAAACCGTGTCATCTGATGCACTTTAAAAAGGAATATGATAAAGTAGAGCAGGACTGACTTCCGGTGGCTTACGTACGCATGATGTGATAGACAAAACATTACAATAAGAAACTCGGCTTTCTTCGGAAACTGTAAGAAGTTATGTCCCTTTGTCGAGATTGTCTGAACCAATAAGTTAATGGGCTGGAAGCCACACACACGCAGACTGATATGAAAGAGTGGGTAAGTGGGATAAATGGATGGCCAAAAGACTGGCTGACCGTTCTGGACACGTCCTAAACAGGTTATTGGCCTTTTGCAGACAATACATAGCCAGGGGTGGGGTTGAGAGGGGGATAAGAAAGAGGCGGGGGAGAAATCGGGTGGGGTCGGTGTCCAGTCGCTGGAATACAAGAGTAAAGAGGTTTCCCAAGAGGCATAATGTTGAGGGTTGCGGGAGAGGAAGGAGGGGAAAAAGTGAGAGAAAGTGAGGGAGAGATTGAGCTAGAGAGAGAGACAGTGAGAAAGAAAAAAATAAGAGAGAATATTGAAAGAGAAATAGAGAAAGAAAGAGAAGGAAAACAAGAACAGAGACGGACATTTATTTCTATTTTTATTTATATTTTTTTAAAAATCTTTCAGGTACTTACATCTAGCATTAACTTTCTTGATGTGTTTATTTTCTTACTAACCTCACACCCAGACAGACCTCACACAATTTATTACAACGTCACATTCTGAACAATAATTGAATTTAGCACACAAAAAAAATGTTTGCAATCTGATAAGAGGAATTGTAAAAAAAAAAAAGGGTCTGTATTCAAAATTTAGAAAAGCCTGGACCGAAATATTCTCCAACATGAAATAGAAAAAAGAATACTTTTATAAAAAAAAGCAAAGCATATTTAAGGAAAGGAACCGCTAAGTACTGCCATTCATCTGAAAATTACGGGAGTTTATCTCCCTTTCTAGTGTATAAAACAAAATTAATAAATTTAGTACTAAATAATTAATAGATTGGTTATTTTCTGGATTGTTTCTTGTATAGTTATCGACTCTGAATAATTATGCAAAATTTCAAAATAATCCGAGAAGGGGGAGTGGGAGAAAAACGTCTCAAAAGTAATAAGGGGACTAAATCCATACCCACATCTCTAATTAAGTAGCATTTATTCCATTTATTTGGAAACGAAACAAAATAATTTATCACCAACAATTAATTGAATCATTGTATAATTTTTAAATTGATATTATATAAATAATTGTGCAAAGTTTTAACTTGGTCCGAGAATGAAAGATGGGAGAAAAACAACATGTTCAAACTTTTTACCAAACAGACAGACAGACTGACCAGACAGACAGACCAGACAGACCAGACCAGACAGACCAGACAGACAGACAGACAGACAGATCAGACAGACAGACAGAGTTGATATAAGCTTTGTAAATAAAACTGTCTTACTGTGGGAAAAATGTTTAGGCTACAATGAAATCTAATGTACGGTGAATATGTTTCTTTAACATGTAAACACTAGATGCTTAATAAGTAATTGCAATGCCTTCGATTCCAAGGTCAAGGATGTAGAACTAGACATTACACAGTGTTTAACTGATGTCATTTTTAAATGTAACTTGGTTTTTTGTTTATACGTTAGGTCAAGACCTCGGGGTAAATGAACTCTTTCTGAACATTTTAAACAAATGGATTGGAGGGAAGTCTAGATCACTGGTCTAAATACTACTTGAGTATTTAAAAACATAAAGGAAAACAAAAACCCAGCTGAAAGTTTCACTGTTGGTACCAAAGTCGTACTGACTATTTGGTGAAAAAAAAAAATTGACTAAATCCTCGCAAGGGGAAGCAACTACTCCCTCACGTCTGATTGAATAATCTACTACGACCAGTTCTTGAATTAATGTTTTGTTTCTTTTTTTTTTCTTTTTTAAATTTCAGCCTAAATATTGTGGCTCTAAAAATTATAAAGTATAGCGTCCTGGACACTCTTTTGGAAATTCAGACGGGACGATAGTAAAAAAAAAAAAATAGGTTACGATCTTGACTTTGTGTGTGTGTTTCTCCTGTCTGTACCAGTGTGTGTGTGTCTTATCTCCTGTCTGTACCAGTGTGTGTGTGCTTTATCTCCTGTCTGTACCAGTGTGTGTGTGTCTTATCTCCTGTCTGTACCAGTGTGTGTGTGTCTTATCTCCTGTCTGTACCAGTGTGTGTATGTCTTATCTCCTGTCTGTGCCAGTGTGTGTGTGTCTTATCTCCTGTCTGTACCAGTGTGTGTGTGTGTCTTATCTCCTGTCTGTACCAGTGTGTGTGTGTCTTATCTCCTGTCTGTACCAATGTGTGTGTCTTATCTCCTGTCTGTACCAGTGTGTGTGTGTGTCTTATCTCCTGTCTGTGCCAGTGTGTGTGTGTCTTATCTCCTGTCTGTGCCAGTGTGTGTGTGTCTTATCTCCTGTCTGTACCAGTGTGTGTATGTCTTATCTCCTGTCTGTGCCAGTGTGTGTGTGTCTTATCTCCTGTCTGTACCAGTGTGTGTGTGTCTTATCTCCTGTCTGTACCAGTGTGTGTGTGTCTTATCTCCTGTCTGTACCAATGTGTGTGTCTTATCTCCTGTCTGTACCAGTGTGTGTGTGTGTCTTATCTCCTGTCTGTGCCAGTGTGTGTGTGTCTTATCTCCTGTCTGTACCAGTGTGTGTATGTCTTATCTCCTGTCTGTGCCAGTGTGTGTGTGTCTTATCTCCTGTCTGTACCAGTGTGTGTGTGTGTGTCTTATCTCCTGTCTGTGCCAGTGTGTGTGTGTCTTATCTCCTGTCTGTACCAATGTGTGTGTGTCTTATCTCCTGTCTGTACCAGTGTGTGTGTGTCTTATCTCCTGTCTGTACCAATGTGTGTGTCTTATCTCCTGTCTGTACCAGTGTGTGTGTGTGTCTTATCTTCTGTCTGTGCCAGTGTGTGTGTGTCTTATCTCCTGTCTGTACCAATGTGTGTGTCTTATCTCCTGTCTGTACCAGTGTGTGTATGTCTTATCTCCTGTCTGTGCCAGTGTGTGTGTGTCTTATCTCCTGTCTGTACCAGTGTGTGTATGTCTTATCTCCTGTCTGTGCCAGTGTGTGTGTGTCTTATCTCCTGTCTGTACCAGTGTGTGTGTGTGTGTCTTATCTCCTGTCTGTGCCAGTGTGTGTGTGTCTTATCTCCTGTCTGTACCAATGCGTGTGTCTTATCTCCTGTCTGTACCAGTGTGTGTGTGTGTCTTATCTCCTGTCTGTGCCAGTGTGTGTGTGTCTTATCTCCTGTCTGTACCAGTGTGTGTATGTCTTATCTCCTGTCTGTGCCAGTGTGTGTGTGTCTTATCTCCTGTCTGTACCAGTGTGTGTGTGTGTCTTATCTCCTGTCTGTGCCAGTGTGTGTGTGTCTTATCTCCTGTCTGTGCCAGTGTGTGTGTGTCTTATCTCCTGTCTGTACCAGTGTGTGTGTGCCTTTTCTCCTGTCTGTACCAGTGTGTGTGTGTCTTATCTCCTGTCTGTACCAATGTGTGTGTCTTATCTCCTGTCTGTGCCAGTGTGTGTGTGTCTTATCTCCTGTCTGTACCAGTGTGTGTATGTCTTATCTCCTGTCTGTGCCAGTGTGTGTGTGTCTTATCTCCTGTCTGTACCAGTGTGTGTGTGTGTCTTATCTCCTGTTTGTGCCAGTGTGTGTGTGTCTTATCTCCTGTCTGTGCCAGTGTGTGTGTGTCTTATCTCCTGTCTGTACCAGTGTGTGTGTGTCTTATCTCCTGTCTGTACCAGTGTGTGTGTGTCTTATCTCCTGTCTGTACCAATGTGTGTGTCTTATCTCCTGTCTGTACCAGTGTGTGTGTGTGTCTTATCTCCTGTCTGTGCCAGTGTGTGTGTGTCTTATCTCCTGTCTGTACCAGTGTGTGTATGTCTTATCTCCTGTCTGTGCCAGTGTGTGTGTGTCTTATCTCCTGTCTGTACCAGTGTGTGTGTGTGTGTCTTATCTCCTGTCTGTGCCAGTGTGTGTGTGTCTTATCTCCTGTCTGTGCCAGTGTGTGTGTGTCTTATCTCCTGTCTGTACCAGTGTGTGTGTCTTATCTCCTGTCTGTACCAGTGTGTGTGTGTCTTATCTCCTGTCTGTGCCAGTGTGTGTGTGTCTTATCTCCTGTCTGTACCAGTGTGTGTGTGTCTTATCTCCTGTCTGTACCAGTGTGTGTATGTCTTATCTCCTGTCTGTGCCAGTGTGTGTGTGTCTTATCTCCTGTCTGTACCAGTGTGTGTGTGTCTTATCTCCTGTCTGTACCAGTGTGTGTGTGTCTTATCTCCTGTCTGTACCAATGTGTGTGTCTTATCTCCTGTCTGTACCAGTGTGTGTGTGTGTCTTATCTCCTGTCTGTGCCAGTGTGTGTGTGTCTTATCTCCTGTCTGTACCAGTGTGTGTATGTCTTATCTCCTGTCTGTGCCAGTGTGTGTGTGTCTTATCTCCTGTCTGTACCAGTGTGTGTGTGTGTCTTATCTCCTGTCTGTGCCAGTGTGTGTGTGTCTTATCTCCTGTCTGTGCCAGTGTGTGTGTGTCTTATCTCCTGTCTGTACCAGTGTGTGTGTGCCTTTTCTCCTGTCTGTACCAGTGTGTGTGTGTCTTATCTCCTGTCTGTACCAATGTGTGTGTCTTATCTCCTGTCTGTGCCAGTGTGTGTGTGTCTTATCTCCTGTCTGTACCAGTGTGTGTATGTCTTATCTCCTGTCTGTGCCAGTGTGTGTGTGTCTTATCTCCTGTCTGTACCAGTGTGTGTGTGTGTCTTATCTCCTGTTTGTGCCAGTGTGTGTGTGTCTTATCTCCTGTCTGTGCCAGTGTGTGTGTGTCTTATCTCCTGTCTGTACCAGTGTGTGTGTGTCTTATCTCCTGTCTGTACCAGTGTGTGTGTGTCTTATCTCCTGTCTGTACCAATGTGTGTGTCTTATCTCCTGTCTGTACCAGTGTGTGTGTGTGTCTTATCTCCTGTCTGTGCCAGTGTGTGTGTGTCTTATCTCCTGTCTGTACCAGTGTGTGTATGTCTTATCTCCTGTCTGTGCCAGTGTGTGTGTGTCTTATCTCCTGTCTGTACCAGTGTGTGTGTGTGTGTCTTATCTCCTGTCTGTGCCAGTGTGTGTGTGTCTTATCTCCTGTCTGTGCCAGTGTGTGTGTGTCTTATCTCCTGTCTGTACCAGTGTGTGTGTCTTATCTCCTGTCTGTACCAGTGTGTGTGTGTCTTATCTCCTGTCTGTGCCAGTGTGTGTGTGTCTTATCTCCTGTCTGTACCAGTGTGTGTGTGTCTTATCTCCTGTCTGTACCAGTGTGTGTATGTCTTATCTCCTGTCTGTGCCAGTGTGTGTGTGTCTTATCTCCTGTCTGTACCAGTGTGTGTGTGTCTTATCTCCTGTCTGTACCAGTGTGTGTATGTACTTATCAGAGTGTGACTTTTAATATGTATGCGTCACAGACCTGGGGATCAATACATGTGCACGCCCAGAGTGCTCTCCCTTCGAATTCCTTACAGCAGCTCTGACAAAGTGACCCCAATCCACTCCCAGAGACTGTGGGGCAATCACTCCCTTCTCAGAGGCAAGGCATGGTAGCACACAATCACACAGGTTCACTACTCCTCACACCTTGCTTCACACAATCATCACACAATCAAAATACTCTAGCTACAATCACACAATCAATATCCTCTTCTTACAATCAAACATATCTCTTCTATCAATCATACAATCAAACTCCTCTTCTTACAATCAATTAATAATTTTCTCTTTTTCAAACCCCAATCCACTCCCAGAGACTGTGGGGCAATCACTCCCTTCTCAGAGGCAAGGCATGGTAGCACACAATCACACAGGTTCACTACTCCTCACACCTTGCTTCACACAATCATCACACAATCAAAATACTCTAGCTACAATCACACAATCAATATCCTCTTCTTACAATCAAACATATCTCTTCTATCAATCATACAATCAAACTCCTCTTCTTACAATCAATTAATAATTTTCTCTTTTTCAAATCACACAATTAATCTCCTCTTCTAATAATTACACAATCAAACTCCTCTTGTTACAATCACCATATCAATATCCTCTTTTTACCATCAAACAATCATTATTTTCTTCTTACAATCACACAATCAAACTCCTCATCACATAATCACGCACACAAATACATTCTTCACATTTTGCGTCACGCAATCATACAAGCAACGGAATATAAGTATCAATCATTTTTAAGATGCAGTGTTTGCATACATTTTGAAGTTTAAACATAAATATTCTGAGATTGTCTCTGTCCTAATGTTTTTCAATTAAATTTTAACATACTGGTACAATTTATAAACCATGGCATTCAAATGTTCTTAAAACTTTATTTCAATAGCATATATTTGTGAATACCGTTTTAATGTAACTGTGGAGTGTTTTATTTAGATCATATATCTTTTGCGTCAACTGAGCACTTTAATAAAGAGCTGGAAATTATTGTCCTGAAGATACTACTTGAAATGTATTAATACAAGACAAGGATTACAAACATTATCACTTGAACTGGAAACGCCTGATTCTTGACAGTTCCAATACAAATATATAGCTTTGCAGGAACTGATTAGTTTTGTCAAGGAAGTTGGATTCCCCTCATGTTGACAAGTCCATGGCTCGGTAATGAATTCTGACTGGTATGAGAGATGCAGAGAGCAGACAACTTTGTGCGTTACTTTCACGAACTGGTCTAGGTGGTCTGGTGGTAAGTGCTTCACTTACAAAACAGTTAGTTTTTATGACTTCGACCCATTTTGAAGGCGCACTTAACAAAATAATGTAATGTTACACAATGGGTTATAATATCGGCAGGAGGAAATCCTATGCTCTATGCACACCAAAAAAAGGTTATACACGCCAAATCTTACGTTTTATTAGTATCTTAACCACTTTTGTACTTACTGGTAAGAGTGATCGTTCCTGTTAGTTTCGCGGCTAGGAGGTATATAGGTTATAGACATTGGTATAGGTGGAGAGTACTGAGGTCTTAATGAAACGTCACAAAGAAACTCTGCTTACAATCAGTACTCTTCTTCTTCTTCTAACCAGCTTTATTGCTGCTGAGCTGTCAGCTCTTTTGCAGACTGTGCCAAGGACAAAATAGTGTGCTGTTTTCTTCAGTTGTTCAGCAGGGCCGTACAGGGTGTAGTTTATGTTGGGCTGCATTGGCATTAGGGTCTGCCTAAGGTGGATTAGGAAGGGGTATTCAAAAAGGATATGGTTTACGGTTTCTTAAGGGTGAGCGCAGTGTCTACAAAGGGTTGAGTTACATTTATTTTATTGAGATGGAAATTTAACAGAGGTTTGTGTCCTGCCCTTAGTTGGAAGATGTAGATTGCTCTTTGCGGGGGAGGAAGTTAATAATGTCCAGTTTATTAGACATGTTCATTTCATTGTGCATGGCTCTGACTGTGTTTCCTGATGCCCATTGGTTGAGTTACTCCTCTTTGTGGTTGTTGACTAACATTGACCTTAGGGTGAGGTAGTTAACAGGTCTATCTGGTTGTTCCATAGATCATCCTGCCTTTGAAAGCTTATCTGTCCTTTCATTTCCCATGACGCCAATGTGTTCAGGGATCCACTGTATTGTGATGTTGATGTTTAATTTTGTCATCAACTATCAGTCACTTTGTCATAGATTTGTTGAATAGTATCTGCGTGGATCTGTGCGGGTGTAGAACATCCACAGCAATCGTTACAAGATATGAAGTCAGGTTTAAGATGAAATGTAATGGGCGTCTTCAGTCGTGAAACATTTTGGATCGTCTCATAGATTGGAAAGGAAATGAAAGACTGGGCATTATGTAATAGCCGGAACGATGTCGCACACTCAGTTCTTCCCTCCCCACAAAGCTGATATATTCAAACAGCTGCATATCTCCACTACAGTTCGGGATGAGTTGTAACGTAAGCAGTGTAGGCTAGTGTACTACAAGGACTCTAAGTGTAACATACTCCATTTTCCGTAGTAACTCAAATTAATGAACATAAGAACAGCATGAGGTTAAATAAAATTGAGAATTAATCAGGATCCGTAACTAGATCTCATTAGTGTTAGTTCTTGGCAGTAACTTTCAGCTTATTCTCTGTTTCTCTATGTATCTCTAGTTCCCCTTTTCTAATCACTTCACATTTTCTGTCGCGCTCAAAATATGTTCTTGTTGGTGCGTCGCCTAATTTTAATAACACTAAAACTTAAAAACTCTTTCTTTGTAATGAGAGTTGGAAATTAGATTCTTATTCTGCTTAACAATTTTCAAGTTTATAACCTTTTAAGTGTGCCAGATTGTTTTGTGTGGACACCTTGAGTGTTTAGGAGATAAAATAGATTATTTTGACATATTGTTTGAAATTTAAACAAAAAAAACATTTAAGAATTTCTTTTCGGTTTTCACTGACAGTCATGTGGTCATAAGCAGAACATATTCCCTGTGGAGAAAATTTTTTGTTCCAAAATCAGAAAATGATTCAAGATGATGTGTCAAAAGGATTTGTCAAGATAGCGTGTCAGGATGATGTGTCAATATAATTTATCAAGATGATGTACCAAGAAGATGTGTCAAGATAATGCTCCTAGATGATGTTTCAAGATGTTTAGTAAAAATGGTTTGTCAAGATAATGTGTCAAGATGGTTTATCGAGATGATGTTTTAAGAAGGTTTGTCCAAATGATTTATCAAGATGATGTGTTAAGACGGTTTTCCAATAAGATTTGTCAAGATGATATGACCAGATGATGTGTCAAGATGTGTGTCAAGAGAATCTGTCCAGATGTGTTTAAAATGCTCAATTCCATTTCACACATTATGTTCAGATTATGTTCAGATTATGTTCAGATTATGTTCAGTTCGACTGGCAGAGCTCTTGCTGTTTTATTCAGCAATCCAAACCCCGAGACAACACACGAGCTCACTAAAACTATGGGATATAAATTAGTATCCTCATTGAGATCTTAGTGATGTTTTTCTTGTCTGCCCCATTTATTTAACTCATTGGCCAAACTTAATAAAGGATCATAGTGACCTCGAGTTCATTATGAACTGGATCCATTGACTCCATGCATGTTATTTACATTTACGATCAAATGAAACCAAACTTGCAGAAGATAAATGTGTAAGTATATACATATATATATATATATATATATATATATATATATATTTCCAATTTAAACATGTAACTGCATATTAGAATAATATTGACTTCAAAAAAAAAAATACGTTTGAAAAATATCTTTCTGTTTGCCTATAAATATACATATACAATATGTTGAGAAATGTTGAGAAATGTTGAGAAATGTTGAGAAATGTTGAGAAATGTGAAGGAATTTTATGCAATTTCTCTTTTAAAATAAGTAAGATAAAAAAAGACCAACCCAAATACACAGACGCAGACAACTTTAATCGTATAATCCATATCTGTTGATCATCAAAACACCGCGCGCCACCCGAAATCTGTCTCGATGGTCTCCCTTCAGGTTTTCAACCAGACATAGATGAACGTGTTAGACTTAAGAATGTTTAAAGTTGATATTTGTTGCGTAGAATTATGATTATAGTTTTTGAATCGGTTAATAAATAAGATACTATAATACCTAGATTCTCTTAACTTGATCGCTCTACTCGTGATGTTTTTAGATTTTCTGTTTATAACAGTTAAAAAACTATAGTTCCTTCACATATGACATCAAATATCAACCTACTGTGTACACATTTTACAATAGTTATCATATGTAAATCTACACTGACAGTACAGGATTTACATGTAGACTATACAATATAAAAAAAACATGTGTGAGTCTGATATGAATATAAATTATTTTAGCTAAAGATCCATCTCATCCAAATCACAAGAAAGATGACGCTTATAAGCTATCCCGACAAGATCAACGTCTAATCTTTCGACTCAGGACCGGACACAACAGAATGCGACAACACATGCACCGGAAGCTCAAAATTGGAACCAGTGAAATCTGCCCATGTGGAGTGTCACCAGAGAATGCCGACCACGTTCTCCTAAACTGCTCTCTTTACCAAGAGGCCCGTATAAGACATTGGCCCCAAATCCCCCCAATAGTAAGAAAACTATATGGAGAGCTCTCTGATTTGGAAACCACTGCGCAGTTCATCTCATGTATTGGTCTAGTCATCTGAACACTCCAACTTAACAATGAGAACGAGGAAGAAGAAGAAGCTAAAGATATACTATTTCACTATCTCTGTTTGCTTCTAAATATACATATATACTGAACATTTGTTAAACCCTTTAGACACTGACATTGCGAAATTACATTTTTAAAGGGCCATATATCTAAGGGACTTTTCGAGCTTCAATCTGGTCCTGCCGACTGGTCATGATTCGCTTTCTCCAGTTAAATATTAACTCTAAAATATATCAATCATGATTCTCTAGAAACGTTTTTTAAAAGGTTCTCTTTTCAAAGTTCACTTGGAAAGTCAAAGCACATGTGGTGTAGTGTAATCTAGAAGATCTATCCAATCAAACCATTTTTTCCTGTCGATCCAGAACTCTGACAAATGCTTGAAAACTTTTTTTTTCCCCGGCCTAGCATGAAACCAGGGAGAGACGAAGATCTGCACGTCATCAGAAATGTGTCGCTGCACATGTGCAGACGTGATTGACGCGCAAGGCCTGGAGGTTTTCTAATGAGTAAGAAAGTTTTTGACGGGAGTCGAGACCAAAACAAAAAAATAAATTGCTGAGTTATTCGTGAGATGAATTCAAAATGTGATTTTTAAAAAAAAAAAAAATTATTTTTTTATTTTGAAGAGCTTCCAAATAGGGGCTATAACCTAGTTTTTATCACATGAGGTTTTTGTGTGTGGATATGTGGATACAATAAGTTGTCGCTTCTAATGTAGAGTAATAGCGAGTCAAATGTTTGGTTGGTTTTAGAAAAAGACTTGATTTTTTACCGCTCTGCATTTCTTAACGTTACATCACCAGTAGTAATATATCATTTCACACTGACCGCCAATACAATATATTTGTGAAAAAGTTTAAAAGTCCAATGCTTTAACAAGCGCATTAAAATATACAAACATTTCCAATAAAAAAAAAGCGAATATGAGGGAAAGAACTGCAAATACTAACCATATATCTCAGTACTGTAAGATTTATTTCATCTTTTCAATATCAAAGAAAATTAATTAATTACCGCTAATTAATGGATTGTTTTTTTACTTGATATATATGACTGTTAATGTGCAGTTCTTTCCCTTATATATAAACTTTAAAAATTTTTTTTTATATTTTGCTTGTTGTATTTGTCTAGTTATTTCAACATGGTTCGCCTTTACCTTTTTAGCGGTCCCGAAAGGGCTATAGACGCTTAATTTCGTGTGGTCCGTCCGTCCGTCCTTCCGTCCCGTTTAGATCTCGTAAACTAGAAAAGATATTGAGAATCCGACATCATGATATTTTAGACCTTTCAAAGTTCTGATGCAAGGGTTTACTTTTTTCTTTCCTGAAAGCGAAAAATTTAAATTTTCAAATCAATTTTTACAACTATTCACTATTAAAGGTAACAAACACGGGATGCTATTTAGTATAGGGAGATTGCTATTTACCAAATTTATAACATATTTGTGCAAACGGTTTTAAATTTTTGGGCCAAAAGTAAATGTAAATGCAAGGAAAGTACGTTCTGTTATACTAACTACTACATTTACAAAAAATGTTTACTTTAAAAAATAAGAGAAACAATGTATTTATTGAGCATATAAGTGGAACAAAATTTAAAACAACAATTAATAAGAAGTTTTCAATATTACTGCGCGAACTGCAGCAAGGCTACACATAGATCATGCACTCAACTACAGGAATTTTTTTTAACGGAAATGTTTGTTTTTTCCTTGAGGCTTGGAATAAGAAATTGACCCTTGACAAAACAATGAGATAATCATTATTTGAAATCAGTTAGGCCAGGCTCACATCTAACTTGACCTTCACTTTCAACTATCCCTTGGTCTGCTGGACCGTTGGGTCACCACACAAGATCTGTCAACATTCTTTCTCCATTCTTCTCTCATCATCTCATGTCATTCGCCTTTGAAAGAATTTCCTTCTGATATTAAAAATATCGAAACCTGCTTTATTACCTGCCTGGGTTGACCACTACTGGGGGCGATTTTGAGTTTGTGTTTCAACGCAAAGTCTCTTTGTAACCTTGTTCATTGTGTTTTACGTTTACAACTTTTTAGCAAAATAGAACGTAGAATAAGCATTAATAGGGTCATTAATGATAATGTTGTAAACTTGTTCCCCCCGACTGACCTTTTTTCCCCTCGTGAGAATTTTTTTTTTTTTTTTTATGTATTGGAGGCGAAACTGACCTGAGCGAGTGTGTTGATGTGTAAAGTAACTGGAGTGATGATCGCAGATTTTTCAACGGAGGATTGTTTTTTTCTTGAATCGGTTTATGTGAATAGTTGTATGTACATTTGATTAGGAGAACTGTGAAATTATTTCGATTACTTGGATTATTGACTGTTCGTAGTGGATTGTGCTTCTGCAACCAGAAGGATATCGGCGACTTGGCTATCGGTAAGTTAACTTTCTTTAGTCTAATCCAAAGTCGTAATAATAATAATAATAATAATCTTTATTATTAATTAGGGAATTCATCTTAAAATGTGTACATCACACCAAACAAAACATTATAAATACAGAAAACTGAAATACACATTCACCCAGCCTCATTTATAATTTACATGAGAAACGTTTATATCAGATAGTTTCTATTTAAAGATTTCATTGCCAGGGGAACAAAATAGTTTTTTTCTTTGCTATCGGTGTCTTGTATCTCTTTTGTGATGGTAAAATCACAAAATCCAGACCCAGCGATTTTTTAATTTCTTTTTAGGCATCCGGCCAAACGCTGGAGGGCTGGTATTCAAATGGGCCTGTGGGGTCAACGAATGGGCCTGTGGGGTAAGCAAATGGGCCACTTTGAATGATAATAAGTACCGGAAATGTGATTGTCGTTCTTTTACTTGTACTAAAAGAACTAACTGTGTACTACTAAACACATACTCTCGTAATAATGGAATCATCTAGATCTATATCCATATACCATGCCAGTGGTGGTTTACAATGATCTCTACTCTATATACACTGATAAATTAAAAAAAAAAAGCAAAGTAAGACTTTGCGATTGTGTGAGCATACTTAGTTGAATTAGACTTAAAGAGATGATGAGCTTATAAATTAGTAAAGAATTTTCCTTTATAATGATGTATCATTGTAAACACTATCTTTAGATCCTCTGTTACCAAAATTGACTCAAAGAAAGCGTGTTCTGTAAGGGATGTGCATAATATTATTGAGTTTGTTCGTCGCAAAATCCCAGGATTTCCACGCTATGAATATTACGCAGTGATGGAAAGAGAAAGGTGTGGAAGAGAAGGTGTGGATGAATTGACAGACACAAATCACAAACTGCAGTAAAATTTCTGCTTCCTCATCAAGAACCTTAATGAATATCATAATTAATGATAGGTAACAGTAGATGCACATCTATTTGTGGCACTGAAAGATCGGTGTGGGGGGGGGGCGGTAGAGGCGATAACCTGCCCTCTCGGCCGACCCCTCAAAGGGGTGGGGACGGACGATTTTTTGTAGAAATCACACAATTTGTATATATTTATATTTTAACCTATTTTTATATTATTTCGCCCCCCCCTCTAGTATCATGGCCGATTGGGTGGGGTGGGGAGGTGACGATGGCATCAATTCTGCACCCCCACCATAAACTTTCGAGTGGGGGGCGGTCCTATTTTTTTTTGTAGAAATCACAGCTTGTTAAAAGAATCAATTAAATATCTATACGATTATAACTTGTTATTGTAGATGCCAGGAGAATCCGTTTCTGCAGTGAATAATGCAAGAAAACGCATTTGGCGTCTGGCCCACTGATGTAGCTTACAGCGCTCCCCCAGACCCTCTAGCTGTAAAAAAAAAAGGCCTCAACATGGTGGCTGTTATTTTTTTTGTGTGTGTTCTTTTTTCGCCGAAGGTTTAGAAACACTGTTTTTTTTTTACAGCTTATATATATATATATATATATATATATATTCGCGTTCTCGCGTTTGTGCTTAGGGGTTAGGGTTTAAAGTTTAAAGGGCGTTAGGGTTTGGAAAAAAATCAAACCCTCACTCCAAAGTTCTGGATCCGCTAGTGATTTGTGGGCCGGATGGTATTGTAAAGCCAGGGCCGATTTTGACACCCAGTCCGCTAATGGTTGTACGTAAGTATTACAGATGGAATATTACATGAAGTAATGTACAGTTTGACTTTTAAATATCTAGAAATAGTTGTAACAATAAACTGCTCTTTAAAAAAGTTAAGCTAATAATTTAATGGTAACAGTGGTACTATGAGACAAAATTCTTAAAAAAAAAAAAAAAAAAAAAAAACGACATTTTTATTTAGTCTTATCATCAACGTCGCCATGTCATAGATTACTTGTTACCAAATGGATATCTACCTTCCTTTACACGATAGGACGTTTCCTTCGACTCACCTGACGTGAGACTGTGTACTTTTGCAGAGATTTGTTGTGAAAACAAAACTGTCGGAAGTCTTCAGGTTTCCCCACAAATTGATATCACCTCTGACACATCTGGTTTCCTGTTCTCTCTAACGACATGCTTGACATGATGGCAAGAGAAATAAGCAAGTTTATTTTTTGTCAGCGAGTAGATGTGTTCAGAAATTGCCCCACATTTATGTCAAGCTCGAAAGTAGTATAAATTATTTAATTGCAGTGTCCCGTGATGTCAAACACCATGACAAGTGTCTACATTTTTTTAAAAAAATCTTTTATTTAAAAAAAACAATTATGCTACGCAAATAGAGAAATGTTATGTCATTTTGTATAACTTAAAAGGAAGAAATATTTAGTGTTTCTTATGTATAACACTCTCAAATTCTGTCTGGTACAAGTTTTGTACATGTTATTTCTCCAACACCATGTTTCGGATCAAGCTGAAAATTTGCACAATGATTTCTTTTACCTGATAACACAAGAATCAATTTAAAAAAATTAACAAATTAGTTTATTATTGATTGGCAATTCATTATTTTGTTTGATATCTAACAAAGGAGATGATGCAGTACAAGTTTAACTGTGAATAGACCTTGTTTTTAATGATTTAACTGGATAGAATTTAGACCTTGTTATATAAAGGGAGAGTGATCCTTAAAAAATTAAAGACACGACATGGCCTAGATTATGCCGATGTGCCTAAACTCAAAAGTCAAACTCAAACGCAGTATAAGTTGAATTAGTCCCGTTTTATACTTTGTGTAGAGAATTAGGTCGTTGCTTAAAGTTTCAAACTAACAACAGATCGCTTGAAACCTTTAATTTTCATTAGCACTTCGCTAGTAGACTGGTTTGTGTATGGGCTTTTGAAGGCTTGATCCCTCGAGTTCAAATTCAATTCGTCCAACTTTAAAAAAATAAATACATTTAAAAAGCGATCACGGTAACATTGGCACAGATACTCCCCTTCTTTCTCCACCCCCCTTTCCCAACTTGTCCAGACAAGTGATAGACACATTGCGCATTGAGAAAGCTAAATGTATGAAGTAGCGCTTAACAAAAACAAATGGCAAAAGTATTTCTAATCGCACAAATTTATTATTGCTAGTTTAGATCTAGTGCACACTTTATTAAATGACTGTTCCAAATTAATTGATACAATTACACGTCATATAAGCCTTGTTTCTGTAAAAAAAAAATATATTTATCTTGTTAACATTGGAGTCCGATAGCATAAAGGTCTATATAAATTTATAGCCCGTCATAGGTTTTTTATTGTAACGTGTTTAGGGTGTTCCTCCGGAACTGAAGATTATAACATCCTAGCACAAACCTTCCCAAGGATAGCCGCGGGCATTTATTACATTTATTGTTTCAAATTCAAGTTTTAAATAAATTAAAACTCAAGAAAACATATCAGCACTTTGTTACTTCATTGATTATTAAAGTGTTTGAACTATAATCAAGGCACCTCCGAACCCACATATGTCACAAGTTTATAGCATCAAGATCTGCCAGTTAAATAAACATAATAAACACGTGACAGAGATTACATTGTAGAACGCATACCACACGACCAGACATATATGTTCTGAATTAGACTAATTTATCAGGCTATATTACATCCGGAATTGATCACTTGACGAGGTTGGAAGGATGCACTTCTCTTGTTCCAGACGTCGTACGCTAACCTACGCTGCTAGCACCTGACGTATTTACCTTGAAGTGTATCTAGCGATGTTACCTGCTCGACTGTACAAGTGTCACAATGACATCTCGAGTACCTGTCACGCATTGCAACTCCCCCCCTCCCGGACAGATGGCGCTGTGTTAGACATTATTTGCGTTTTAAAAAGTAGCTTAATGGGTTAGGGTTAATTACGCTTAACACTTGATGTTTTTCAAATGTATTTAACAGCACATTGGATCTACTTCACAGCATGCCAGGGGCGCTGCCACTTAACTATATTATACAGTCTAGATGTTTAACACACACACTTTGGTGTATTGGAAATTTACTTATGGTAACTTGAAACATGTTCATTAGAAGTAGTAGAGACTAATCCTACCAGATTCTGCGTTGCCAATACAATAACTAACACGGAATAATTTCACACTGAATAAGGATTAGGGTTATTGAATTTGTTTTCCTGTCAAAATGATTTCAATTTGCGCTAATACAATGAAGAAAAAAAAGTTCGGACATGTTGTGTAGAAACTTAATCTGTGTCCAGTGTGTAGCGATTTAAGTATTTAGAGGGAATTGCGAGTAATGTGTTTAGAGTGTGTCTACTGTTTGTTTGTGAAGACCAATAGACCTCATTCACCAATCGTAAACAAACAACATTTTGTCACGTGATCTTATTGATAAAACAATGAAAAAAACTGTCATGTGACAACCATCATGAATTAAACATGAGATCGTAAATTATAGGGAAGAGATAGAGCACCACGTGGCTAAATGTTGTTTGTTTACGATTGGTGAATGAGGTCCATTGCTCGTTACCACATCTCAAGTCTGTACGATATGGTTATGAGCTATTGGTCTAAACTGCCCATAGGCTGTGACGTTGCAGTTAAGTGCTCAGGCCTTCTATAACGACTGGTTTCGGCGTATGTCAGATGTTAATACTGTAATTGAGGACAAAGCTATCGAAATATGTTTACTACTGAATTAAGTATGAATATTGTGTAAATAAAATATTTTTGTTAAAGTTTCATATCGCATGTGTCTGTTGGTAGTTAAATCTAGATTTACATCTTTTATGTGCAACTTTAAATTTAACTATCGTTACACACATGTTAAGATACATCATGGTGTATTGTGCTATATAATCTTCCAAAATGCATTTCAGAGCATTAAAGATTCGTGCATAATAAGTCATATTGTGTCATTTTGTAATGAAGTTATTGTCCATTTAAGTCCACTCGTGAAACAAAGCATGAATTGATATAAATTGTGTTTAACATGCTCAGTTTGAGGCTATTTGTATACAGCTGGGGTAATGTTAGGTGTCTTAATGATAATTTGGTTTGAGGCTATTAGCCAATAAATCATTTTCAGACTATTTGTCTATATATTATTTGGTTTAGGGCTATTTTTCTGTATACTACATTGTTAGAGGCTATTTGTCTATAGAGTATTTGGTTAAATCCTATTTCTCTATGACATTTTGGTTTGAGGATATTTGTATATAGGTGTTTTGCTTAGAGGTTATTTGTCTAAAGATTACTTGGTTTAAGGCAATTTGTGTACAGATCTCTTGGTTTGAGCAAACACATCGACATATTTCCATTTTCGTTTATTCCTAGAAACATAGCCGACATTTTTTTTTTATTTGCTTGGTGTTTAAACCGATATGAATTCATGCTAACTTTTTTCCTGGCTTAGTTCTTCTTTCCTCTTTTAGTGTAACTTTTTATTTTTTTGATATTCGAATAGCGTCATTGAGAGAATGATGAATAGGCCATAACTCTTGTGAATGGGAGCACAACGCAGTGAATGGGACTTCACTCACTTAAGAGCTCCATTTGTTTCAGCGTTTCACGTGACGGACAAAAGAAACTCAGTAAAAGTTTTATCATTTCGTACCGACCTATGAGATTAAAGTGCATGTTCTCTGTACTGAACTCGAGTGTACTCACTGATCTTGGGCCTGCGTACGTGTGTTAACAGCACATAATTATTCGTCAGTGTGATCAAGTATATACGTGTGTGTGTGTGTGTTTACATATATATATACGCGTGTGATTGTCATATCTAACACTCTCAGACAGCGTTCACTCTCTGCTAGAGATACTATCAGTCTGATGAGCAAGGAATGTGGGAAGCTGACACTGAATGATGTTGCCCCAGCAAATAGAGCAAGGTGCCCTAGACAAATGAGAGATACGTACACAAAGAAGTCAGAGGATAACACTCAAGAAGACCTGAAGGATATGTTGTTGTGTAATGGATATGTCGAGAACGTCAAGAGAAACAAGAAATTATTTCAGGTAAAAAAGTAGCGCGACGCCGAATGACAGGTCTGAATACTATACAAATATATCTATTGATAGTGTGTGTGTGCATTTGTGTATGAGTGTGTAAATTGAGAAGGTGAGATTGAAGCAATGCTGGATTTAGTAAGTAAAAGTAAAGTTCCCCTTTCAGACCTTGCAATTTATAGGACAATTGATGTAAAGGCCATCTTTACTTTTCCCCAACTAGTGTCAGGTACCCATTAGACCTGGGTGGACTCAGAGGCGCCCAAAAATCCTAAAATTAAAAATCCCAGTCGTCACCAGATTTCGAACCCATGAGATCTGGTTCGGAAGCCAATCGCTTTGCCGCTCATCCACCTGGATTACTTAAAGGCAGTATATATCAGGGTAGCCCATATTTTATCTTATCTTATATAATACAGACGTCACTTCAAAAAAGAAGATGGCTACAGTGATCTATTTAATAATATTTTGTAAGAAAGAGCAAACTAAAAAATCTAGCGTTATGTTGCTTCCAAGAGTTTCATACCAAAAAAGTTTAGAATCTTTTCAATTCTAATTCCGTCCCTAGGTTGAAAGATGAAAGCGTGTGCGACCTAAAACTACATACAGTTAAGGTTGAATTGTTCGATTGTGTCGTGCCTTGAGCCTGCATTATGTTAGTTAACAGTGCTATATTAAATATATCATTAGTTATTGCCCTTTTTATGACATCCCAGAGTTTAGAAATGGGCAGACAAATAATAAGGAGAATTTCAAAGGACAGTTTTGCGCCATTCGTCATGGAAGGCCTAAACACTAACCTGCAACGTCAAAAACCGGTGGATAGATTAGACTAATTTCTCGTTACCACTTCAAAGGTATGTACGACGCGGCAACGCGCTATTGCTCTCCACTGCCCACAGGTTGTGACGTTGCAGTTCAGTGTTGAGGCCTTCTATTACGAATGGTCTCAGTTTGCGTTAAGTAGATACAAAAGTACAGATACTTTGGCCAGGACACTCTTTTTTAGATCCATTGCATGACGTTGGATCTTATCGAGAACTAGGAAGACTTAAACGATTTCATTATTCATACCGCCCCGAGTGGGTTTCGAACCTAGTACTTCAGTCTATGCAACATTTTAATCTAGCATCAAACTGAAATAAATATCTGCATTTTATTTCACGATATATTTATGCTGTTTCAATTTCTATTCCTCTTATTCAACATTTTCACGATCAACTTGACAATGTCAAGGACACTAGATAGAACTTTAATATTGCCAACTAAATAAACGCTCCACATGAAGAGATTATAAAATGTTAATGATAGAGCTTAGAAAGAGAATTGCTTATCTACACTGCCATTACTCTGTACACCGGACACACCAAAAATGTTGCTATTTATAGTTTTTTCCGCCATGTATAAAAATCTCCAATTAACTGCTTTTAAAAATGGACTATAAGACTTTCAATTATGTGGTGAATATAGTATTACAAACACGCTTGAATGCTATGCTCATTTGTTAAAAGACATTCATACATGTATTTGTAAACACAAACAAAACACGAACATGAATTGACAACAACTAATTCTCACACACTCACAGACATGAACACATACACAAACTGAAAAGAAGCATCAAGAAAGCCACTTCCTGTAAACATTCTCCTAACTGTCCTTGACATTGGTAGCTAAGCTGACTTGAGAGTCGGTGATTTCTGTCAAAATTTATTGTCTTTGACACACGCCAACACACAAACAAACAGTCTAGTTTTTTGTACTACTCTGATGAATTGCTATTTAGATATTTCTTCAAAGCTTAGGTTTAGATTTAGGCTGTGAAAATAACCTTAACACCATAGACATACATAAATATAGACTGGCCGAAGGAAGTAACTTCATGTAACTTGAAAACATGTATATCTATTGTATTCGGATTTCCGAAGTATGAAAAAGTGCATGATCTTCATTCTTAGAGATTAAACAAAACTACACTGCCTCCTTATTTACAATGTATATAGGTGTGTGGCTGAAATAGATATGAATACTTAACTTTTATACTGCTCATAAATGCTGTATAATAAAGTACACAAAATTGCAAGTCACAAATTTTTGTTTCATAAAACTCTTTAATCGGCCAGTCTATATTTATTTATGTCTATGTTTAACACTCTTTCACCACATTAGTTCATTAGTCTGGAAAACTTTTTTTTCTTAAAGGGAAACTCCGATGGTTTATCAAATTTGATTTATTGACATATTTGAATTCTGCGTAAAAAGCTGTAATAGTAAACATTTTACCATTTTTTATTTAAATGCTTAGAAACATTTATATTTAATAAATTAGACAGTAAATTCTTGACATTAAAAAAAAAAAGGGGATTCTTTGAGATTTTAATTTTAGGTTAGGCATACGTCACTTCCATCAACAATACTGAAAAGGAAACTAGATTTAACCAATCGTATCGCTTTATTCTTACAGGATCTTGGGCTTAGTGACGGCCAATTCCAGAGCTATGGTACAGTTATATATACATGTATAGGTGGATCTAAAGGCATTAGGATAAGCAACTCAGGAAAAAAAGTAACATTTTCATCTAAGCCTCTCCCTTTCCCAGGAAGTAAATAGATCGTGTGTCTGACTGATTCGAATAAACTGACCAGAGTAAGGCTAGTCTAGACTACGTGTAGTCGGTCATGACAAGACAACCAAGCGATAGTGTTTGTTGTGTGTTGAGTGGTCAGGCGAGAAAATAGACACTGCCGTGGTTAGTCAAGCATGTAAATCTACTTTTAATACGCATTTTTTCTTTGCTTACAAGATCCTAGATCTAACTGCACAGACAAAGATATATTTCTTTTACGAGAATGTTAACTTTGCTGTATGATCTCCCGTTATATAATAAGTCAATAGATTAAATTAGTAGGCAAGTGTGACGTCACATAGAAACCAGGTGAAAGTCTGACTGTTTTGAATGCGCAGGAAAATTACGTCAGAAAAGCATCAATTACTAAGTTATCATTGCAAATAAAAAAAAGAATAATATATTCATTATCTGTAAATCAAAACACATTATATAAAAAATTGTCAAAACCATCGAAGTTTCCCTTTGAGACCTGTTGGGGTCTGAGGATCTGTTAGGGCCTGTGGGGAATTCTGGGGTCTGCGGATCAGGTAGGTTGTGGGGATCTGTTATGGCTTAGTATCTGTGGATCATTTGGGTTATGGGGTTCTGTTAAGGTCTGTGAACCAGTTAGATTGTGGCGATCTGTAAATGTCTGTGGACCAGTTTTATGTCGATCAGATTATTCCATGCAATTCACTTGTGACGTGGTCCACTCTTGTTTCAATGTCAAGTTCAAAGAGTCTTGTTGAATGTTCCTGTGATATTTCGAGGGCATAGTCATCGAATTTATTTTCAGTCAACTATTTATGGCCACACTCTTGGTCTTGAATATGTCCAGAAAAAGGAAAAAAAAAAATCTGATTTAAGAGATATCCGGTAATACATTTTTAGCACATTTACATTACCAGGAATACTGGAAGGTAAATGACTGTATGAAAAAAAAACATGAAAAAAGTAGCACTGTTTAAACAAGATTTTACTAGTATTTACTAGATTCTATTACAAAGTCCTTCCTTCAGGGAACAGTACCTAGAAAAAGAAGAAAAGGCAGACAGAAAATGCGATGAAAGAAAGAATGGACAGGCCTGTAGAAGAATTTCTCTCACCAAATAAAGGAAACGTTACTTTCTTTGTATCCACTGTTCGTCGAGCAAAATCTTGTGATGAGATCTATGTCATTGAATTCAACAACTGAAAGCCGGACATTGTCACATTTTAGGGCAATGTCTGCTGGATGGAGAACACTACTCCAAAAGGGCGGACATGCCCTCTTCTTTTGTCGGACGATTAAAATTACTAAATGAACTTTAGAAAGAGTGCGTTTCAATAGTGGGTTAATCTCAATGCATTCGATTTGACGTCAGCTCTAAAATTAGTTTCCCCCACCTCCTCTTAAGCCATTTTGTTGTTTTTTAAATCCTTTGATTACCATAGGTGCAAACACTAAAATATCATTCTCAATTAAACTGCAGAATCAACTTAAGTCATTACGCCCAGACAATCCTCAGAAGTGTAGCGCTTGAGTCTTGACAGACTTGGTACTGGAAGTTAAGGGTGCAGAGAAACTGTACAGTGTAAAAGTTGGACAGCTTCTGAGGAATATGTTCTTGATTTTCGAAACAATGCAACTTTCAAAATGTCTCCTTTGTCTTGAGGAAATAAGCAAACGTTTAGGGCTTAAATCGCAGGGAACAATAGAGGAAAAAGTCCTCGTTCAATCTCATTTCTAGAGCAGTATTAAAAACTCAACTAGTGATTCTATGATTGAACGATTGTTTTCAACTTCATCTAGCTGGAATTGAGCTAGCGGTGATTCTATTACTTCCCTTTGAACTCTTAATAGCTGTTCAAATGTATTTTTGACTTCACTTGCTATCAGGGTCCTGTCCTCAACCATCTACCTCAGCCACCTCCACAGTAACCCCCCCTTCCTCCCCCTCTCATGTAGACTTCCATGACGTCCTTTTTTTTTCTCTCAGCCTCGTTTTCGACTCACAAACCCAGAATTCGCCCCAGCGAGTGTGTGTATGTAATGGGAGTAATGGGTAGCTCGTGAGTCTGGCGCTAGGGTGCATACCTCCACCAAGCAGGCGGGCGAGGAGAGCCCCGCGCTATTCACATCTTCCCTTATTAAAGACAAAAAAAAAAAAAAAAAGATGCTGTAAAGATGCTGTGAAGGGGAAGTGGGGTTTTGATACCATACAGAAAAAGAAAGAGTGAACATAAGGAAAAAAACAACAAAGAAGCTACTGTACAGTTTACTGTAAACAAATCTCCGAGGATAATAGACATAATGGGACACCAAATATAAGATTTATCATAAAAATCGCATACAATTGTTAAAGGAGAATATTCTAGAATTATGACTGTGCATTTAAAAAGTTCATACATTTTCTCCCGGTTGGACACTTATTTCAAAGAGAAGAACGGTACATTTGTGTGGATTCTTGAAGTTTTGTAATTAATGTTCTTTTATTCTGCGGTGGATATCATCAATTCGTATTTTGTTCTGTAATTTTATTTTTGAACATTTTTTGTTTACCCTAATTAAGTTATAACTGCATAACTAAAACTTTTGGAATCTAGAACTCACAAATTGGATAATTGCGGTATTCCCTACACCTATTAACCTTTGCTGATCAGATGTGTTGATTTTTCTTTTCTGTAACAATTGAATTCCAAACTGATTTCTCTCCCTTACAATAATCAGCGTCTTGAACACGTTGCCATGGAAACTAATAATGAGCATGACTGACAAATTTATTTCAATATTCCTTTCCTCTTTTTTTCCCTTCGATTTTATAATTCAAGCAAAATGTCTATTTACCTTGACCTTACCTTGATTTCTGCCAGTGGCCAGTTCTCTCCCCTTCTCTTCGTCTGTATAGCCTGCTGCGTTTTGAATCATCGGCAGAAATGAATATTTAATCATTATGACCTGGTCATGAAGGTATGACATGAATGCTTAGTGTCCTAGATTTTGTTAGACATAGAGAAATTGTGAGGATAATAGATTCAGGAGAAATAGCTGACCTAAATTTCTTAAAAGTCTTTTGTTATTGATTATTTGATTGATAACTCGGTCGTACACTTATATTTGTACACATTGGCTAAGTGATCAAGTTTACTTCGTGGGACGACCTGGTGATTGAAAAGTTAAGGATATTCTTACTTCTGCTGAACCTGAATTGACCTTGAATAAAATAAATTATGTGAGCGGGAGTTTGATATAAATAGATATTTGGAATTTTTTGGAGGAGACTTTTCTATTTATTCAGTCACTTTATTGCTAAGAGGTAAGTACGAAATGTGTAGATATAATAATAATACAATAAATAAGTTAATTAAATTTAATTTTTATAGTGCTTTTAAAAATCTAATACAAGTTCAAAGTTCTATGTAAGTATTTCAGACTTAAACACGAGAGTTAACATGATAAACAAATGTATACAAGTGTTAAACATGTTTTAATGCTTCTGAATGTAGTGAAGCGTGTCGTCTGTCTACGATCAACGGAGAGTGAGAATATCCAATAAAATTTTGTAATGGCATTAGAAAATGATTTATCACATGCTTCATACCAGAACACCAGACTATATTCATACCCGACTGTGCTTCAAACCAGACTGTGCTTCAAACCAGACTATGTTTCATATCAGACTGCTTCATACCAGATTGTGTGTGTCATTGCTAGAGTGAGAGATCTGCTTGACTATGTGATGTGAACATACTCGATAACTATTAACTCTTTCTCTCCTAACTGACGATACCAACGTTGATTCCATCAGAATGTGTTAAATAATAACGGAGCAAAAGAGTTAAGTATAGGACTATTTGACTATGTGATGTGAATATACTCAAATACTATACAGTTTAGGTCTCTGTGACTATGTGATGTAAACATACTTAATGACTATACAGTATGAGTCTATGGGATTATGTGATGTGAACACACTTAATAAATATACAGTATAGATCTATTACTAAGAAATAGTATTTCTATATTCTAATTTTTTAAAACGAAATGTACATGAAACTGAGCTAAAACAATGCAGCTCTAGTTACCATGTGTAATCCTCAAGTTTATTATAATATAATAATCACTCACTACCATTTGTGTCTGTCAAGATGACAATAATTAGTAAATTGAAATAAATCTGGCATGTCAACATCAAGGAAAATGCCAATGACACAGGTTTAATAATTTATAATTAATGCACAGAAATATGCAAATGGTGACAACCATCAAAGCACAATTCTTTCTACATATAAATATAAATCCATGGTCAGAATTTCAAGGCATCCCGCACTGCACACTACAAGATTCACTGCAATGCAGTTATTACAATGTCAATTTATAAACAAACAACGTATATAGAGTATTTAAAGATGTCCTAATTCCTTTGTTAATATCAATGCAAGCGAAAATTTAAGCAACATTTTATACATTCAAACTAGTAAAAATTTAACAGTCTTCTATTTATTTAAAAATAATTAAAACTCAAAATTTGTCATAACATTGGAGATTTTATACATAACTTATGAGCTATAAATAGTATAGTGGATCTGGTGTACTGAAAGGAAGTGCTGGTAAGCTATAGTTCTAAGAGGCATATCTCATTTTAGTGCACATTTTAGTGTACATTTTAGTGCACATTTTTAGAAGTGCAGATTCAAAATTTATTAGCTCCTCGGTTTGTAGTAGTAAAAAATTAATATGGAGGAAACTTTTGGCTTTCACGTTGACTTAAGAACTTTTGCGAAAATAGAAAAGATAACTACTGTCAATTTAAGGGAGAGAACTAGATAAAAGTCAATGGCCCAATTTATCAAAAAGCGAAGGTGGAGCTGGTTAGGACTCACCCAGCTACCAATGTTGCAAGGGAGGCACTTGATTGGAATCGCCAATGGTAGAAGAAAGCGGGCAGACCCAAGCAAACCTGGAAGAGGTCAGTCATCAGTGAAGCTGAGGATACTGGAATGACATGATATAGATGAAGAAAGCTGCTCAGAACCGAGTTCGGTGGAGAGGTGTGGTTGCGACCATATGCCCCCTGGGAGTGCACAGGATTAACTCTTTCTCTCCTAACTGACGATACCAGCGTTGATGCCACCAGAATGTGGTAAATAATTATGGAGAGAAAGAGTCAAGTCAAAAACAAAAAGTGTTAATATTCTAGATCAATACTTTTTGTAAAACTTTAGCTAACAACAAGGAAGTTCAAATGAGCGTAATTTGACATTGAGAACATCACCAATCAAAACTGAAAAGCATTGAGGAGCGTTTTTATAGATATTGTTACGAATATCACTATCCAGGCTCTCTGCAAACTGCACCATACACCACCAACTTAAAGAACTTGACAACTCAGGGCTCCAGAGTAACGTAACATTTTAATAGTTGAATAAATAACAGCCAATACTGTACAATTGGCAGCACGTAACACAAGACTGTACAAATATCTCTCTGATAACACCGCACTGGCCTCTTCGTCTCGTTCCGGGCTTGCACTAGGTTCAACAGTTCAGGACTGACTTCACACACTAGGCTCGTTGTGTGGGACTCGATCGCAGACCAAGATCAAGACGTCGTTCGTCTCAACTGCACTTGATAGTACTCCGCACTGAACCGTCGTAATGCTCCGTACAGAACCACACCGCTGAACTGTGCTCTAGTCGATCGTGTTCTGAACTCTTGTTGTGGACCTCCTTTCTGAACCTTGCTGTATTGAGCCCCTTTTCTCGACCGTCTTGACTGCGACACCTCCGCTCTTATATAGGGTCCCTACTGACCTTCTCGAACCAGACAGAACGCTTCTAGGTGGTCAGATGACTACAACTCTCGTGACGCTCCTGAGCTCTGTTCACGACGGCGATCCTTCCCGAACCGTCCTGTTGACACTCGACTCGGCTGACCGTCGTAACTCATCACGGTTGACCGCTCGTCTAGCGCTGGCCTGGGGCGCTTTGCGTCGGCTGACTGCACTCACACCACTACCCCTCTCTGTGCCACCACCAGGTTTATAACAATATTTTTTTTTTTTGAATCTCACAACAACAAACATTTATTGAGTAGTGGCTGAGTGACATACACTGTTGTTCTACCTGAGTGCCCTTAAGCTCGATTCCCGATGGAGCTTTTTTCATTCGACATTAACTTCGTGCTTAGTAGTTAATTGACCGTCTGAGGCAGCAATGAAACCTTAGTGCAGTGTTTACCAAAACTGTGCTCCGCGGAACACTATTGTTTCGCGAGGTCTCAATAGCTGTTCCGCGAGGTCTCAATAGCTGTTCCGCGAGGTCTCAATAGCTGTTCCGCGAGGTCTCAATAGCTGTTCCGCGAGGTCTCAATAGCTGTTCCACGAACTACTCCAATAATTAGCTAGTAGGCCCCCAAATGTATTAATCTCTTAAAAAAAACAAGGTTACAAAGACAGCCACAATGACAACTTTTAATAAAAATTGTATGCCACAGAGTTAATACTTCTTAGTTATATTTTGTTAGTTATATTTCGTAATTATAACTTGATAGTTATATTTCTTAGTTATATTTCTTAGTTATATTTCTTTATTAAACAAACAAAAACCAACTCTAATAAAATACTCAGAAAGACCCAAAGATAAAGGCACATTCCTCGTTCCATATGCTAGGACAAATTTGTACAAATACTCCTTCTTCCCTAGTGCTACTAGAGCATGGAATGGGTTTCCTGAGCTAGCCAGGAAAACCAGCGACTTGGCAGAATTTAAGTCATTGGTTAATATGCATGACTAAATGCATGACGCGTAGGACGTAATCATCTTCTTTTTTGAAGTAACGTCTGTATTATATAAGATAAGATAAGATAATCACGTTTATATTTAACACATAAAAGGTTTAAACATCATATACATATATTTGCTCAAACACTTTTGCTCGTCTATCTTCTACACCAAAAATAATATGATAACAAGATGGTTAGATTTTCGCGCTTAAACGTGACATGTTCTTCTCTTTTGCCAAAACTCCATTTCTATGCATGAATTTTGGGTGGTCAATTTATTCTGCGTCATTTACTTTCGGCCATGACGAAGACCTGCCACGTTGGAATAATTTTCCATATTGAAGAAATAGACCTTTAGGATATCTCGACTTCGAGTACCTAGCTAGTTATTCCAGAAGCGACATCTTGCAAATGGTTGCTGGTTATTGTGCCCTATCTCTGTTTAAGTCTAAGTCAGCTATGTTTTTACTAACATAATATATTATTATTATTATATCAACACTTCAACAAGTCATACAAGAAGAACAATTAGCAAGTATAACTATCATACAACAACCGCATAATAAAAACTATCGTTAAAGAAAAACAATCATACAATAATGGCAATCAAAACACGAAAAAATATTTTACAATATGAGCTACAATACAAGAAAAATCATACACGAAGAACTATTTTTGACTAACACATTGGGACTACTTTTTTTTCATGCAATCATCTCCCACGTGTCTAACTCCAGCCAATAGTTTCTCTTAGTTACTGCTAACGGAAGCAAGCTACCAGCAGACGAGATAACACGTCGATTTCGGACTTGTGTTAGTGCTAATCTGAACGTTCTCTCCAGGGTTCTGTCCTTAAAGTGGTCCCTGGGCTGCTGTCTAGCAGTTCCAGGCTGCTGACCGGAAGTGGTCAATTACGATAACCTCAGGTTTGGTCATAGTGAAGTGGAGAGCTCTCCGGAAATTTGACTGTGCTCTCGGAAATCACATTAATTGTGAGAGAGTAGCATCGCAAAGCTGACCATTAGGTGACCATGTATCAATTTGCTGTCTCGTGATGGCCACGAGACGTTAAAGACTTGTTTTTATGTATAATGTAAAAATGTTTGAAAATATTTTTAACGTATCACTTTTTGACACATTTTTTGTATAACAAAGCCACAATAGTCAGTATTGTTTATAACAATGTAATCATAGTCAGTATGGTTTATAACAATGCTACTATAGTCAGTAAAGTTTATAATAATGCTGCTATAGTCAGTATAATTTATAACTATGTTACTAGAGTCATTATAGTTTATGACACTATTACTATTGTCAGTATAGTTTGAATTAAAGCAAACCTTTCAGAGTCCTAAAAAATGAGAAATTGAAATATGTTATTTTTTTTTTTTTTGCATAATTGTTTTCAACAGGCTAAAGTACTCCCTCATAAATTGAAATATATTGTCATTAGTAGAACTCTGGAGATTCTGTGGCATTTTACGTCTCGAGAGATTACGAATACAATAAACTTGTTTAGAGTTATTTTTCTTAAAACATTGAAATAAAATAGAAATAGTTTCATTACAGAAGTGTAATTATTTTTTTTTTGGTTAGAATTAGTGTAGAGTCGGTAGAGCAATTTGTTTCTGACATATTTTGCACTGCTTTCTAGCCTTACAAACTTAACTCAGTATACGATGACTCAATAAAAAAAAATCAGTTAATCAATTAGTTGTTAATAGTTTCATTTTGTTTTGATAAATAATATGGATGATTGAAAAGGGGAATGAACTCTGAACTAGAATTCAGACAGATGCAATTGAAAAATAGCTAGAGCAAAGTAAAATAATTAAATTCAAATTGAGATAGTATAATAAAGTCTGTATGTATAAATGAAAATAAAAAAATAATTTGTAATACATTCAGAAATAACATTGTCTTAATCACGATTTTAATGTATTACTTCACCTTCTAAAAAAATCAAATTAATTAGATACTACACAAATGATAAATGCATAGAATTTCAAATCTACCAGCTGCAATATTACAGGTCTACAGATCATCATAAACTGTGTTATTTTAGTATCAAAATAATGTTATAAAAAATTGAATAACTTTTATATTTTCTGTCATACTCATACAAGTTTCTTTCATTTTAAATAAATTGTTTACTTTTGTTTATGAAAAGAAAGAATGCATTTAGTATGTATATAAGTCAAATACAATCTGAAACAACACTTAATAAGCATCATATAATAAAAGTAATGTGTAATTCTGCACTTATGATAAAAGGGAAAAGCATCTAACTTGAGGCCTTGAATGAGAAATTGGCCCTTTACTAAGCTATTAAATAATCATTCAATAACATTAGTTAGGCCAGGTTCACATTGAACTATATTTTGATAAATATTTTTTTATTGAATACATATGAATATTGACAATGTAATAATAATGACGTTAATAAATATCTATTCCCTGTGGTATCATGTTATAATGTTATTCGTGCTAAACAATACAATAGTATCGATTGGTACACGTCTTTTCTTATTGTATTGGTGAACATACGCTGAGGTTGTTGATAGTTAGTAGTTCGTAGTTTCTGATATTCTTGCTAAAAATATTGAGACCTGCCCTTTTACCTGCCTGAGTGGATCCCTTCTGTGCTTCCATTATGTTAATATCAAAGTAGTTATTGTTTATATATATATATTTTTGCTATTTTTTAAAATTGTTTTGTCGTTTCGTTTTTAGTTGGTACTTCTTTTTCTTAAGTTCTAAGGCCTATGTGAAGTTGTAACAACAACAAATTTGAGCTCCTCTCATTGGTTGGTTGCTGTGTCGTCTGCTTGAGTTTCAAGAACGGCCACTCGGTCTTTAAGTGATTTATCTTCCCTTGCCTCCACAGCTCCGAAAAAGTCGATAGAAAATAAAATTGCCAGAAACTTACGAATGTGTTTGTTTACTGAAACACTTTACACAAATTGTGTTTAAATAGTCCTTAGGTTTTTAAACACAAAATTTCTTTTCCTGGAAATAGATTTTCCTAGATCCACATTAGTTGTGTAGTGAAACATGGTTTTTGAAACTTGAAGTATTTGTAATATTGGAGCTAAAACAAAAAGTCCACACACGTAGAATCTTCGAGTATTATAGTGAAGTAGCACTACATGAGTTGGAAGTTCACTAAAGTTTGTTTTAAACAACTGATCAAGGTCGCGACCTCGACCCGATAAGCATCTAGAACGCAATTTGGATCTTTTCCGACCTAATCAATCTGATTCCTGGACTCGATGTGCTGTCAAGCGTGACAGATCTATCTCAATACAGTGGCGAACGTGTGTGTGCATATTGCGAAAGCTCACAACCTCTGTGCACAAGATGGCATGCTCAAGTCTTGGTATTAGATGGCGTGCTCAAGTCTTGGTATTAGATAAAGTAATGTTTGGAGTATTAAGTTTGTAAGAAGGATTACTAAATATTATCAAAGAGAGGGTTTTTTTTTTACGAAACTAAATTCTGACCCTTCATTCGTTCGGAACACGTTTATTGTGCCCTAGAATATGTTCTTCCTGGAGTTAGTGGGAAAATTGTTGACTCCGATCCATTGCCAGCAAGGGGGTCTGGGGGAACACTAGGAGCTCCTCTCAGCGCGGGGCAGAGCCCCGCCGCCAAGAGCACTATTTACGGTATTGAATGCCAACAAAATGCATATTCTGAGGTATCTACAGTGCATTTCCTGCTATTAAAAAGTCCTATTACAAAAACCTACTGTGCTATTCCTACTGACTTAGACCCTGCAGCGCCGTTCGGCGCATTTGCCGACAAGCTGTTTCTACAAAAATCTGTCACTGGTAATGTCTGAAGCCTCTTACCACCTGCCCTAAGGACCTCCATGAATGTGTGGCGCCAAGTTGTACTAGGATATCATCCCATTTCTTATTATGCGTAATTCATTTTGTCGGAGAACATGTCCCGCAAACCTCATGCGACGCTCTGTCACAATCTTACTAAGGGGTCGACTCCCAGTTCGGCATAGGATTTCTTTCATTTAGACCCCATCTCTATAACTGACTCCTAAAATCTGTCTTTGCCATCTTTGTTGAGCCACATTTAGTGTTTTTCAATTTCGGCAGATGACTATTCACCGCACTTTATTTATTGAGCCCCGCCATTGGTAGAAATGTGTAACCTCTCTTGAATACGCTGTTGGAATTAGGTGACTGTAGTTTGCTTTAGATTTTATATCGAAAAGGGAAGTATTATCGTCAAAATCATCTGTTGGGGGTTTTAAACTAAAAAATCTCAGGACTTCGTTGTTGTTGTTTTTTTAAATTCAAAACCCCATTTAGCTACGATCATAACATTTGGTAACTGTAGTTTGCTTTAGAATAATATTGAAGATAGAGGTTTTCCACCTCAAAGCTCTATTTAGGGGGATTTTAAACTCAAAACCATTTGGAGGATGGCTTGGCTACGCTCAAATAATTTTAGTGTGTAATTTGCTTTTTTTATAATGAAGATGTATTTTTTAGATTCAAATCCCGCTGGCGGGGGTTTAAACTCAAAACTCTTTTGGCTACGCTCATAGATTTTAGAGTGTGTAATTTGCTTTTTTTTTTTAATTGAAGATGTATTTTTTAGCTTCAAACTCCACTGGAGGGGAGTTTAAACTTAAAACTGAGTCAAAACCCATTTAGCTTCGCTCATACCATTTTTAGTGCGTAATTTGCTTTTTTTTTCATATTAAAGAGGGGGGTTTATCGTAAATTTTGAAGGGGGTTATAAAATCAAAATCTTTCTTAACTGTGCTCTTGGAATTTGGGAATTGTCGTTGGCATTTTTTTTGTTTTGTTTTTATAGAAGAGTGAGATTTAACTGCAAAAACCCCTGGTAGGGGGTTTTAAACTCGAAACCCCTGGTAGGGGGTTTTAAACTGGAAACCCCTGGTATGGGTTTTAAAATCAAAACCCCGTTGGCTGCGCTGGGGCAAGTGATGGTTGAGTATTAAAATCTCACCTAAAATAAACAGAATCAAAGCAAAAAATCAGTCACTAAAGTCCGTCTCCCCCCCCCCCCCCCCCGTGGGGGGCGGGATTTCATTTCGGGGGGGGGGGGGTTGGGGTTCAACCCCCCCCCCCCTCTGGCTACGCCCATGCGTTACTATCATAATAATAAGAAAAACAAAAGAAAATATGAGAACCTCGGCTTGGAGATGCAAAATAACAATATAGCAATGTTTTTCTCAAATAGGTGTCCAAGTTGCGGTTTGTTTATTGCCTATGATCTTACTAGCAGCATTTACAATTGTATATATTTTTTTAAATTTTTGGTACAGATTAGCATACCAGACAGTGATGTCAAAACTTAAAATACTGCCTATCTGATTTAATACTCTAAAGATCGAGTGTAGTTGTAGATCAACTTCTTGGTCTAGACTCTAGATGTAATCTATATTAGATGTATATAAAAATCGCTTGTCCCTGTTTCTCGTTAATTCTAATCTCTACCATTTTTTTCCTTTATTCCGGATAGAGAGAAATTTTTGATTGTTTGTTCATTCTGCCATTCTTTAAGAGACGTATTTGTATTTTCATTGCCTTCTAATTCAATGTGTGATACGATCCATTGAAGACCAGTGTCCTTGCTGTTATTGTTGAGGTTTACTAGTGATGTCTTGAGTCGTTTGACATTGGAAGCATCGAAGTTTTCCAGGCTTTGAACAGCAATCAACTTCAACATGACAATATTTAAATGAAGTTTTTGAAAAAATTATCTTATATATATATATATATATATTCCTATACCATAATACGATATTGACTACTTTTGTCATTCTGATGAACTGATAGTAATGCACTGCGGTTTTCTGCCTCCCCATGTGCCTAGTTGGACCTTTGTGACCTATATCTTTCGCTGCACACTGGACGTGTTATCCCACCACGACATTGTGTGCATTGTCTTAATTTTCTTATTCTTCTGTCTTCCAATATTCTTTAATTTTTCTTTTCAATGTTTGTACCAGTTCTGAAACCATTTAAAGTTTCTAATAACATAGAACAAATTCTCCCATTCTACAGCTAGTCTATTCTCCAATCTAACCACATGTTATATCACTTGTTCAATGTACCCTATATGTTAATCTAAGTACCCTACATGATGTATGTCACTTGATCAAAGTACCTACATGATGTATGTCACTTGATCAAAGTACCCTACATGATGTATGTCACCTGATCAAAGTACCCTACATGACCAATGTCACTTGATCAAAGTATTGTAAGGACTTAAATCACTTGATCAAAGTACCCTACATGGCCTTATCAATTGATCAATTGATGCATAACCCTATATCAAAGCATTCAGTGTATTCCAATGTTGAAGAATTGATGAGAAGACCCTGCCCTTGACATTCACCTCTCCCTTATTAGTCAGTTGAGCCGTTGGTCCACCACAGAATCACATGCATATACAATCATCTGCTGCATTATCTAAATAGTGCATGTGGACCCTTGTTGTATAGTAATGTGAATTGCAAAGTTAGTGAGTCTAGTCCAGCAATATAAAGGACACTTACTGCTGGATTAGTCAAGTCAGGATTATCAATTAATTTTGATGGTTAAAAAAAAGTAAAGTTCCCCTTTCAGACCTTGTGGTCTATAGAGTAGATGATATAAAGGTCATCTCTTTCTATGGCCAACGGTTAACGAGGGTGTCAAGTGGCCAGCACAACGACCAACCACCTTTACTTTTTCCCAACTAATGTCAGGTAACCATTATAGCTGGGTGGACTCAGAGGCTCCCAAAGATTCCAATATTAAAAATCCCAGTCTTAACCATGATTCGAAACAGGACCCCCGGTTCAGAAGCAAAGTGCTTTACCGCTCAGCCACCGATGGTATTCGATTAATAATTTTAGATATTTTAACGCTAAAGATTATTATTTATAGTAATCTGATATTTATTTACGTCAGAATTTTTAATATTACCCAACAGTCTAAACTAGTGTACCCCAATTACTAGGCCACATGTTTTAAAATAGTAATTGTATAGTTTTACGAGAATTCTGATCACCGCATGCATCAATCAAGATTTTATTTCTTTATTTGCTTCCATTTTATGAACATCTTTAATATATGAAACAGAGTTGATATCAGGAATAAAAGCAAAACTATTTGAAATATTTAGATCCAATGAAAGAAAAGAATATATCGTGCAAAGTTAAATAGATCTAGTTCATGAAATAATACAGCAGATCTAGAAACTCCAAAGCAGAAGTTCTGGAACAGACAAGGGAGATAATTGGTGTAATGAGAAATTAAGAGAGAACTCGCTGCTCTTTAGGTTGTAAGAATCTGTCATGAATACAAAAACTAATAAATCATTGTTATTTTTTTTAAAAATAATATTGAAACTTTTGGTTTGTTTTCTTGTCGCAGTAATAAATATCATTTTTCATAACTTTACCATTGCTATTTGTAGAGAATAAATTTAAAAATAAGTCGATGTGGGAAATTAGAACAAATGTACTTATTAAACTCATTGACGCAATTGTGAAGATAGATAACTACAATTATGTGCATCATGAACATGTCATTATATATTCCTTGTACGTGAATTGTTATTCTTTTTCAGTACTTTCTCTATTTTTCCTTCTCTCCATCCCTAGTTATACCTCTCTCCATCCCTAGCTATACTTCTCTCCCTCCCTAGTGATACATTTCTCCATCCCTAGTTATACTTTTCTCCATCTCTAGCTATACTTCTCTTCATCTCTAATGCCTCTCTCCATCTCTAGCTATACTTCTCTCCATCTCTAGCTATACCTCTCTCCATCTCTAGCTATACCTCTCTCCATCCCTAGCTTTAGCTCTCTTCATTCCTAGCTATACCTCTCTCCATCCCTAGGTATACTTCTCTCCATCTCTACTTATACCTCTCTCCATCCCTAGCTATACTTCTCTCCCTCCCTAGTTATACATTTCTCCATCCCTAGTTATACTTTTCTCCATCTCTAGCTATACTTCTCTTCATCTCTAATGCCTCTCTCCATCTCTAGCTATACTTCTCTCCATCTCTAGCTATACCTCTCTCCATTTCTAGCTATACTTATCTCCATCCCTAGCTATAGCTCTCTCCATCTTTAGCTATACCTCTCTCCCCTCTATCAGTTCAACTCTTCATCATTTGTGAGTTAATTCCTCTACCTCTCTTCATTCCTTCATCTCCTTTCCTCTTCACTCTTCTCATTTCCTCTTCCTCTCACCGCATCTCTCCCCTCTATTTCCTCCCTCCATCTCTTATATTTCTTCCCCACAAAAAAAAATAACATTTAGGAAGTCAAAGAAATTTCTAGATCTGGGAATTTTTGGACAAAGTGCATTGTATGCATACAATGAGGATACTTTGATATAAAAAAAAATCGATTCTCTAAAATGTCTGGGAGTTTGAAGGTTTACTGGTAACATATATGGAACATGATTTATTTTGATTAGAACTAGATTGAGAAATCCAGTCGTGAGAGCCTGGAAATTTAGCCATGTGATTTATGACCAACAAGTCAGCAGGGATACAGGCTTAAACTTCCATTAGGAGAGGGAGATGAGAAGAATGCCTCCAATCCTCCTGATCTTCTGATGACGACATCTTGATTGAGAGAAGGAATGGGTGAAAATAGAAAGATGGTGGACAGAATTGTATTAATAGAAAAGAGAAACATCTCAAGAGAAGATAATTCGTAGTCTAGGATTGGGATCTAAATATAGTCAGTGGTCGGACATGACGTCACGTTTTCCGCGTGGATGGGTTGATAAAATAACTGTTGTTTTGAAGGGAAACAACCATTCACATTCATAACCACCTAAGGTAGATGCCCTTGTTGTTATGTAAAAGTTCATTTAAAAAAAACGTGGAACATTTAAAAAAAATTAAAACTAGATCTATGTATTTCTAAACAAAAATAATACTTCATAGGCATATGTATTTTACAGGTACCCACTACCCAAAATGTATTCTTATCTTTTTATAATTATATAAAAAAAATAAAAATAAACAGAAAGTTTAGAAGAAATCTCGACAATGCATCCATTGTTTTATTTTTTCCCCCATATTATACAGCAAAGATTGCATTTTATGGTGTTGTAAATATGCCGGAAACTCAGATGACAACATTATCAGAGAAGAAAATATCTTCACAGAAGCTTTTTTTCTCCATATCCCCTTTTCTCCTTCTCTCTGTCTCTGACTACTTTGTGGTCCTGTCTGAGACAAAGTAAGAAATAGCCTGCCTGCAGTGACAATATTTGGATAACGTAACTATATCAAACGTTTTAAAACTACAGACTCTGTCTATAATTATGGTGTTTATGCAAGGTGTCTTCACAGGATAGCATTTCTAAACACTGTTCTTTGGTAATATCATGATTATCATGGGGGCATTATATATCTCTTTGCCGGTTGCACTTAAAATGAAACAAGACACTAGCAACATTATGTGCAATTAAAGTGAAAAACAGTAACATCACCAATACTTCAAAACAGAGCATATGCGCTTTTAGTGCATTATCATTGTCTCTACTGCATTTTCATCTAAAAAGACAGGTTTCCACCACTCTTTAAGTCAAGAAACTATAGATCTTTACTCACAGGCTGAACCCTGTTTTTAGGCCTACATCCTACTTGGATGGGCATATTTCGACCTCCTGACCAACTCTACACACTCCAGCTGAACTCTGGTCTCTAGATCTACACATTCCAGACCAGAAGCAATGTGTTTCCGGAAATCGACCGCTACTTAAGAGTCTACATAATCCAGACCAGGAATAGGAATAGGATAATTATTCAGAAAATGTGTTTATTTTCATGTGTTGAAGGGTCCCAAACAGAGAATGCATATTCTAATATTGGCCTAACTAAAGACAAATGGCATTTTAGATTTATGTTCTAATTTGATTTGTACAAATTTCGTTTAATAAACCCTAGACAGACAGACAGAACGACAGAGGAAATTGATAAAATCTCTGTAAAAAAAGAAGACGGGGAGTAATATTGTAATACTTTAATCATTAGCACTAACTGTATTCTTTACAACGGATACACCAAAAACAAAAGTTATTCATAATTATTCATTTATTATCAATGAAAATCTCCAATAGACAAATGAAATCTCTCCTATGAAAAACAAATGTTTCAAAATATTTCCATAAAGCAAATTAATGTCCGTTGAAATCTCCTAATATGTGTACCCTCCATTGTGTAGGACCGCATTCTTAATGACACGCAACAGATTAAGATTTGTAGCCCCTTGAATTTTAGTGGCCCTTAAAGATAAAATACTTTGATCCGGGTCGCCTCTAGACAATGTAGCCAGCTTATCTAAACACACACACACCTGTAGCTGATAAAATATCTTCATTTCATCCTGTAGAACACTCTGTGAGGGAAATACACACACACTCACACACACACACCACAATTAGACCCATACAAATAAACACCTTTGATTTTCTGATTTGGAAACTTCATTGCCTCCCCTTCAACGTACTTTGCTAGTTGTTTAAGGATGAAAAACTTTTTGATTTTCTTTATGTCATAGAGGACAAAAATGTTCCTCAAAAACCTCACAGAATTTTGCATGATGACTTTTTACACACACCCAAACACAAACACACACATATATACATACATAGATATAGATATAGTTATAGATATAGATATAGATAGATAGATAGATAGAGACAGACAGACGGATATATTGATCGACACATAGAGAGCTAGAGAAATGCAGGTGCAGAAGTTACTCTCGTAGAAATGTTTGGTTTCCTGGGAGATTTTCTCCAGCCAGTCAATAAGATTACATGGGTCAAGTCTCGTCTGCTGATCACTAGATCTATACATTGACCAATTACTCCCTTTGGACTATCACCTCCTGACATCACCGTTCCTCCTTGGCTACACCACTGTACAATTTACTTAAGCAATAGGTCAAGTTAATGTCAACCACTTTAGTAGTCATGTTGCTACCAGAGGCGTCGATAGGGTAGGTGTTACCTGGTGCGATGAGTTAATGATGTCACCCCCACATCCTATTCATTCTTACAACAGGTCAGTGATCTTGTGAATGTCAAAATCTTGAATAAAATGCTTGAAATGTGCATGGTCCATAATGGTGTCTTCAACACGTCTCACCAACAGTGCACCCTGGTGAGTCCATTAGTTACAAGCTTACGGCAGATTGAAATATATTATATATAAAATGATGCTCTGCTATAAAACAAAAAGTGTCTTGCTATATATAGCACTTGAAACTAGACTTCAGTGCCTGAACAGGAAGCGTCACTAAGATCATCACTTCTAAGTGTCTGCGTCCAAGTTTTGTTTACAAGAATTGTAAAGAAGAATATATTTCATTCCAGATTGAGTAATATATGCGCTAATTATATTAACCCTTTTAGCGCGTATGGTAGGTTAGCCTCTAAACATCAGAATCGAAATTCCATTTTGTATGCACTCATTGTAAAACAGCTCAGCACTTTAAGGGTTAATTTAAAAATCAATCTTTTTCTATCTTGATTGTCAGATTATCTATTTATTTGTTTTATGCTTAATATTGCCTTAGCAACTTGAAGATGTAATAATAAAGCTTGATGTTCTCTTCTTATGGTTTACATGATTCTTTACACGAAAGATTAATTGCACTTTTTAATGACAACATTATAAATAAATAGGCTATTCATTTCGAAACAAGAAAACACTTTACCACTTGTAAGTTGCTTGATGTTTATATTTATGATAGCATCAGTTTACGAATATATAAGTATTCATCACATACATAGAATTTCGTGTATTGGATACAATTTCAATTTATATTAATGTATTGTTATGTTTATGTGTTTCTCTATCATAAAAATGACAAATACAACAATAAATAGAATTATAATAATGATGCAGTAATCTTTCACTGTCCCCTAATACGTCACAGCCCACGGATACGACTATCAACGTTTTGAATATTTTTAAAGTATTAGAACTTAAACTGTATCTCTGTAGTGACTGTTGAAGCCACTCTGTAACCTCTCTCAACCCATGACATGTCACTCACTACCTATGAAAAATAGTCTGAACGAGAATGTGAACCAAGCGAATCAACCATTGCCTATCCCAGTGGAGCCTTCCAGTGATGTAGGGCGCCGACCTGCGTGATAACCTCCTTCTACTTTGGGGCCTGTCTGGGGGATATTTGGCCACCACACGTTGACCCTGTGCTGTCTGAGCTTGGCCATCATATCGTCCATCAATCTCAGTTTACGCAGAGTTTCATGCCCCTAACGATTCCCTCGAGTACACTGTCTATGTCGCTCAGTGATTCGTCATTCCCTTGGTACGGGGGCGAGTGCATATTCTTTTTGTACTTTCTGTTTTACCGTATCTTTGATTTTGGTCCTTCTTAGGGATGGCTGACAGGCTCGTGATTGGTGGTCATTTGTCATCTGTCTTGTTAAGTTCTCAGTGTTTACTAAGTTAAGTACTTTGGTCTTTGTACTCTTGGAAGAGCTTTTAACCGACGAGTTCCAAATTGCAAATCTGTCTATATTTTGTTTATTTTATTTGACAAGAATGGTTTTTGGTCTGAATTTTTTTAAAAAAAAGATTATTTGCTTTAAACTGTTACTGTGTTTTATATCAAACATTATTTGTTATTGAATATCCAGAATCCAGAATATCGATTTTTATAAATTGCTATGCATCCTAAACAAAAACAAAGAGGTATCATTGTATAAACTCCTTCTTCCCTAGTGTTATTAGAGCTTGCAATGGGTTGCCTGAATCAGACAGGAAAACCAATAAGCTTAAGTCACTGATTCACATGCATGAATATGGTGGGAAGCGTGTTCGAGAGGCCAAGTACGCTTGAACTTGGCTTGGCTACCTAGAAGGTGGCTCGATGTTTGACACCCGACTCGGGCAGAGTTGCGTTTACTGAGCGCCTAAAGGCAGCACGGAAAATCAACTCCTAGATACCCCCTCCCCCTACTGGTCCACCAATGAGATTGGACCAAAAGCGCTCTGAGCATGCTATAAGCATAAAAGTAGCACTATATAATAGCTATAATAATAATAATAATATTTGAACGCATGAATACGTGTAGGACGTAATTATCTTCTCTTTTGAAGTAACTGTAATTTATAATACAAGATAAATATAAGATTTCAAAACAAAATCGAATTTCTCCGTAATCATTAATGATCAAATCCAGTAAGAATTCAAGTGCCGAATGTGCCATATGTCTATATAACCACCTGAATAATGAATGTACATATCCCGACTCATCAGTCTCGCCTTTAAGCAAATATTGACCATCACGATAACGTGGGAGAGTCGCTATGAGTTGCGCTATAAATATTTTATGATCTTGTAGCTAAATCTATATTTACCAAAACACGTCTTCCAGCACCGCTTTGAACTAGGCCGCGCTGTAAACTTAATTAAATAATAAGGACATTGGCTAACAGGTAGCTCTCTGAGAACGCCTTAATGAGATAGGATTATTCTGTTGCTTGAACATTCTTTGAATAAGCCCAAGTCTTAACTTAGTGGTTCTCCAACAGTATATCTTAAGGGATCCTAGAATTTAAATGTCCGACAACTGCGGTTGTAAAAAAATCCTGTTTTTTTTTTCAAAGTGAGAATCCTTAGAAAACACAAGGAATCATTTGATATGAGCCACAAAACAATAAAACAAATGAATATAAACACCAGAAGGCTTTTAGTTTGGGAAAGCTTCATTTTGATATCATAGACTTAGCAAGACACAGACTTACTAATCGAGTCATCCCATCTAATCCTAATTTTTAAAATGAATTTAAAATGTTTATAGACTCTAATGTACTTTCAACCCATTTATAGATCATAATGTACTTCAGATTATTTGTGGATGTCAATGTGTTTTAAAATGTTGATAGAATCTAGTGAGAATAAATTAAGATACTCATTGCAAGTCTGGTCATAATTCATGACTAGATGTTTTGAAGGGATGTTAGCACTAAGATATATAGCAGGTCCGACCTTAGGCAAAGACAAAACTAGGAAGCCGCCTTGGACCTCCGATTGGTGGGGGCCTCACACAGGATTCAAAACACTTTTATTAGAGAAGAAATAGCAACACTTGTACTCAAAGTATTGTGGGAGTACACTCTGTATATTGCAAATTACGTAATTTTAGTTTGTTCGCTGTTTATTATTTATTCGTCTTCATTGAAGAGAGCACCTGGTTACATGTGGATTCAGAACGAGACAGCTGGAGGACACTCACAAAATATGTAGGTCACAGAAAGAAAAAGAGAAACCAACAAAAACTGTTTTATAAAACTACGTCAGACGAATTTCGCAATGTAACACCCAAACACTTGGCCGGATGAATATGTTGGTATTGATACAATAATTTACAATTTAAATCTCTCAAGCTTGATGATATACAAGTGTAACAAAGCACAAAAAATTGTACATTAGAAACTATTAATATAGTTGATTTAAACCAATCGTGTAAGAACATTACAAGTGAGTTTATGCTTGCAGTGAAGATATTGATCTAGTATCATTCAAAACAGCTATTCATGAGAACATGTAAAACACATTCAGTTTTGTGAATCACTTCAGTAAACGTGTAAAAGTTACAGCCAAGCCTATCTAATTCTAGTCTCTCTCACATCTAGATTTATAGATGGAAGAGTTTTAAGAATGTTTAACAAGACTCTCTACGTGATTGTTTCAGCAACTCTACAAGTTTCCTTCCCCCTCCTCCTTATCATTGTCAGAAGTAAATGGAATTTAGATCTATAGTCCGTCTTGCTCACTTTGATTCGCGGTCTGTTTTTCTATTTCTGTCTGTCTCTCTGTCTATATCTCGTTGTCTGTCTGTATCTTGCTGACTGTCTTTATCTCGTTGTTGTCTTTATCTTGCTTTCTGTCTTTATCTCGTTGTCTGTCTGTATCTTGCTGTCTTTATCTCGCTGACTCTCTTTATCTCGCTGACTCTCTTTATCTCGCTGTCTATATCTCGCTGTCTTTATCTCGCTGTCTTTATCTCGCTGTCTGTCTTTATCTTGCTTTCTGTCTTTATCTCGCTGTCTTTGTCGTTATTTCTCTACATCTGTATTTATTTCGTTATCTTTATTTCTCTTATTCAGTCTTTATATTTCTCTCTGTACTTATTTCTCTGTATTTATCTCTCTGACTGTCTAGGTCTCACTGTCTCTATCTCTTTGCCTTTATCTCTGCTTCTATTTCTGTCTCTCTATCAGTTTTTGTTTCTTCATGTTTGTATTTCTTCCTTCTCTTTATAGTTTTTTTTTCTGTTCTCGCTTGTAACTTTATTGATATTCAGGCAATATACAGTTCTGGTTTCTCTTATGTTACACGTTTATCATCTAGTCTGTCAAAGTTCTTTTTAGATTTAAAAACATCCTATTGAGCATCAGCTCGAGCTCTCCAAAATCAATTACATTTTTGTGGCTTCCATTTGCTACATCATTTGATTTTAGTGTCACGTTGATTTAACAAAAAAGCATAAAATCAACTGGATATGAAAATAACTGGATACGCCCCCCCTTCTCTTTTTTTTCCTTTTTGTTTCGTTCCAGTACTAGATCTAGATCTATCTTAATATCTAGGACAATGTTTGAACTTTTATAATGGACCTCATTCACCAATCGTAAACAAACAACATTTTGCCACGTGGTTCTCCATATCTTCTATACAAATTACGCAATCCATAAAGGCTGTCATGAGATATAAAATTTTTATTGGTTTATAAATATTATCACTTGGCTAAATGTTGTTTGTTTACAATTGGTGAATGAGGTCCATTGGTCAAAGCATTTGTTGGAACTATTTTTCTTCTCCCATCATATTTGAACTATCTTAATATAATCAGTGAGGACATAATGTCCACTTGTAACATTGGGTCAAAATATTTTTTTCCAAATTCTATTTCTTCTTTCGTTACATTTAGAACATCCTACTTTTATAACTGACATGATACTTTGATTACGAAGCATTTCCTTTGTTGGCTTGTTATCACCTTTCTGCCCTTAGCCAGTTCAACTTATCAATGGCTTTCAGTTACATTCTGTAGAGCATCTTCCTCTCCCTTCCCTTCGCCCGTTCAAGTATTGTTGTTTATAGATTCCCCCCCCCCCTTTTTTTTTTTTGTTACGTTACAAAACTAATCTTGACTGTCTTTGCTGACTCTAAATGTCCACATAAGTAATTTTTTTTTATCTTGTTACCTCACGAAAATGATTTCTGTTTCATTATTTCTTTGAAGGGTCATGCATAATATCATTTATGTTCATTATCAAATAAAGTCACTAATTAAGAAGGGGACAGACTGGGGGGTTACACTTACAGAGTTAAAGCCCCTTCAATGTTTGTAAAATGTAAAATGTTTTACATGTTTCGGAAGTTCCTTCAGAGTTGAAGATAATCTACTTCCTAGTCCAAACCTCCCTCAGGATGACGGAGAATGGCAGCGGGCAGGGTTTGAACCCGGTACAATCGATAAATCTGAACGACAGTCCAGCGCGCAAACCGCACGACCAGGCAGCCATCCTGGACTTCAACAGAAACTTTCATTGAAGCGTTAAATGTTTATCAACAAGAATGTTTGCTGTCCTGTCTCGTATAGTTTTTGTCAATCAGTTGTCAATATTATCAAAGATTAAAATCAATGCTGTACAAGAATATAAACACAGCCAGAATCTAGTGATACAGATCTAGACATGTTCTTTTTTTTCTTTTGCATTTTTTTTTGGCATTGACTGGTTTTCAGATTTGATTTTCCCATCTCGCTGGAACATCCCCAGAAAATATTTGCACACACCGCCATGTTTCATTGGGTGTTATGTCAATGGTAAGAACCTAAACAGAAACTGTTTGTCTGTTTTGCACGTGCGTAACACTAGAAGATTGGGGAGAAAGAGTTCCAGAAGAAAGAAATAGAAAAAATGGATGAGAATAGAGGTCTGAGAGAAAGAGAGAGAGAGAAAGAGAGAGAGAGAAAGAGAGAGAGAGAAAGAGAGAGAGAGTTTGTAAAATAAAGTGAGTTATCCATTACTTTCATTTTTTAAGAGAGTTACATACATGGAATCAAACTAAAAGAAAAAGGCAAACTTTATGGTGTATCTGGTGTTCTGATTACAGACGTATCGATAAGCGAAGTATTCTAATAAATCATATAATAATTTATTTTTTCAAGTTTTCAAATTGTAAGCTATTTCCCTGGCATTTGGTTGACAACAGGGATCTTTCAACGTGGCGTCCTTGACATTGTAAATAAATGTTTATTCTGTCTATTCATTTCAAAATCGCTCCCAATTTTGTTCTTTTCACTTTTTTTTAGGTCTATTTATATCACCACTTTATTCATATTGCTTCCTCTTCTTTTTTCTCTTTTACTAAATTTTATTTCTCAAAAGAATCTTAAAATGGGATCTTAAATGTCAAAGTGTAAAACAAGAGCTAATTACTGGGATAAGGTTTAAGTGTTCAAGTCCTCAAATCCAACACAGGAAGTAACTCTAGGACACTCACTTTTCTCCTCTTCGCTCTAACTTGACAGTCTAGTTGTCTTATATGTAAATGTTAAATAAAAGACTTTAACAAAAACATGTTTTAGCCTATAACACCAAGCACCTTAGAAAAACAAACTACCTTACTTAAGAGATCCCTGTGGTATTCTTTTATTCGCCCCGCCTCCTAAGTCTCTCTACTCCATCCCCCACCCCCCTCTTCTCCACAGTGCTCTCTATCACGTGATCTTAGACTCTCTTTCTCTCGTCCTTCTTCCCCTGAACATTGACCAGCAGCAAGTCCAGTCACCAACAGATTCAGTTACGTCCCGTGTTTCTCGACCCGTGCTGCCACGTTCCTCAACTTATTGCCCCATCGACTGGTCGACTAACGGGCTTTAATCCACCGTGCTGGGGAGAACTCACCATCCCCCCCCCCCCCAGCTCTCTACCTCCATCCTTCATCCTTATTCACACTCCTGAGAGAGGGTAGCTATCTCCCCCCCCCTTCCCACGCCTCACTCCACATCAACTCTCGTCCCCCCAAGGGAGTGCTGAAGAGTTGTGCGCGAGCATGAGCTCCATGGCTGTAACACCAATTCAAACTACGACCTGGTCAGCAGATTTAAAAAGTCTCACAGGAAATCTACGAGCAAATTTTAATGACTGAATGTTTATCAACGTGTTAAAGAAAACGTGAACTAATAACTTGATAATGTTGCACACACACACACTGGCACACAAATTCACTAGTGTGTTATTGTGCAGAAAGTCAAAAATGTTCTTGTATTTCGTAAAAAGCAGTTTTACGATTTCTGGATATTTCTTCGGGTATTGGGTTGTTTTCAGTTATATATTTACTCCATGACAAAAGAAAATACAAAAACATTCAAATATTCTGGTAAATTTAGACAAAACGTCCATTCTATAAGACAGGTGAAGTCCACGTTGTTTACCAAGTTGGGGTCGCCTTGGAACCTCATTGTATTTCGTCAATTTCGTAAGTGCCATTGGCGATTGATTACTCAAAATAGTTTAATGTTTATGTGTGGAGTTTATGAAAATAAATCTCAGTACACATAGAATAGGATAATCAAACGTCATCCGTTGGAGTCTTCTGGTAATACTGTGACTCCTCTCCAACATCAGAATAATGTCATTTCTATTGCAATAACGTCAGCGAGGCATTGTTTATACTATAGCACATTTCAGAGGTGAATACAAAAAGTACAACAATCAGACTTTAGGTTAACATAACACAGAGGCGCGGTGGCTGAGCGGTAAAGCGCTTGGCTTCCGGGGTTCGGGGACCGGGGTTCGAATCCTGGTGAAGACTGGGATTTTTAATTTCGGGATCTTCGGCGCCTCTGAGTCAACCCAGCTCTAATGGGTACTTGACATTAGTTAGGGAAAAGTAAAGGCGATTGGTCGTTGTGCTGGCCACAGGACACCCTTGTTAATCGTAGGCCACAGAAACAGATGACCTTTACATCATCTGCCCTATAGACCACAAGGTCTGAAAGGGGGAACTACTTACTCAACACACCAAGTGAGGTCCTTCCGGGACTCAAGCGCCTTTTTACATTTTACCTATTTAAACAACGTTTAATAACTATAAAGTTTCAGACCCTTTCGATCTAAAGGGCAGAGGATGTTAAGGTCATCCGTTTCATGGGCCAACGGTTAACGAGCAGGGTGTCATGTGGCCAGCACAACGACCTACCGCTTACTTTCCCGAACTTAATTTAGGTACCCATTAGAGCTGGGTGGACTCACAATGCAAAAATCAAGAGAAAATTAGTTCTTAATGTTAGAACAGGATTATCCCTTGGTATGTTAACATATGGATACACATTGGGGATTTTCATAAAATGGAAGCCAAATTTCTCTACTGCAAGCTTTTTGGTGTATCCGGTGTGGAGAATATGAACGTATTGATTTTAGGATCATGTAGAGTTGAATTAAAAAAACAAATAGTAAACAAGGGCAGATTATTGTGAATAAACTTTAGCATTGAAATCTCCGAGACTTTGTCTGATATGGGAAGACAATAATCTATTTTCATTCCACCAACATATACAATGAAAGCTTTTATTTCGGAAGATAGTGAAGGGGTCAGAGGTTAAATGTGATGAAAGAGAGAAGAAATATTTTAGTTCTTAAAATCTCGAAGCTAACAAACAATCTAGCCTACAGAGAAGCGCTCAACACACACAAACACCCGCAACCAGTAACACACTTACATCCACACACTTCTGGATTCCAGATGAAGTTATTAGCCCAATATATCAATCTGAAATTGCTCGCAGACATGCAGCTACACCTGATCCGGTCTAGATTAGATATGGACTAGATTTGTTCTACAACTTACCTGCTTCAACAAACTGCTTGTTCACTTTCATCGTTGTTAGCATGTCTCAGTAGATTTGAACTATTTTCTTCCACACTGTCTTTACTTCTCTCTCTTTCTCTCTATTTCCCTATCGTCTATTCTAGCTACCCTGTTTAATCAGACTACGAGGACTGATCCACTTCAGTGTTGTAGTGAAAACTAATTTACGTAAAACTTAATTACTTTAATTAACGACTTTTAATGAACATTCAATAATTATATAGTTAAGCAATAATAAAACAGTTTTATAGTAAGCACATCTATATTTCTTGGATATTTGGGGGGGGGGGGGGGGTCAAAATCTGACATTAAAAGGTGCTATTGTAAGATAATACATAAAACTACACAAAAAATAATGCAATAGAACAAATGACGTCATCAACCCAAGCATCTCTTAACACCAGCGACAAAATCAAGAGAGTTTGAAATAAAGGATTCAACCAATCATATCAATCTGTTGTAATTAAAACATTCACAGATAAAAAGTACACAAATGGACACCATTAATATTAACAAATAAAATTTTATAGTTACAATTGCTGCCTATAATACTCTAAATCAGTGTTTCCCAAACCTTTTCCTAAACGGAACACTTTGCTTATTCTGGGAATATTCGTGGGAAGCCAAGAGAGGCTAAGTGCGCTTGAACTTAGCTTGTCTCGGCTACCTATGAAGGGGGCTCGAGGTTCGACACCCGACTCGGGCAGAGTTGTGTTTACTGAGCGCCTAAAGGCAGCACGGAAAACCAACTCCTAGATACCTCCTCTCCCCCACTGGTCCACTAATGAGATTAGACCAAAAGCGCTCTGAGCATGCTATAAGCATAAAAGTAGCGCTATATACTAGCTATAATAATAAATAATAATTCTGATTATTTAGCGGAACACTTTGATAATTTTTTGTTTAATTTTTTGTTTGAGAGATTAATTTACATGGTGGCCTACTACTTAATTATTCCAGTAGTTCGTGGAACACCTTTCCTGGACACTAGGGTTCCACGGAACACAGTTTTGGAAACACAGCTCTAAATGAAATGCCAAGTACGTTGAGAAACAGACGAGACTGGTCAAATAATCAGAGGCGGAATCTTAACGGTCCTAAATACTTCAGAACATATAAAGGTGAAATCATCATCTGCCTGGGGTCCTGTCTGAGGCATAGGCAACCAATCATCTTCCCCCAGGAGAAATAGTAAAAAAAAAAATATTTTGATGTCACTGTTAGAACCTTTCTGTGTACAGAGTAGAGTGTAGACTGTATGCTGAGCTAACTAAAGACGTCAATGAAACTGTTTTAACTCTAAGCTAACCCAATAACCGTACAACAAACCGGTAACAGAATGAGTTAATCCAATCAGATACAGATTAAACATCTTTCATTCATTGAAGAAAAAAAGATGCCAATATTCTTACTACTGTATAGAACTGTCCAATAATACGCTACCAAATCAACTAGCTATTATCTCATACCTATTTTTCTAATCCTACTTTTACCTACGCCGCTGTCGCTAAATGTCACTGCCATAAATAGGTAAAAAAAAAATCACACATTTACGCGCATAATATTTAATATGTCTTACGACTGGCCCAGGCAGAGATAGGGTCATAGAGTATTGAAAGCATGAAATCGCGTTAAATACAACCATTGGTAACAATATTTCTAATCGCACAGATTTATTATTTATAGTCTACATCTATTACACATTTAGTTACATAAGTGATCCAAAGTAATTCATACAATTACGCTTAAAATAAGATTTAAAAAAAAGAATTTCTTATGTTTGTCTTATACAGCCACCGTAAAGTTTCATCTATTAAACAAAGGTAGCCCACGACTCTAAATCTCCAGATAGTGTATGTTCTATCAAGGCAAACGTTTTTTTTACCACTATGAAAAGTTTGCTTTTAATTTTCATTGCAGCATTTTGACATCAGTTGTGTGCAACTATTTAACAAGACAGACATTTTTTAAAAAACTTCTTATTACAAGAGAATAACAGAAAATGTAGACAGAAGATTTGTCTTGTCTTTGACCTACTCTATATTCTTGTCTTTGACATACTCTATATTCTTGTCTTTGACATACTTTATATTCTTGTCTTTGACCTACTCTATATTCTTGTCTTTGACCTACTCTATATTCTTGTCTTTGACCTACTTTATATTCTTGTCTTTGACCTACTCTATATTCTTGTCTTTGACCTACTTTAAATTCTTGTCTTTGACCTACTCTATATTCTTGTCTTTGACCTACTCTATATTTTTGTCTTTGACCTACTCTATATTCTTGTCTTTGACCTACTCTATATTCTTGTCTTTGACCTACTCTATATTCTTGTCTTTAGCATACTCTATATTCTTGTCTTTGAAAAAAAAATATAGAAAAAAAATATATAGAATAAAAAAATAGATAAATAATAGATAAATAGATAAATAATAGATAAATAATAGATAAATAAAAATATAGAATAAAAAATATATTGAAAAAAAAATAGAATATAGAATTCTATACTCTAAAAAAAAAAAAATCTGATACAGGACACTACAGACCAGTATCACTTACCAGCATCACATGTAAAATCCTAGAACACATAATATGTAGCAACATCATAAACCACTTAGACAAACATAATGTTCTCACCCCATACCAACATGGCTTTAGGAAATATAGATCATGTGAAACACAACTAGTAGGACTAATTGATGATTTTTCAAAAGGTTTAGATAATAGTGAACAAATAGATGCTATCTTACTAGATTTTTCCAAGGCTTTTGACAAAGTTCACCACCATAGTTTGCTTAAAAAATTAAAATATTTCGGCATTAATGGTCCACTGCATCAGTGGATTAAAGATTTTCTGATAGGGAGAGAACAAACTGTAATAATAAATGACTCTAAATCAACACCAATAACAGTAAACTCAGGTGTACCTCAAGGAACAGTCTTGGGTCCACTACTATTTTTAATTTACATAAATGATTTACCAAATTGCATTAGTTCAGGAACAAAAGTCAGATTATTTACAGACTATTGTATAATATATAGAACAATAAAAACAACACAAGACACAGATATTTTACAAAGAGAATTAGATGAATTACAGAAATGGGTATCAAATTGGCGCATGTCTTTCCACCCAGAAAAATGTCAGTTGTTAAGAGTAACAAAAAAACTAAAACAAATTAATTCCACTTATCTTATTCATGGCAAACCAGTAACACAGACTAAAAACGCAAAATACCTAGGTGTTATAATAAATGAAAAACTGTCATGGAATCCACATATTGATGAAACTATAAAAAAAAAATCAAACAAAGCATTAGGATTTATTAAAAGAAATTTCTATAAATCAAATAAGAACATAAAACTAAAATGTTATTTAACCTTGGTTAGGCCAATAATAGAATATGCATCCTCCGTTTGGGACCCTTCAACTCAAGAAAACATTAAGAAACTGGAACAAACACAAAATAGAGCTGTGAGATTCATAACAAACGAATATTCCTATTTGACTAGAGTAACACCATTAGTAAAATCACTAAATTTAGAAAGCCTTCAGGACAGAAGACTCAAAAGTAAAGTAGCAATTATACATAAAACACTAAACCATCATCTTCAAATACAAAAACAAAACTTAATAAAATACTCTGAAAGACACAAAAATAAAGGCACATTCCTCGTCCCATATGCTAGGACAAATTTGTACAAATACTCCTTCTTCCCTAGTGCTATTAGAGCATGGAATGGGTTGCCTGAGCTAGCCAGAAAAACCAGTGACTTGGCAGAATTTAAGTCATTGGTTAATATGCATGACTAAATGCATGACGCGTAGGACGTAATCATCTTCTTTTTTGAAGTAACGTCTGTATTATATAAGATATTCTTGTCTTTAGCATACTCTATATTCTTGTCTTTGACCTACTCTATATTCTTGTCTTTGACCTACTCTATATTCTTGTCTTTGACCTACTCTATATTCTTGTCTTTAGCATACTCTATATTCTTGTCTTTGACATAGTCTATATTCTTGTCTTTAACCTATTCTATGTTCTTGCATTTGACCTATTTAATATTCTTGTCTTTGACCTACTCTATATTCTTGTATTTTGACCTACTCTATATTCTTGTCTTTGACCTACTCTATATTCTTGTCTTTAGCATACTCTATATTCTTGTCTTTGACATACTCTATATTCTTGTCTTTGACCTACTCTATAATCTTGTCTTTAGCATACTCTATATTCTTGTCTTTAACCTATTCTATATTCTTGTCTTTAACCTATTCTATGTTCTTGCATTTGACCTATTTAATATTCTTGTCTTTGACCAACTCTATATTCTTGTATTTTGACCTACTCTATATTCTTGTCTTTGACCTACTCTATATTCTTGTCTTTAGCATACTCTATATTCTTGTCTTTGACATACTCTATATTCTTGTCTTTGACCTACTCTATATTCTTGTCTTTGACCTACTCTATATTCTTGTCTTTGACCTACTCTATATTCTTGTCTTTGACCTACTCTATATTCTTGTCTTTGACCTACTCTATATTCTTGTCTTTAGCATACTCTATATTCTTGTCTTTGACATACTCTATATTCTTGTCTTTAGCATACTCTATATTCTTGTCTTTGACATACTCTATATTCTTGTTTTTGACCTACTCTATAATCTTGTCTTTAGCATACTCTATATTCTTGTCTTTAACCTATTCTATATTCTTGTCTTTAACCTATTCTATGTTTTTGCATTTGACCTATTTAATATTCTTGTCTTTGACCAACTCTATATTCTTGTATTTTGACCTACTCTATATTCTTGTCTTTGACCTACTCTATATTCTTGTATTTTGACCTACTACATTTGTTCATTCATATTATCAAAGTAGCTTTGGTGAAATAACAAGAAAAATATTAAAAATACTTTTAAATAGATAATACCTCCGTTTTGCAAATTATTGATTGTTTTTCTCCTTAAAATTATTAAATGACAGATTTAAAAACATTTTTTTACCCCACCCCCTTGCCCCTTCTCCCTGAGAAAGAATCCTGGTTAAGTGAATGTTCAGATCTAGTACACCATTTAATATTCCCATGATGAAGACAATGCACATTAATTTATTAAACTCTTAAATCAATAAAATCTTACATTTGGAAAATCCCAAATGCGACAGGCCTTACAAGAATGCGATAGTCCTCTCAAATGCGATGCAGGATCTACACCTAGATTTAGTCTCCAGACAAATTTACTTTTATTTCTTTTTCAGCTTCGAAAAATTATAACGATCAAAGTAGAATGTTCCCCGTGTGACCAACGAGCTAGACATCCTTGTCTCAGCGCTAGACATCAGCTGTTAAATTTCTAGGAAAATCGTTGGAGCTGTTTTTCAGATAAACTGTCTGCCCACCCACCCAGGTTGCTCCAAGGAGTGACTTCAATCAAGAAATAAAAACACAAGTTTGACGCTTTACAGTTGTAGAATAAGCTATACGTTGTTTCTAGCAAATTATATACACCAATACATATAAGTACAAGGAATACTAGATCTTATGACTTAGCTTTTTACTATTATAAATTGTATTTTAGAAAAAGCTTAGTTTGATTTTGTTTGCATTAGAACCACTGTAGCAAGTCTAAGTCTAAACTTTTGTTTTTTTTCCTGAATTCTTTTTGTAATGACTTCAAGATTTAATAATACAATCGATCAGAAACGTTAGTTCAAAAGACGAGAGAGAGGCCAATTACGTCATCTGCATTTAAGATAAGATAAGATAGATAACATAACTTTTATTGATCCAATCAAATGGAAATTCAGTTTGACTACAATTGACAACCTCAGCGTATTTACTGTACTATAACAATTTAGATGAAAAATTCGAACAACATTCACAGACGAAACACATTCACATTCACATTTCATGTGTCAATCTAGTCATGCATGTGAATAAGTGACTAAAACTCTGCTAAATCTTTGATTTTCTTGTCTAATTCAGGCAATCCATTCCATTCTCTAATTGTACAAGGGAAAAAGTCGCACTTGTATGAATTTGTCCTAGAATATGGATTAAGAAATGAGCCTCTGTCTTTGTGTCTTTCTAAGTTTTTGTATAAGGTTTAGTATTTCTAATTTAAATTATTGTTCAGTGTCTTATGTATTATTGCTGCTTAACCTTTTATTCATCTGTCCTTAAGTGTCTCTTAATTTACTGAATTTACTAAAGATGTTAACTCTAATCAAATACTCTATTTCGCGTTCTTGTTTCTTTATATTTTCTTGAGTTGAAGGGTCCCAAACCTAGGTTGCATATTCTAATAAAGGCCTAACTAAGGCTAAATAAATTTAAGACTTTTAAGTCTTCCATCATTGATTTTTTCCTTTAAGAAGTATCACATATGATACAGTAGTCTATCAGCCCACACAACGAACTTCAGCCATAGTTTTAGTAGAAGTCTCGTTCAATCAATACTGTAAGAACCTTCAGACGTGTTCTCCCAGAAATAATTCATTTTCTTAAAAAGTTGTTCATCAGATGAAGACCTCCATATTTTTCCTTCTGGAAATTTAAATTAATGTCCAAGAAAAAAAATTTCTTGATCTCCATCTCAGCTACTTCCCCGTCATTGATTTCTTGTTGACTTCTGTTGTCGGATTTACCGGACTTCAGTCTTGTCAACCTCGGCCACACTTGACCTGTAATTACCCCAATGTGACGTCATTTGCATTTCAATCCGGCCTGGCCTAACTCAGGTCGATAACACTGAGCTCAGTATCTATAGAAGGATGAGGTTAGCATGACATAATGACCGAGAACCTCTACTGGGCACAAATCGTAAAATAAAACGCTAAAATTGTTTGGTAGGCTATAAGGTTTCCTGTATGTTTCCTATATGTTATTTTCAATGCTATATGTTTTTGTACTATATTTTATTAGTTTATTTAACTAGTGTGTTTAGCGACTCCCGCGAGGGGAAAAGCCATTATTGTCTTTGTATAATCTGTCCGCTTGTCCGTCCGTCCTTCAGGTTTAGATCTTAAAATCTAGAAAAGATTTTCATATTGCAAAGTTCAGGTGCAAGGATGACTTTTCAAAATCTAAAATCTAACCATTTTTTTTTTTACATTAAATTGTATGCTATTTTTGTCCATAAAAATACGGCAGCATTGTCTTTTTATTTTTTTACAAATATTTTTCTTGTTTTAAAACTATTAATTATTAACAGTTAAAAGAAAAAAGGAAGGCTGTTCGAAGTAAGGGTGATGATTATATCTTTATAACAAATAGGCAAACAGTTTCTCAATATCTATGGAGGGGGTGAGACTGCGGCTGTGGATTGGTATTTCGTTCGTGCTGAAAATGTGAACTTCGAGTCTTTATTACCAAACAGTTGACCCACGAGTGGACCTTCGTAATCCTGTATTATAGGCTGCAAGTTAGGGCGCAATGTTTTGTAAGCCCATTACTACTTTTTTTCTGTCAGGGAGAACTTAGTGTAATCGACAAGTAATGTCACTAACAGAGGCGTAATGAGGGATGGGGGAAGGGGTACACGATGTTTCTGGCGCTTCCATCAGGGGGAGGGGCGCTACACGCATCCTATATTTCTATGTGATGGGAATGAAAAATGGGGGTGGGGAGCGCACCAATAAAAATATCTTGCACTGGGCACACGGTTGGCTCACTACGCCTCTGGTCACCAATAGTATCACAAAATTTAAGTTTTTACAGTGTCTAAATAATAGTCATTTTGAAATTTTATTCTGAAAAACAGAACATGTCAAATTTTTGAAAATGTTTTCAATTTTTTTTTTCTGAACTGAAGAGTTTCCTATCTTTCCCTACCACCCCACCTGCAAATATTTAGCATTATCTGGCGGTGTTCGGTTTTTATTCTCTGGCTGTGTTCAGTTTTTATTCTCTGTTAATTTTTGTTCAAACCTTAGCTATGTAGAAGGCGCAGTGGATGAGTAGTAAAGCACTTAGCTTCCCAACCGAGGTCCTTGGTTCGAATCCTGGAGAAATCTAGGATTCCTAATTTTGGGATCTTTGGGCACTGCTGAGTTCCCCCAGCTCTACCTCATATTAGTTGGGGAAAAGTAAAGGAAGTTGGTCGTTGTGCTAACCACATGACACCCTCGTTAACCATGAGACGCAGATACATGGCAAGGTCTGAAAGGGGAACTTTAACTTTTACTTTACTTAATTATAGGTCAAAGGTCATAAAAACGTTCTCGAAATAAATTTAATAAAGTAATACATTCTTTAATTCTAACTTTTTTGCCAGCAAAATGATGACACGAAGTGCGCTTCAATCCTGGACAATCATGTCCAATCCTTAGGCATAACCAATTTTACGCCAGTCAATCATTAAACGTACGCGATAATCATCTATAAAAAAAAATATCAGGTAGGCCTAATTAATTGTATAAACACCGTCAATCGTGGTGACGTAAATTCATCAAGACCTTGTTATGACAAGCTTTCACAGATTGGTGACGTTCAGGACAACTAGTCTAGCAGCACTTAACTTGCGTGTCAAGACTTAGTTCCTATTAATACACAAATGATTGATACATTCCCTTCAATCCTGACAATGACACGTAAACGTTTTCATTCAGTCCGTTTTTTGTTTAGCGCAACGAACTCTCCTTGGCTAGAGTCCCGAAGAGAAATGAGGAAATTAGTTTTGTTGAGCTCAGAGTTATGTAGAGCGATGTGAATATTTTGAGTTTTTTTTAATCAAGAGACCGACTGATAACATTTTAGATTTTCTTGCATACAATCACATAGAAAAAAACAAATGGAATGATGAGAGTATTTAAAAGATATTCTTTGATTTAAAAAAAAAAAAAAAAGATTAAAACGCACCAGGAAATAAGTTTTACAGTAACTGGAATTTCGTGCTGGTATTTAAATTATTAGCAGTCACTCGTTATAAATGTACATTTATATTACAGCGCCATAACACATGTCTACATTAATTATGCAATATCATGTAAGGCTAATTTCTTTTTAAATTCTAAGTTGTACCACATTACTTTAAATTAAACTTAAGTTATCCATTCTCCACATTAGACTTAATATCAGAGTAAATATCAGACTGGTTATACATCTGACTAGTTTAAACATCAGACTAGGTTAAACATCAGACAAGGTTAAACATCAGACTAAGTTAAACATCAGGCTAGGTTAAACATCAGACTAAGTTAAACATCAGACTAGGTTAAACAACTGACTAGTTTAAACATCTAAGATGAACTCCAATTGGTGACAAGGCAGGGAGACCTAGGTCTCCCGTAGTGCTTTGGTAAGGAACTCTGCTGTATGGCAAAAGCTCGCTTACTGGAGAAGTGGTTGTGTAAGGATTGCTCGATATCCCAAGTATCGAAACTGCTTATTGAGAAGCGCGTTCTACTACCTCACAGGGGACGGGCTAGTTAGAGCCTAGCTCGTGGACGCTGGCCAGTCCGCCCGACGCAGCCCGCTAAGGCCGCGCCAGTCGGTCCGGTCTTTGCCCAAAGAGAGACCCGTGAATCAGCCAAGTCCCAGGAGAACCCGACCAACCCTCGAGTTGGTGTCCAGCGCTATCCGCTTTTCGGAGAACCCGTGAGTCTCTAACTAACCGTTGCCCCGAGGCCCCACAGGGGGGGGGGGGGCTGGACATAACCCCTTTGAGTTTCTTTTACACTTGCCGGCTGCTCATTCATCAGCGGCAAGCAACCAGTACCCTTGGCCACTCCTCTGAAAAGCGGAGTGTTCACTTGGCGACCATGATGAGGTGGTACTGGAACGCCGAGAGTTTAAACATCAGACTTGGTTAAATATCAGACATGACTTAACATTGGACTAGACTTAACCTCAGTCATCTATCTTAGTCTGATGTATAGTCTAGACACACTAGTTTGATGTTTTTACAATGGTATTGCTTTGAACATTAAAAGAAACAGAAGTGATTCTCTTCAATTCTGTATAAACCTTCTCATGCACCTGAGTTATTCAGCCTTCAGATATTTTGGTCTCTCCCTCAGCTTGATAAACAAATACGTTTGAAAATTTATTGAATTTATTTCGTCCAAGTTTACACAAAGGAGCAGTATGACTACCCAAACCTTTTTTGATCTTTTATTTACTAATAGTCTAGTCATCATGTCAAAAGGTCGCGCCGACCTGGTGAGAGGCACTTCGTCATCGCTATAACGTTTCAAGTCTGCCGCGACGTCACTGACCTTTTTTTTTTTTTTTTTACATAAATTTTCTTTGCACACAAAAAATAGGAAATACTTAATAACAGGTGGGTTTGTGTTGTACGTAAAAATCTTCTTTCCTTAAAAAAAAAAATGTCTGTAAAAATAAAATAAGAAGATAAGGCTAATGTAAATCAGTAGAACATTTGTCTACTGTTTTGTTTATTCCGTGAAGTTGTTTGTTAGGCTATTGGTTTGATTTAGTGTCCCTCTGGTGGCCAAAGCTGACATGAATGTATGTAAAGAATTTGAAATAGACGATAGGAAACTGAAAGTCCTTGATATCATTAAATTTATACAACCACTTCAAGGGAGTTAATGTCTGTAAAAGGGAGATAAGTTAAGTCAGCACAATCCCACAATATTGTCACAATCCAGGCGCTGTTCCTCGAGGGGCCGTTACATAAATGGCGTGTCCCGCACGTTTAGCTTGGTATTGAAAAGGAAAATTGCGGGGGTCTTAGTGTACGCGGCTTCTTGCCGTGAGTCTGACCCATCCGCCAGACAGAACAGTGTACACTCTCATTCAGGCCGGTGAGAGGGAGCTCTTGTTCACTTTTGCTGGCTTAGAGTTCCAAGAGCTGAAGGCTCAACTCTACCTGGCAGTTTAAGAAGAAGAAGAAGAGTCAGCACAATAACTGTGATAGTGAGGGGTGATGAAAGGGCGTGAAATGATAGAAGCAAACAAAACATAAAGTAGGTCAACGTATGATACATCCATGTACATTTGTATATTACCTGTTCATTCTAAAGAATTAAATTTAAAAATCTGCTATATACGTTTTCAGTGCCGGTAGAAGAATTAGGACAATGGGTCCATTTTGAGTATTACTAAAATTGCTTATTCTAGTTCTAAGCTGTTCCACTTTATTTTCGTAGACATGCTGTAGTAGTTTTGTTTGCTATAACTAAAAACTAATATCTCCCAATGAAGCCAAATTCTTAAATGACCACTCAGTCCCTTTCAAATGTTCATTAAAACACGTTTTTAACGGTCACTTAAAAGGGAAAAGCTGTATTACTTCTGTGTGATATGTCCTTCCGTCCGTCCGTCAGACCGCCTTGTTTGGATCGCAAAAACTAGAAATGTTATTAAAATTCCAACCTACATACTTTAGAGCCAGTAAAGTTCTGATGCAACAACTATTTTGTTGTTTTCTGAAAGAGTAAAGTTTTGGTTTTTAAATTAATATGTAAGCAGTTTTCTTTAGGGGAGGTAAGTCATCAAAATAGGATATTTATTTATCATAGGGTCCTGAGCTCCAACCCTGACTTAAGCAGAAATAGTTTTGTTATTTTTAATTATAATTTTAAATTGATTTGTAAAGACATCAGTTTCACGTTTCCTCCAATTGTCCACAAAAAAAGAAAGCTCGGACCATAACACATTGAGCGTGCTATAAGCATGAAAGTTGCGCTAAACTAAATCAGTTCAAAACTTTAAAAACTGCATAATCCACCGACTGTAACCTGCAGATGCATACGCACTAGGATGGAAATGTGTAATCCCATACCTGGAAATGTGTATTTTGAGGGGCTAATGTGTATTTTCCTAAATAAAAAGAAATATACTCAGGAAATAAAAATCATTCAAGCACGTAGCATACACGAAATGCAGAAATCCTAAAGTTAACACAGCATAAAGTTAGATAAGACATGTTGTACATTTGTAAAAATATTTACTTTTAGTCTTTGTCATAGACTTGTCTAGAAAATGTTAGAATAATGTCGTTCTTGTCACTTGGCAATGATGATTTTATGATCATAGAGCCTCTAGTGTATTCTACATTCCATAATATCAGCAACAGAAAATTCATTAAAATTGGAATATTTGTTAAAAAAGAAATTATACTTAAACTCTAACATCATAACAATTGTTCCAGAAAAACAGGAGATATTCATTTTTAAGGACCAAAATCTATTTCAGAAAGGTTCGTGCAATGTCGTGGCTGCCTCCCTAGAAAGACTGAAGTAATGTTTTTATTTTGTTTTTTTTTTAAGGCCTCCATGAAAGGGAAAGCCGCTATTGGTTTTGTGTTGTCTATCAGCCTGTCAGGTTTTTAGATCAAAAAAAACAAACTAGAAAAACTAATGAAAAGCTTATAGATTGCTCCTCTGACTTATTTGTATTTAACCTCCAAAATATCCAGAAATCTTGTTATTGATAATAGATGTTTCAGTTTGTTTTCAAGAGAAAAAAAACAAAATCATAAGATTCATTGAACTTTTATTACTTTAGCATTCGAAAAAAATATTCCTTGACCATGAGCAAATCCGGTGACGGCCACCTCTGAGTTTGTATATGATAACACAAACTTTTTTTTGTAATCTTGTTTTTTGGTTAAATAAAACAACATCAACAAATAATTAATATTTAATTAAATAGGCACAGAATTTATGGTGAGGTTAAGAAGAAAGATGCCCCCTCCTCGAGTTCTCTTAATTTTGTAACTATAAAAAGAGTGTCCAGTTGCCGATAATAGAGATTCAGCGTAAAATATAGCTTTATTTTCTGTTCCACATGATCTATAGTGAGCATCTCTCCGAGAAGCTTTTAACTTCTCATCCTAAACATTTTGACGATTTAATCAACTTTCTACTTTTCTAGTTCCTTTCAGTTTTTCTTGGTGATTTTTTCTCTCCCTAACTGAATAAGAACTTGTGTGAGTCAATTTAAAATAATCCAGCTAAAATGTGTAGTATGAAACACACATGAAAAATATCTTGTTCAATGTATAAAACTATTAATATTGTATATCTTTCTGAGTGACCCTGTATCTAGTTTATGTATGATCTCCTTTGTTTTTCCACGCACACTTAATGTGACCTAATAATGCTGAAGCCGAATCACTATGGAAAATATTTAGAGAAAACGGTATCCCAGAAAAATTCGTCCAGATCCTACGACACCTTTACAGTCAATCTAGTTGTTGCATTAAAACAGAAGAGGGAACACAGAGTTTTTTACAATCGAGACAGGTGTGAGACAGGGGTGCATCTTATCTACCTTCCTTTTCCTCCTAGCCATCGACTACATAATGAGGAAAGCAATGAACCAGGCTGCCTTTGGTATTCCATGGCATGAACAGCTCCGATTGACGGACTTGGACTTTGCTGATGATGTTGCACTACTCGGGGCTACAAATAAATGCAGAGCCTAGACAGGGAGGCACCCAAAATTGGCATCCGCATAAACTTAGATAAGACTAAAATTATGTGAGTGGGATATAAGGCAAAGGGTGTCCCCGTCAGACTTGGCGAGTCAAAGCTTGAAGAGCTGGACAAGTTCACGTACCTTGGCAGCATCATAACAAATGATGGAGATGCTTACCATGATGTAAAGTGCCGAATAGGAATGGCAGGGAGCATTTTCCAAAGGCTGCAGCCTTTTTGGACTAGCCAAGCCATTGGACTCGAGATAAAAATACACCTTCTCAACACAATCGTCATTTCAACTGCTACATATGCATGCGAGACGTGGAAGTCATCTGTCAAAATTGAGAAAAGATTAATTGTGGCTCAACAGAGATGGCTGAGACAGATTTTGGGAGTCAGTTACACAGATCGGGTCTCAAACAAGAAAATCCTATGCAAACTGGGAGTCGAAAACTTGATGAGGTTGTGACTGAGCGTCGCATGAGGTTTGCGGGACATGTTCTACGTCAAACTGAATTGCGCACACCAAGAGTTGCGATAACATGGAAGCCAAAACAAGGAAAGCGCAAACAGGGACGTCCTCGTATTACTTGGCGACACACCTTCATGGAGAACCTCAGAACAGTGGACACCAGGTGGGAGGAGGCTTCAGACATTGCCAGTGACAGACCTTTATGGAGACAGCTTGCCGCCCAATGCGCCGAACGGCGCGGGAGGATCTAAGTCTAAGTAAGTAAGTAATAATGCTGACTGTTGACTTACTGCAGGTCAGTCGTAATTGTGTGCAGTCAAGCGTAACGTTACAAACACACACACACACACACGTGACAGCTAATATGTGAAATAACTTTGTTTTTGTTATAGTGGGGTTTGCAGTGTAATGACCAGGCAAAGGCGTAGCTAGAAATTTGGGGACGGGGGGGGGAGCTTGACCTCTTTCGGGGCCCCTGGATTTTGCGTAGTATTTAATTTTTAATGTAAAAAAACAAAACAATTTCGAACACTCATTTGGAGGCCTCCCTCAAGTGGGGACCCGGAGGGAATTTAAAAAATCTCCCCCTACCCCCTCTCTCCACCCTAGCTACGCCACTGATCTTTGCTTCGATTTTTTTTCTTTGTCTGATTGGAAAGAAACACTCACGCCAGACACAATAACTGACTATTTGTAGTACTGAAAGCTTGCTAATAGTTCATGTTTGCTGATACCAGTGGCGTATCTCGATAGAAAGAAAAGTCGAGTATCTTGAAACCAACAGAGATTGTTGTAGCAAAGTTAATGGACATCCGAACTAAAATAGCCTTGTCAATGCTTTCTTCAAACATCTGAATCCTCACGGAGTCACGGTGACTCTGACATCTCACGTCAGCAACACAGACACCAGGGCTCGGAGACTTAGTCTGGCGAATGTTAGATGATGTGACAATCACATGCTGAAAAGACAGATAATAAACCTTCTTGTTACGCAGTGCGTTGGAACTTAGACCATTTGTTAAGTATTCTTGGGATAATATCGAAAAAGCTTTGATTCGAACACCATTTATATGTAAAACTAAGAGGTTACTGAAGAGAAATAAGATCAATGTCTGGGTATTAGCAAAGGTCGGAAAGATGTCGCCCTCGCATCAGTTCCACCCGCTCCAAGCAGTTGAAGTATCCAGAGGAACGGCAAGTGCCGATAACCTTTGGAGTCAGCGGCATCGCAGACACTGACAGGGTGTACCACTGGGTGCTGCAAACTGCCTTAGGGTAGCCATCTCCTGATTTTTCTCAGGGTTAACTCTGGAAGCCTTTCCCATGATTGTGTAAAGCTGCATTGCAGCACAGGTTTGAATTCAGTGTTTTCTTGCCCCTAGGTCTGTAGCCATCCTGGCCAACGAGTCCCTTAAGCCAGAGGCTTACTGGTTTAGACGCTAGTTTCTAGCCTTCACCCCTTCCCCTGTTAGTTCCGCTGGACTCAATATCTGAGCAACACGTGAAGGCCAGGAGTTGGACTGGTTGGCAGAGGCTATTTGAGATGCATGCCATTAGGAAGCATTTTATAGATAGTGGAGTGTTTATATCCATTACCACTTCCGGCAACGACAACCTTGCGAAACCTACCTTTATTATGAGTAGATATGTGTCCATTCTTTTCGCTGTCTACCGCATGTTTAAATTTTTGATAAGACAAAAGTTTCTACATCTCCGTAAGTAGTGTTAACATGCCAGGCTGCCATATTTACTTTGATCACCTCTGAAACTTGAATTACAGTCACACCAAGGTTGTTTCCAACTAAAGGAGAAAGCCTTTATGAGAAACTCGATCATTTGATTTCTATCTGAATGTACTGCTAATATAAGATTAAAATCTTGCTTTGATAATAAACTAAACTGTATAATGTTATGTCAGATATTTTAGGGATGTGTATAAATAATTTCTATAATAGACGCCGTTCTATAAACAAAAAGAAGTTGATCTTAAACTATTAGATTTGTAATTAACAGTGACCCTATTTACCTACTACATACTAAACGCAATTCATATTTCTAATAGTGAAAGTGTACTTCTATGAAGCATTTAGTTTTGTAGTCAACAAACTTCTCCCTTATCATATCGATCTTCAAAAAATAAAATCTGTCAAAAGAAAAAAAATTACTTTTAAGAATAAATTTTGAACAAAGTCTTATTATATGTGTATATATATATATATATATATATATCCTATACTCTTAAGCGAGTAATTCTTGTATGTATGCATGTATGTATGTATGTATGTATGTATATATATTTATATATATATAAATTTTATTTCGATAACGGCTCTAACGATTTTCTTTAAAATTTCACGGTATGTGCATAATAGTGAGAAATAAAATCTCAGCTCATTGGCCACATCGGGAAAACTCGAAGTCGACCGTTATATCGGTTTGAAAATGGCTCATTATCGAAAAATTAATTTTGACTACAATGTTTTATAAATGAAATGTTCTATATGACGTCAATGGAAAAAAAAACTTGACACCGCTTACGTCACTAGGCTCACAGCAGTACACTAAGACATTTCTTCGCAAACAAGAACAACTTTTAATGATTCAATTGGCGTAATTAAACATTTGCGCACCAACTATTGTACATTGATCCATTATGAATTTATGGAAGAAAAATAAAGAAATTAAATATCTTTATGTATGTATATAAGCTTTATAAATTGTTTACACTTTAATTGCGTACACCCGTAGGTAGCTTGTACTTTGTTATTATTTTGCTGGTGAATTATTGCAATGTGTTTAAGCTTCGAAGTCTACTGTCCCATACCAAAACATAGGAAATGGACATTACACAGCTTATTTATGCCTTACTTGCACAACCAGGGCCGGCCCTAACATTTGCGGGGCTAAGGATAATAAGTGAAAATAAAGATTTTGTATTAGAAAATAAATTCGTATTTGCATTACGTTTTTATTAAATGAAAGCTGACGATGCCGTAGTTTTATATCACGTGTAGGACTGGCGTTTACCATATTGATTGACACCCCAAAGTGACAATTTTGTCTTTTTAAGACATTTTTAAGTGTTTCAGGAGATTTCCAGGAGCTCCTTGAAAACAAGGAGACCACGGGAACCCTATTATAAATTATAATGGTTTAATTTAATAATTTACACCTAGAATTAGCGCGGGGCTTTTGAAACTTCGGGGTCCACTGTGGCAGCATAGGCCTAAGTCTGGCCCTGATGATATCCAGCTCGCGGTCAACGAATTTTCATCACGCTGCTGCCTTTTTTTTTTTTGGTTAACCTATAAACCTCGGTAAAACAGAAGTCATGTTCCAGAAGTCACCCAATAAAACCTACTCAGCCCAAACATTACCACGCAAAGACATCCCTTAAAGTGGTAGATAACTTAACATTATCTGGGAAGCATAGTATCAAATGACCCATTGCTTTATAGAGAGGTTAATATGTGAACAGGGATAGTCGTGCTTTTGGACGCCTCCAGGCGAGAGTGTGGCGAAATAAATCGCTCCGCCTGTCTACAAAAATCAGTGTCAACCAGTGATTCTCTCAACCCTTCTATGCGGATCTTACACATGAGTACTTTATTGAAAGCAACTAAGACGTCTTGAACGACTTCACCAAAGACCGCAATACAAACAGCGATATTCTTGCAAAATGGTATGAACTTCGAGTCCGAAGATTAGTGAGGAATGCAGTGTTTCCCGTGGCTGCGCAGCCCCAGCTGTGACCTACATATTTTGCCCCACCAGGGCAAGCATAACCATTGTCCGCAGGTGGTCGATTTAGATTTTCTTTTCGTCGTCTGCGTTTGTTCTCGGCAGCAGATTTTCTTTTGGTCTCAAATGTGTATCCCGCGGCCTTCGTGAGAGACCTCCAGCTGTCTCGTTCGGAGGCCTCATACAACCAGGTGCTCTCTTCTATGTCAGCCAAGGAAAGTTGACGCCTAAGCTGGTCTTTGAAGAATTTCCGTGGAGCGCCTCTGTTACGTCGACTACCTTTTAGCTCACCAAAAAAGAAGACTGCTTTTGGCATACGTTCGTCTCCCATACGGGATACGTGCCTGCCCAGCGTCACTGTCGCACAATAAGAAGTTCCTCTATACTGTCCATACCGGCGTTGGCAAGGACATCGCTGTTTGTAGTGCGGTCCTGCCACCCTATGTCCATGATGGAGCGCAAGCATCTTTGGTGAAAGCACTCAAGAAGTCTTAGTTGTTTTCTGTAAAGTGTCCATGTCTCAGAAATATAATGAATATATTAATTGAATATTAAATGTCAGAAAGTAACCATTTTAGAAGTTATACTACAAAGCCTTTCTTCTAAGCCTATAATAGCTCAATAGTTTTACTCGAAAGAAGCAATGTTAAACGTTAAGACGTGAGCTGTGGTTTTCTATAGGCCTACTGTTGGGGGGGGGGGGGGACTTTCTATTCTAATTGCCATGTACAATTACATTGAGAACTGACAGAACGAAAAAGCAACTCTTTGGATCCCGATCGTTCATTTTCGTAATTACAACAATATTCCCAAAATGACTTCGGGTATATATCCTTCCTTAACAAATTATTCATCCGAGCAAGGCTTGGTCACCTGATATTATATATATATTATTGTAACCCTGCCTTGCATCAGTGCTTGAGGTGCGCACTAGCGCACTATTGAACGTAAACAGGAAGACACTAGAATGGAGAGAAGAACAGTGCATCAGGAACTGCGAAGATTCTGAATGTTTGGGAAACTGAGAGGCCAACTTTTGTGCTGCCTGAAGGTTGTAGTAGAGACCTGGAGCAAAGCGGAGAAGGCTGTCGTTGGTCCACATTCGGGTTAAGTAGCAAAGGACTTGTATACTTAGTAGTAAGACTTTGAGGAAGCTGAAGGATGTTATGTGTTTACCCTAGTGAATAAACACAACTATTTATTTCCTGTTAAACTGTGTTGATTTGCCTGCCTTTTCGTTGAGTGCTAACCTAGAGTTGCAACAAAATGTTGTAAACTGTATCACCATGGAACGAAATAATAGATTAGAATATAGCATGCGTCCAGACAGTTATACAATACAGGCAAGTGAGCCTCATAGTGTTTCTTTCCTAGTAGATCATATCTAATTAATTGTGTTTTTATTTTAAGAACGCTGACCTTGCGCTTAACTAATTCCGGGTCATCTGTTTAATTTATCGAACGTGTCACGTGACGAAATAAATCACAGGAACACTTTGAAGTGACAGACAATTAGTCAAGAGTAACAACTGACTAGTCCCTGAGCGTGTAGTCATTAAAGTTGAGGGAGTGAGGGGGGTGGGGGCAGATATTTTCTTGGAGGGCGAGAAGTTCGTTCCCCTGGTCCAGAGACTTTCCGAAATGTTCTGGGTCCTGTAGCATTTATCTTGTCAGAACTAATAAGTGACAGAGCAGAAAGGGTCAAGTATTTAGTGGGTTCTATATAAATATAGATATAGCACTGGGTGTGTGTGTGTGTGTGTGAGTAAAAAAATATAATGAGACCGAGCGGAGGCTTAACTAGTAAACGAAAATGTGTATGTGTGTGTGTGTAAGTGAGAAAAACTGGGATGCCAAGACATGGACTGAGTTACCTTTCGTACGGTACGTTTTTCTGGGAAGGAGTAGCCCAGTAGTAAAGAGCTTAGCTTTCGAAATGAGGGGTGGCTGGTTCGAATCTAGGTGAAGACTGGAATGTTTGTATTTCATGATGCCCAACTCCAATAGGTCTAAAAATAAGTAAAACTATGAAACTAATATTGATTTTTACACTAAATTGATATCAATTACTTTAAATGATGCATGTATAAAGTTTAATGTGTTTGTACATTTAATTACTGTACATCGTCATTACTTATAACTAGCAGTGTTATTATTTATAACTAACAGACCACTGAGGGGACATTTTGTCTTCTGTTAGTATGAACATTACAGTACCCACGTTAGCGTAACGTAACAATGACGAAAGGGGATTTAAAAAGCCTTCATATAGTGGATACTTATACAAATATACCGTTTCTATGTCACGTATTATTGGTTATCGCTGGTGGTTCTAGAAAATCTACCAGGATAAACGAGCGATCACTGTATTCAGTGCACCAGATGCACCAAAAGAGCCAGCTGTTTAAATGTATCAACCAATAGATTGGAATCTCCAACGCAGTGAATATAGTTGAGCCACAAACATCGTAATCATCGTCATGAAAACTAAAGTAAACAGTTTAAAGGCAGTTGCTGAGAATGTTATACTCAGTTTCTTGACAAATTGTTGTGTCATAAGCAGTTTACAAGTCTGTCACGTGAACTAATGGAGAGGATTACCACCTGGCAATTTTAAAACATTTTCTTTCCTTAGGCCACACACACACACACACACATTCAATGGAATTATGACGTCATTAAAATATGCTTTAAAAAAATTGCTGCATCTGATGTTACACACATATGGTGGAATAGCCCACTTCTGACATAGGAAGCTTTTTTTTCTGCACTTGTTGCAAAATACAATAAGTTCTTGCTCACGCTTTGGCTTTTGCAGGGGTAGGTCACCTGGTAACATTTACAGCCAGTGTCCTGTTGCCAGGTATAACGTCTGCTGAAGAGTTCGATTGTCTTCATGTTTTGTTGCTTTCCTCTTCTACATCACCCAATTGTGATGAGTCTTGAATAGAATGAGTTTTACTAAATTAATGTCCAAATTAAGATCTGAGACAAGTATTTATAGTGTAGTCTACTTCTTCATTTCTATACCTTACATTTTGTAATGTTATATATTTTTCTGTGAAGGCCAGGAGTTGGACTGGTTGTCAGAGGCTATTTGAGACGCATGCCATTGGAAGCACTTTGTACGTAATGATGGGCTTAAGACCATTACCACTTCCGGCGATAACAACCTTGCGGAACCAAAATATGATGGGTACAGTGCAATTCAACGGTGCCAGCTCTGAAAGTTTCAGTATAAACAACGGAGTTAAACAAGGATGTGTCCTGGCTCCAACCCTCTTTGGAATACTATTTTCACTGCTAATCCACAACGCGTTTGACAAATCCACTGAAGGCATCTATCTCCATTCCAGATTTGATGGCAAACTCCTAAATATTGCCAGACTGAGGGTCAAAACTAAAATCAGAGCCACCCTCGTAAGAGATATGCTATTCGCGGATGACGCAGCGGTAGTGGCACACACGCAAGAGGAACTTCAGTCACTAATGTCCCGCTTCTCTCAGGCCTGTAAAGAATATGGCTTGACTATTAGCTCGAAGAAAACAAATGTTATGGGACTAACTGCTACAGCACCACCCTCCATCGTCATAGACGATAACAAGCTGGACGCCGTAAACGAATTCTGCTATCTGGGATCCACAATTACAGATGACCTGTCTCTAGAAGAGGAGATGAAAAAACGCATAGGGAAGGCTGCCTCGACATTCGCTAGACTCAGACCAAGAGTTTGGGAAATCCATAAGCTAACTACGGTGACCAAAATGGAAGTCTACAAGGCATGCGTTATGAGTACACTGGTGTATGGCAGTGAATCATGGACCACCTACGCAAAGCAAGAGAGAAAACTGAACTCATTCCATTTGAGATGTCTCCGGAGGATCTTGAATGTCACATGGAAAGAAAAAGTGTGCAATACTGAGATCCTTGCGCGATCAGGTATTCCCAGCATCTTTACAGCCCTCAGACAAAGCCGTTTGCGCTGGCTTGGACATGTTCGCTGGATGGAGGACAAGCGCATCCTGAAAGTCATCCTCTATGGTCAACTCGCGACTGGCACAAGAAAAACTGGTCGCCCCCACCTCCGTTACATAGATGTAATAAAACATGACCTCAAATCAGTGAACATCAATACTGACAATTGGGAAGACATAGCTCTAGACCGCAACAGGTGGAGAGAGACAGTGACCAAGAAAGCTATGGACAGTGAAAGTACATGGGTCTCAGCCCAGGAAGAAAAACGCACAATCCGAAAAACGGCCAACTCCTCTACCACCGAAGCAAAAGCCACCTTAACCTGCGCTATCTGTGGACGGGAGGGTCTTTTCAAAATAGGGCTCCACAGCCACATGAGGAAGTGTGCTCTGAGATGAACCATAGTCGACTGAAGGAGGCCAATGAAAGATATTTTTCTGAGAAAAAAAAAGTTGGCTGATACAATTGTGAAGTTTCTCACTAAGCTTGCATGGTTGGGTGATGACGTCATCTTCTCGAAGAAGCATTATTAATAACAAATATTATGTGATTAAACTATAACTATTTCCTCACGTCTAGACGTTCTTCTGATCCCACTTTTTGTTGTTGCTTTTCAAATCAGTAACTTCAAACTGCACTCAGAAAATGGTAGTGGGACTTTGTAATTGTATAGACATTAACTCATGTGGATATTATGATATAATTACAATATATTAACTTTGCGTTTCTTTCCTGCTTTAAGTTTGCAGTAGAGTCCAGTTTAATGAAATACTCCCTTTTGTTCGGGTCAATGTGAACTTTTCAAGCAGATCAAAGCTTGTGGTTATCCCAACCTTTTTATGCAAGGCGAAGTTACCGGAACTAGTTCAAGATGATGGCGAACAGCAGTTTTAGGGGGAAAAATGTGTACGAATAGATTAATAAAATAGAGAGAAAGGTTAATCTATACGGCACCTTGAGGGAATAACTTGCCAATATTCAGGCTCTACGTTCGAGTTTATTTTTTGAATTACGTTCAAACTGATTTCGCCTAGTGTTGTGTATGAGAGCTTGCGTGTATAACATGTTTTCAAGTGTGTGTTTGTATGCGCCTAGAAAGTGAACAAATATTAAATGCTACATTCTACAAAAGCAGACCATTCCTAATGACCGCAATCACTCTTCTCGCTGTGGGGGTCAGTTCGTGCTGTAACGGTTCATCAATGTTGACCATTCTCTTGAGAGTCTGCCCAGCCCGTCAAACTACCGCTGAAGTGACAGACATTATTACCATTGTGTAATTCACTATAGTCAAGTGGTCATTAAAACTAGGAATCATTAGTCACTGGACGGGATTATTTTGTATAGTCGCCCTGTGCGCTGAATGATGAATTAAGACTAAGGACTTGGGCATTTTAATTTTAAGGAATACACTTTGTTTCTCTTATTGAAAATACTGTATCTTGCAGTGTTGTTAATATTTGTTATATATATTAAGTGATCTATATAATAGTTCAGAGAGGGTAGGGTCGTCCAGAAAAACAATGATCTGAGCTTTCACTTACAGCATTGGTTGGAGGCTTCTGACTCGTTTAATAAGCGTTTCGGATCAAAGATGGTCTCATGTTGGATTCTTTTACCGCTGTCAGCTGCCGTCCTGTAGAAGTTTTGGACTAGGAGATTAGGACTAGGACATGCTTTCCTGCAAGAGGTTAGGACTAGGACCCACTTTCCTGCAAGAGGTTAGGACTAGGACCTGCTTTCCTGCAAGTGGTTAGGACTAGGACCTGCTTTCCTGCAAGGGTTAGGACTAGGACCTGCTTTCCTGCAAGAGTTTAGAACTAGGACCTGCTTTCCTGCAAGAGGTTAGGACTAGAACCTGCAGTCCTGCAAGAGGTTAGGACTAGGACCTGCTTTCCTGCAAGAGTTTAGAAGTAGGACCTGCTTTCCTGCAAGAGGTTAGGACTAGGACCTGCAGTCCTGCAAGAGGTTAGGACTAGGACCTGCTTTCCTGCAAGAGGTTAGGACTAGGACCTGCTTTCTTGCAAGAGGTTAGGACTAGAACCTGCTTTCCTGCAAGAGGTTATGACTAGGACCTGCAATCCTGCAAGAGGTAAGGGCTAGGACCTGCTTTCCTGCAAGAGGTTAGGACTAGGACCTGCTTTCCTGCAAGAGGTTAGGACTAGGACCTGCAGTCCTGCAATAGGTTAGGACTAGGACCTAGAGTCCTGCAAGAGGTTAGGACTAGGACCTGCTTTCCTGCAAGAGGTTAGGACTAGGAACTGCTTTCCTGCAAGAGGTTAGGACTAGGACCTGCTTTCCTGCAAGAGGTTAGGACTAGGACCTGCAGCCCTGCAAGAGGTTAGGACTAGGACCTGCTTTCCTGCAGACCAGGATCTAGTAGGATCTAATTTTCTTCTTTTCCCATCTGAACATTAATACCAACGCTTTATTTTGTGTGGGGGTGTTTTTTTTTTTTTTTTTAAATAATTAATTATGTCTCAATAGCAATACTGTAATTTTATATAGTTTTTATTATATCCCCTTCAATACTCACTTCTGCTACGTCCTGATTGGCTCTTCCCTCCATCACGTGAGTAACCATTTCACTTACAAGTATTCTATTTACCTAGCCAGCCATAACAATGTGTGACCGAGGCGAAAACAAAAGTTTCTGAAATAATTCTTTGAAGCGAATTCATCGTCTGTGATTTTTTTTTTGTTTCATTATCTGTCCAAATGTTGGACACAAGGACACACAAAAATGGATCCAACTTTTTTTTTTGTTCAGAATTAGTTGCTTGGAAGAAAAGAGAAGGGAAAAAAAAAGGAAATTCCGTGGCTTTTGTTACAATGATTTCCCATCTTTTGTTATTAGATCAATGAAAAGTCTTTCATCTTTGTGTCTTCTCAAGTGAGTGTGTGTGTGATTGTCTGTGTATGTGTGTGCGTGTAAATAACTTTTTTTTTCTCTACAAAATGCTAGAGATTAGCATTGCTGCACAAGGCCTACAATTATGACCGGAAGATTTATCTCTGTTTTTTTTTTATTTTAATGGCAATAAAAGACAAAAACAGACTTGCTACCAAGGTCAGTTTACATTGAATATACTTGGTAATCAAGTGAGTGTCCTGTAGAACATTTTGGGCCGTAGTGTTTTATTACACCTAGACATAGATCATGCAGCCCAATTGTTAATTAATTAATATGTTCATTTCTTTCGTTCCGGTTGAGAGGAAAGAGACTTTCTTCCGTAGACTCACTACATCCCCACCCCTATCCGGCACCGACTTTTATCCCCCCCCCCCCCCCCCAACACTGATATATTTAGCAGAATCATAGGATAGATTAGTAGACCATCTTCCCCATCCTATATATCTAACTGCATGTATTTATTGAGAATGGTAAACAAAAAACAATTACTTTGTTAATAAGGCTTTTCAAGTTAGGGTGTTAATCTTGTTATTGATTCTATGGAATGCTGATTAGGCGTCCAGTACTACTACCATCCCAAGGATGTTCCATAAATTTCTTTTCATTAACCCTGTCCATGACGTTATCCCTTACTGTTAGACATGGATTTGAGTCAGACTATATCCAGCATTACGTCACGTCAAATTAGGTGCTCATAGAAATGTATGCACTAACAATGATTCAAAGATCTATATTTTAAAAGACTGGAGAATCGGATTGGATTAACATCCTTGCAGAATACCTTTTTTTCTTTTTTACAGGGAAGTTTTTCATTTAGTTTATATGGCATCCGATGGCCGTAGGATCCGCCTGAATCTCTACACAAAAATGAGGTAAAAGATAAATACAACAAAACCGTTAGAAATGTCATGAGGTTATTAAGAAGCTCTTTTTGTTTGCATGTTGATTGTAACATTATTTGATAGACAACTTAATGCAGTGAATCTACTGAACAAAGAACTAATAGGAAGATCCGCCGTCGGCCTAGATGATAAATCGCTTAACAACTTGCTTACTTAATGTTTAAACGAGTCCTGGGATTCTGTATTTTTGGTAATTCCCATCAATGTACTAAAACTGTAATGCGATGCGTTCCTTTGGATCACATTAGGAAGGTCGAGAGAGGGATCATGACGCACTGGCCACCCATGACCCCTTTATCTAAGGCCCAGGAATGCGCCCGGAGAGGAAACTCTGGTGCTGTGCAAAGCGGCTAAAACAACACGGGAGACAACAGTTACGGGTTTTAAGTCCAACTTGATTGGCGTAATGTATGGACGCCACGGGTTGTCTCTGACGGTGGGAGAGGTCTTCGCGCCTCACTGATCAGCTACCGCCCGCCACAACCTGGGCAGCCCCCAGTCAGTTAGGTGCTGATCTGCCACAGCCTGCCTGCTCTAATGGGTGCTTAGAGCTTAGTTTAAAACGACAAGTAGGCTGGAAACTTGCACCAAGCAACAAAAGAAGAAAAATTAAACTGAAAAAGAAAATCCCTGTCATGCGACTGACCACTTGGAATGTCAGGACAATGTGTCCTGGTCTCACTGATGATCTTAGGCAGATCGACGACGCAAGGAAGACGGCAGTCATAAACAACGAGCTAAAAAGGCTACATATTGACACTGCAGCCCTGCAAGAAACCCGACTGGCCAAAAACGGCATGCTCCGCGAGACTGACTACACTTTCTTTTGGAAAGGGAAAGCACAGGATGAGACTCGAATACATGGTGTGGGCTTTGTTGTCAAGAACAGTCTTCTTCCCATGATAGTCCCTCCAGTTGGTGGCTCGGAACGGGTACTAAGCATAACTATGATGACTAAAATTGGATCATCTCAAAGTGTAATAAAGAGAAAAAAAATTGGCCAGTTTGGGGATTGAACCAACAACATTCGCGCAAATAGCGTTTACGCTTTTTGACAGTGGTTAGCAGGTCATCCTGGGGTCCTATTGCAGTGTTAATCCTGTTTGTAATCTTGTCTTTTATGATGCGGTCTTTCTAAGTGATACATTAGATCTTTCTGTTGCGTATCAATTCCATTGCTAGGATCTTTCTGTTGCGTATCAATTCCATTGCTACGATCTTTCTGTAGCTTATCAATTCCATTGCTGGGACCCTTCTCTCTACCTCTGCAGTCAGCGTCCAGGAGTCACAAACATATACGAATGTGGACGTGACCAGGGGCGCATCAGTCTGATTTTGGTGTCGAGGGCTACGCCCTTATCTTTTCCATTTCTCATGTGTACAAAGACAATAATAATAGTTGTAATAACAAATTCATTTATTTTTAATAGCATATCACAAGATGAAATCAAACATGAACTTAAAACTATAGACATAAACAGTGTACAGAAACATGATGCTGAGATATCCGTAGAGCTTCTAAATACTGGGCTTTTATAAAAGAAAAAAAAAAAATCATAACATAATCTTATTCTGTTATAGGCTGACATTTTCGCTGCCCAGTCAAAAGAAAATAGAGAAACAGACGAGAGAGACAATATTCGAGTTTATAATCTCATTCCCAGACAGAAACAACAAATATGGCGCTGGGTTTGAAACCCTCAGAGCTAGACGTAGCGGATGCTGTTTTTCCAATTCCGCCATTTTGTCTTAAAAAAAAACAAACTTAGTTGTCTCGTTTTGTTCTGTTTTTTTGTTTAGTTTTGTTTTGCAGAAATAAAATGGTTTCACATAATTTTCTCGAGACATGTCTAGACTTACATCAGTACAAAAAGTTTTATATTTAGAATATAGACATGTGTTTGAGAGATTAATTATCAATGGGCGATAACTATAGGTGGACGGTTTGAGAATTGACCCGTCATCAGTTTTTTATACTGCTGGGTATTTTAAGCTACACCTGGGTGTGTGTCAAGTAATGACTTCTTTTTTTTGTTTTTTAGAGTTAAAATATAATTTCAGTTAATTTTATATTTGTAATACAGACTAACTACAATTTAAGGTTTAGTTCAGAAATGAAATGATAAAAAAAAAATTATCAACTATTTAAACCCAGTGTTACACAGTATTCGTCCAACTTCATCTTCATTTACACCTTTTTTTTTATAATAATAATCTTTATCATCCAGAAAGAAATTTGACTTCCAAAGTGTGCATTACACCAAAGAAAACATTTTAAATATGATCTATTTTGGACTTGGGAGGCGCGGTGGCTGAGTGAAAGAGCGCTTGGATTCCGAACCGGGGGTCCCGGGTTCTAATCCTGGAGAAGTTTGGGATTTTTATTTTCGGGATCTTTGGACACTTCTGAGTCCACCCAGCTCTTATGGGTACCTGCTGGTAGTTTGAAAAAAAAAAGACTTGATCGTTGTGCTGGCCACCCTTGTTAACCTTGGACTACAGATACAGATTATCTTAACATCATCTGCCCCACAGGTCGCAAGATCTGAAAGAGAAACTTATTTTGGACTTGTATCCGGCAAGGCAGATAAACATTTAAATGTATTCAAATAATAAAACCAAAAGGCATGCAGCTATTCTTAATATACAGTACAAGACCAAATACAAGAACATTGTTTTCAAATATTCCCAATATAGTTCAGTTGAAACATCTGAAAAAGGATAGGCTCATAAGAATCATTACTAACCAATGATCCTACTGTATACAGAGTTTGCATAGAGAAAGGGTACTTGCAAATATATTCAAAACATGCTCATATTAATGAAGAAAATAAAGATTACAGCTGATGATATATTTCGTTGTTACTAAAAACAATGTTACAATCAAGGAAAATTTGATCACAAGGTGATATTTTAAAGTTGAGAGCATTACACTTTCTCTTGCATTCTTTGGACCAGTGGGGAACCACTTTTAAGGAACTAACACGTTTCTTTTTTTTTTGTTTAGGAAACCTCAGAATTGGCTCTATTCAATTTTAACTTTATCATCATAGGAATCCTCGGGCCTCTTTTCTTTGCCTCTTTTTTGGGCTATGAAGAAGAATAATGGTTCTCACTTCTATTATAAAATATAGTGTTTTTTTTTTTCTTTAAATTACATAAGTATGCAAGATAAATATGGTAAATAAGAAATAGAATAGTAAACAAATGCATGTCACAAAGTTACAATTCAGTATATTTATAATTTAACCATAACAAGAAATATGTATTTGAATAACAACAATATAATAAGAAGAATAATAACAATTGTTTAGTGATGAAACCTAAAACTTTTCATATCAAATATGTACATTAAGCGAACTGTTGTATAACATTAGGAAAAGCACAGTTACTAGGCTTAGGATTGTACGGTTGAGGGTCGCCGCATATTGGAAAATCATAAAAAAGGGGTCGCCGCCCTAAAAAGGTTGAGAACCGCTGGTCTAAGCAATAGAGGCAACCTTGAAAAACTTCATATCATAAGATTCACTTAATACTTTACATGCACCTATGAGCCTTGGGATAATCTATCGTCAAATACTCACACATGTTGAGCAGCACGTTTTTCTGGTCATGGTCAATATTGTAATATCTCTGCTCTTGATTCGTAGCTTATGGTGCGCACCATCGCACTGTTCAGCATTGCATATGAAGGGAACATATTGATGTGCAAGAAGAGACAATTGAGATCTGATCAATGGTTCAAAAGCGGAAGTGAGAGACAGCTCGATTTAACCTGTTTGATGGTGATCTCTATCTGCCTAATTTTTGAAGTTAATAATTAAACTTGTTTGGAATTGTTATTTCCTTTCTTTGAGTTCTTGACTTAGTTTTACTCATAGACATATATACTAATATCAGGTGACCGAGCCTCGCTCGGATGAATAATTTATTAAGGAAGGATATATACCAAAAGTCATTTTGGGAATATTGTAATTACGAAAATGAACGATCGGGTAAAGACTATCAATCCGAAGAGTTTCTTTTTCGTTCTGTCAGTTCTCAAGGTAATTGTAAATGGCGATTAGAATAGAAAGTTCCCCAACAGTAGACCTATAGAAAACCACAGCTCACGTCTTAACGTTTTACATTGCTTCTTTCGAGTAAAATTATTGGGCTTGGAAAAAAGTCTTTGCAGTGTAACTTCTAAAATGGTTACTTTCTGACATTTAATATTCAATTAATATATTCATTATGGCTCTGAGACATGGATACTTTACAGAAAACAACTAAGACTTCTTGAGTGCTTTCATCAAAGATGCTTGCGCTCCATCATGGACATACGGTGGCAGGACCGCACTACAAACAGCGATGTCCTTGCCAACGCCGGTATGGACAGTATAGAGGGACTTCTTATTGTCCGACAGTTGCACTGGGCAGGCACGTATCCCGTATGGGAGACGAACGTATGCCAAAGGCAGTCTTTTTTTTTTTTGTGTGAGCTAATAGGTGATCGATGTAACAGAGGCGCCCCACGGAAATGCTTCAAAGACCAGCTTTGGCGTCAACTTTCCTTGGCTGAAATAGAAGAGAGCAGCTGGTTGTATGCGGCCGCCGAACGAGACAGCTGGAGGTCACTCAAGAAGGCCGCGGGATACACATTTCAGACCAAAAGAAAATCTGCTGCCGAGAACAAACGCAGACGGCGAAAAGAAATCTAAATTGACTACCTGCGGACAATGGTTATGCTTGCCCTGGATGGGGCAAAATATGTAGGTCACAGCTGGGGCTGCGCAGCCACGGGAAACACTGCATTCCTCACTAATCTTCGGACTCGAAGACAAGCCTTATTATTATGTAAGAATCATCAAGTGATGCAAAATCTACGTTATAGTGTACATAATAACAAAGTAAAATCGCGCATTATTTTCTAAGAGATTTAAAAACATCGCGTTAGTGTTCTAAAGAAGCGTTATTGTGAGGCATCTCTGTTACTCAGACAACCTTGCAGCTTACTAAAAAAACAAGATTGCCAAAAATATGTTCGTCCCCCATACGGAATAGGTGCCCTACAAAGCGTGACTGTCGGAGTATAAGAAGTTGAAACCATTTTGCAAGAATATCGCTGTTTGTATTGCGGTCTTTGGTGAAGTCGTTCAAGATGTCTTAGTTGCTTTCTATAAAGTACTCATGTCTCAGATCCACATAGATGGGTTGAGAGAATCACTGGTTGACACTGATTTTTGTAGACAGGCGGAGCGATTTATTTCGCCACACTCTCACTTGGAGGTGTCCAAAAGCACGACTATCCCTGATCACATATTAACCTCTCTTTAAAGCAATGTGTCATTTGATACTATGCTTCCCAGATAATGTGAAGTTATCTACCACTTTAAGGGATGTCAATGCGCGGTGATCTTTGGGCTGAGTAGGTTTTATTGGGTGACTTCTAGAACAAGACTTCTGTTTTACCGAGGTTTATAGGTTAACCAAAAAAAGCAGCAGTGGACCCCGAAGGTTCAAAAAGCACCGCGCTAATTCTAGGTGTAAATTATTACATTAAACCATTATAATTTATAATAAGGTTCCCGTGGTCTCCTTGTTTTCAAGGAGCTCCTGGAAATCTGAAACTCATAAAAATGTCCTTAAAAAGACAAAATTGTCACTTTGGGGTGTCAATCAATATGGTAAACGCCAGTCCTACGCGTGATATAAAAAAACGGCATCGTCAGCTTTCATTTAATAAATATGTAATGCAAATACGAATTTAATTTCTAATACAAAATCTTTATTTTCACTTATTATCCTTATCCCTACCCTTACTGGTCCGGGCGCAAGCCATTTCACATAGGACCACGCAAATGTTAGGGCCGGCCCTGGTTGTGCAAGTAAGGCATAGATAAGCTGTGTAATGTCCATTTCCTATGTTTTGGTATGGGACAGTAGACTTCGAAACTTAAACACATTGCAATAATTCACCAGCAAAATAATAACAAAGTACGGGTGTACGCAATTAAAATGTAAACAATTTATAAAGCCTACATACATACATAAAGATATTTAATTTCTTTATTTTTCTTCCAGAAATTCATAATGGATCAATGTACAATAGTTGGTGCGCAAATGTTTAATTACGCCAATTGAATCATTAAAACTTTTTCTTGTTTGCGAAGAAATGTCTTAGTGTACTGCTGTGAGCCTAGTGACGTAAGCGGTGTCAAGTTTTTTTTCCATTGACGTCATATGAAAAATTTCATTCATAAAACATTCTAGTTTTCGATAATGAGCCATTTTCAAACAGATATAACCGTCGACCTCGAGTTTTCCCGACGTGGCCAATGAGCTGAGATTTTTTTTCTCACTAATATACACATACGTTGAAGTTTTAAAGAAAATCGTTAGAGCCGTTATCGAAATAAAATTTATATATATATAAATATACATACATACATACATATATACATACATACATACATACATACATACAAGAATTGCTCGCTTAAGAGTATAGGATATCTAGACTGGACATGGAGATTTTTTTGACACTTAAAAAAATGTAATTTTTTTTTAGAAAGTTGAACCAAGGCGTTGTTTTCTCAAGTAGTTAAAAGGAGTAAAGTTGATTTTATCAACCCTAACCCATGTAACATATAATTTAATTTTTAGATCTAGATCTAGTAATTGAACATCAAAAATAAGAGTACTCTCGTCTCATAATTATTATTTTGACATTTTTAGATTCATAATCTAGAAAGATCTAGGTAATCAATCTATTTAAATGTACATAAGATTATTTAAATCAACATGAATTATTTCCATCTAGGAATTTTGAAACATCTCAGTGGAAACAAACAGGAAATGGCTTTCTTCCGAGAAATGATTTTGCATTTTTCTAAACTTTAAAAATTAAAGATCATTACTTTTCTAAGACAGAAAAGATTGATTGGGGCGACTCCCCTTAGAGTCTGTAAAAAGAGTTTACGTACATAAATATATATATATAGGTCTGTGAATCGATCAATCGCAGATAAGAATTTATTTCCGGTTTCCAGTCTAGATATAATATATATATCTATGGTTTTACTACAATAGAATTAGATCTATGTTAACAAAAAAAATATCACGTGAACTATGAACATTCATTCTCTTTATAAACCTTTATTATACTAACTTTGAAAGACAAGATCTCTTGTATAAGTGTTTTAGGGTTTTAGTGTTTAACATTGAAAATCCTAGACATTTTAGAAGCAAGAAGCTTGCCAAGTAAGATCAATGTCTGACGTAAGGCTTAGTCCAATCAGTTTCTTCTCTGTTGAGGATTACTGGAAGGTTTTCGATATTTAACAAAAAATAAAAATGAAACTTTTGAACCTCAGCTTTGGTGCTTGTTTAGTTAAACTAATCAACGTGTTCAGATGAACTCAAAACAAAACATAACTAACATTTCAGATCATCAAAACATTTTTTTCTCTCTCGACTTAAAGTTGAGTTTTAAAATCTAAAAAAAACACACGAAAATATGCCATAAAAGTATCAAATGTCGTCATTTGTCGATAAGTTCAATGCCTTTTATTTAATTTATTTGGGGGAGAGGGGTTTACATCTCGTTACAAAAACAAAATTTCTTTTTTCAATTATACGGATGTGTCTATTTTGTAATACACAAAGAAAATATTAAAGAGTAATCAGTTATGTTATTAATTTAAAATAGGTTTAGACTACCAAGAATAATTCTGTGCTATAGGAAATAGATTTCGTTCAGCATAATTTCTTGCTTTTAGTATGCTCCATGAGCTAAGGTCCAATTACTTGTGTGGACTGTTGTTTTTTTTGTTTAGTTTTGTTAATAAACCTTAAGGCTTTGTTTGATCTGTTAAAAGATTCATCAATATGGAGATTCCATAGTAATTTGTTTTTCATTTATTATAACTTCTAGGTATTTTGCGTTTTTAGTCTGTTACTGGTTTACCATGAATAAGATAAGTGGAATGTCTTTTTATTTTTGTTAGTTTAAAAGTTACTCTTAACAACTCATAATTTTCTGGGTGGAAAGACATGCTCTAATTTTGTTGCAATGTTGCTTTTTCAACCTGAACTACCTATATACACACACACACACGCACGCACACACACACACACGCACACACACATACATTCATACATACATACTTACAAACAAACATATACATACATATATATACGCTCTCACACTTTTCGATTATTTTTTCTTACAATGAGAACCGGTGAACATTTTTTTAAACATTCTCCATTAGATCGACCCTCTCACCATACACTTTTCAGAATTTTTCCGAGGCTCCAGTTGAGTTCCCCCTTCTCGTTCCCCACTCTACATTTAAGTTGGCATTGTGTCCTCTAAAAAAAGGAAATATCAAATGTCAACAAAAGCAGTTTTCCCTCTAAGATGTGCTCCAAAAATTTAAGCATAAAAAAAGCTCACATTATGCTTAAAAACGGAAGGAATTTTAAAATCATATTCTACAATACGTCAGCTTAAAAAAACACAATATATTGGGTTTCAATTGCGAATAAAAAATGGCTCCAGGTAAATGAATTTTCGGCATTTTCCATCATGAAAATATTTTAGTTGTCCAAGGTAAGTAATAACAGATTACATTTTTTTTATTTTTCGTTCAGGGGATAGGTCATAATGAGGAAAAGATTTTGTGCTTGTAATACAGACTATATTCCCAAGTTTAAAAACCAAGGATGCACGCTTGATTCACATTCCTCCTCTTTCCGTTTCTAAAATTCGGATTATCGATCTGTCCATAAAATGCTGAGAGTCAGAGATATTGTTTTATTACCCAGACCTCTTTCGTTTCTCCTGCATAACGTTCAAGTCCGATGCCTAAGTTGGCGCTGCCAACATGTGTCTTTGAATTAGGACAAACAGTTTCAGATGGTTTATAGAACAAAAAGTGAATGTATAAGAAAGCGGAAGAGTGCGCTAACAAACAAACAAAAGTTGTATCAGTGAAAGACAAGCAAATCTATTGAACGGGACCTTTTAAAATCTATTGAAGACGTTCCCTGATCAAAAAGATGGATACGTCTTGTCTTAGCGCGTCTCTGTTTGGATGACGTCATTGAAAATTGAACAGAACTGAAACAAATGTTGTGTGTGTGTGTTTTAACGTTTATTTTTCTTTATTTATTATTTCGTTCTCAGATACTTCCACCTTTACACCCCCCCCCCCCCCAGCTTCAATATACTCAGGGGCGTTCTACGAATCTCGAAATTTAATATTCCAGTCTACAGCTGGATTTGAAACCCTAATCCTTTGGTGTGGAACCCAAACGCTTTATCCTCACACTTTGTTTTATTTTTTTTTAGAGGTTCCGAAGACAATGAGACCATGGGTAGTCTGAAATGTCAAAAAACATCAATCTGTTAGTAAAGTAAGCAACTGACTAGGAATTGCACAAGTCTTTATTATTATGTCATATTATAGTCTGACGCCTGTATCTGTTGAGTCTGATATGCCAGACTCTACTGCTTTGTTAAAATAGGTCACATACTTCCAGAATATGCAAATAAAATGTGATTGGTTTGTTGGTTTTGTAGCCAATGCTTAAATACATCATTTGAAACCAGTGACATGACACGAAGAATAAAATATTGACATCTTTTGATCTATTTTCTAATCTTGTACTCCAGTGATTTAGGGCATGGCACACAAACATACACATCCTCTTCAAGCAAGGCCCTACCCAACGACGGCGGAGGCTAATTATCACTTGGTTATAAATCGTTCATCTTATCTCCAGCATGTACAAACTAAGACGTCGTGGTAGAGGAAGGGGAAGTGTGAAAAAAAGGAAGTTTGCCAGAGGAAGAGTGAAGTGCTAGAAGAAGGGCGGCTGTTTGCGAGCTTTCGCTGCTTAAGAATCAGTTAAAAAACAGCTCAGCGTTCTCCATGCTATGATGCATGTCTGAGCTATAAAAACCTCGTTGAATTGACGTTACTGTTAGAGTGATAGATCTACAGGTTTGCAGATTAAGCGACTGATATGTTTTCCGTTCGAGTCAACCGCCCCCCAAGATGTTATTAATGTTCCAGATAATTTCATTATGAAATGAATGGTGTCAGAAATTCTTCTGTTGCAATGTATCATCGGATCTTCTTTCAAACTAGGTGGCTGACACTTTTAGAGTGTCTCTAGCCACAAGTGTTTCTCTTATTTTTGTCTTGTCTCATTCTCTTTTTTTTTGTTTTATACATTTGTGACCCTCTCATAGATTTCGCATCTCTAGACTGATGAAACGTTTTGTGGTAACTTGTTTAAGCTTTTATATAATCCGCTTAAATTGAAATATTCTGAAATACTATTTGGTACTGATTCTCTGACCAATCAAGAGTGCCTTGTTTTGAAGCATTCCTTCTTCGGAACTTCTAGGCGTGTTTTTTTTTTAAGAGCATATGATTGTTATTAAAGGACAAGAAGATATAGAGAAGAGTTATATCCGTCTCGGTATTTATGAGTGATTTATAGTCCATCTGTGTTCCTTCTTTGTGATTTGGCAAGTTTTACCCATAGAGTTTGTAAAATCGTCAGGATAGTAATGCATGGGTAGCTCTGAGTAACAAGAGACTCTAGGACTCTATGGGGGATACATAACAACAAAACCATATATAAAGAGGCTTTGTTAGAATGATGTCTTGTTTATACTTATTAGGAAGTAGATTTATAGCTTTGCATACTTTTCCTAATGTTTTTATTTTCTGAATAATCTTGTGTTTATACATCTATCTGGTCCATCTCCCAAATTTGTACAAAGCTTATATCACTCTGTCTGGTTAAAGATTTGTACACGTTAGTTCTCCCACACCCAATCTCGGATCAAACTGAAATATTGCACAATTATTTCTATTAGTAATTAATAATTTTGTTTGGTATCTCGAACAAGGGAAGAAATTGTACTTGAAACTAAAGTGGTGGTAAAAGTAGAATTAGTCCCCTTTATAGGTCGCAGCTCTAAATTGAAACAAATAATACATAAATATACAATCTTCTCAAGTCATAAGTACCTCACCAGCAGAGTGGTTAGAATGTCGGCTTGAGGAGATTTAAACCATGAGTTCGAATTTACGTCGTTCCTTTTTTTTTTTTTTTTTTTAAATGCTTTTAAAAAACGATTACAGTCATATTCTCCCAGCTATCCCTTTCTCTACCACCCCCCTTTCCATTTTCCTAACTGGTTCGGATAAGTGATAGCCTCATAGCGTTTTGAGAAAGCTAAAACATGGTGGAAATATATATGATCCCACGAATTTATTGTTGTTGGTCTAGATCTATTACAAATAAAATTACATGACTGATGCGAACTAATTGATACAATGACACTTCGTATAAGATTTTTTTTAAAAGTATTTTTTCAAGGTTTTCTTGTTTGAAGATTGCACAGACTAATTATTCTAGAAATTTAGTTTTCTTGAGATTGGGCATAATAGCAAACTTAAAAAAAAAATGTTTCCATAACATACTTTCTTACTTACTATTTCATCTACAATAACACACAAGACAAACATCTTAACGGTTCCTGGACAAGACTACGTATTCAGATAGTAGAACATGGGGAAACCATTTCGAATCCATCGTTACCAAATATAGCATACGCAAGTGACATAGCAGTTTGTAATGTTCATCACAAAATTTTGGGTTAGATAGATGTATAAACACAAGATTATTCAGAAAATAAAAACATTAGGAAAAGTATGCAAAGCTAAAAGTCTTTTAGAGTACGTAAATAAAGACCAACAGAATGTTTATTAGTTTTCGAGACTTATACAACATGTAATTGTTTTTAAGTTGGTGTTTAATGTATTGTATGCCAGTTTGAACTCTGTCCAAAATCAATTCCAGTTATTAACTACAAAAACATGTTCATCAATGTTTTTTGTGTTTGTATACGATATGTTTGAGGCTAGCCTCTGGTGTAATAAGGCTGGAGATATCCATCATTTCAGATCCGTGCACATATAAGTTGAGGTGTAAGGTGCACATTTAAGTTGAGGTGTAAGGTGCACATATAAGTTGAGGTGTAAGGTGCACATATAAGTTGAGGTGTAAGGTGCACATTTAAGTTGAGGTGTAAGGTAAATTTAATACTGAACCTGATCAAAATAGCGAGCATCATTTTTTGTTGTTGTGTAAAGTGATTTATTCAGATTTAACTTTCAATTAGAATAACAAAGAAGACAAAGATGTTAACAGATCCATACAACACTGTTTATTGCATAGAAAAAGGATCTCAGAATTCTGACCACACTTAGCTCTGTACTAGCTCATAAGTCTAAATTGAGCTTGGAATACCTTCGGAAAGCCTAATTTTTTGGTTATCGTCAAGCCCAAACAGTTACATTCCACATTTTTACATTTCTCTCCCCCCCCCCCCCCCTCGGATCCACTCGGCTTTTTATTAGTTATTTTCTCTGAAGAGCACCTGGAGGGAGCTTCAACAGCTAAAAATAATTCAAGGGAGTGAAACAAGTAATAAGATCATACCCAAGATGTACAAAATATTTCGAAAAAAAAACTTTATGAAAAAAAAAAAGATAATATACAAAGGGTCGTGTTACCGTGTCATGTTAACCATGATACAATAACCTAATAACTTCTATTTATTGAGTATACAACAGTTTAAAAGGGTATCACAACGTGCACAAATTAGACAATAGGCCTACATCAAATTTTATTAAAGTTGTTCCAAACATTGAAAAGCTAGATTGTCATAGTCTCGAAATACACATGAGCAAATGTACAAGAAACACAAAGAATACCACTCCCCGATGTAAACTGTTTACCTTATACTGTTATAGTTTGTAACGAAAAATAAAACAGTGCAAACCTCCGTAAAATGAATTCGATATACAAAAAAACAACAAATAAAAATGTAAGAGCGGTGATGTATTAATAGAAACATCCTTACAGAGTATAAGTTTCTTTTCTCTGGATTTTAAACATGTATACTTATAAAAAACCTCAACTAAGTTACTAGCTTTCACGATTTCGTTTTCCATAGACAGAATGGCTAGATCTGGAAGATGTATCTCTAAAGTGTGTGGCCGATGTGCAAATAACCCAAAATACAAATACAAATATTCTTTGAATTGTCTCAAAAAGTTTTTCATGTCATTTGATTTTTTAGAAGTGTTGCTTCATTCTGAATAGGGCTTACATCTACCAGTGCTTCATGCTGAAAAGGGGTTAACTCCAACAAGTGCTTCATGCTGAATAGGGCTTACATCTACCAGTGCTTCATTCTGTATAGGGCTTACATCTACCAGTGCTTCATTCTGCATAGGGCTTACATCTACCAGTGCTTAATGCTGAATAGGGCTTACATCTACCAGTGTTTTATGCTGAATAGGGCTTACATCTACCAGTTCTTCATGCTGAATAGGGCTTAGATCTACCAGTGCTTCATGTTGAATAGGGCTTAGATCTACCAGTGCTTCATGCTGAATAGGGCTTACATCTACCAGTGCCTCATGCTAAATAGGGCTTACATCTACCAGTGCTTCATGCTGAATAGGGCTTACATCTACCAGTGCTTCATGCTGAATAGGGCTTACATCTACCAGTGATTCTTTCTGTAAAGGACTTACATCTACCAGTGCTTCTTTCTGTAAAGGACTTACATCTAGCAGCGCTTCATTCTGTAAAGGACTTACATCTACCAATGCTTCATTCTGTAAAAGGACTTACATCTACCAGCGCTTTATTCTGAATAGGACTTATATCTACCAGTGCTTCATTCTTTAAAGGACTTACATCTACCAGTGCTTCTTTCTGTATAGGACTTACATCTAGCAGCGCTTCATTCTGTAAAGGACTTACATCTACCAATGCTTCATTCTGTAAAGGACTTACATCTACCAGCGCTTCATTCTGAATAGGGCTTACATCTACCAGCGCTTCATTCTGTAAAGGACTTACATCTACCAGTGCTTCTTTCTGTAAAGGACTTACATCTACCAGTGCTTCATTCTTTATAGGACTTATATCTACCAGCGCTTCATTATGAATAGGGCTTACATCTACCAGCGCTTCATTCTGTATAGGACTTACATCTACCAGTGCTTCATTCTGTAAAGGACTTTACATCTACCAGTGCTTCATTCTGTAAAGGACTTACATCTACCAGTGCTTCATTCTGTAAGGGACTTACATCTACCAGCGCTTCATTCTGTATAGGACTTACATCTACCAGTGCTTCATGCTGAATAGGGCTTACATCTACCAGTGCTTCATTCTGTATAGGGCTTACATCTACCAGTGCTTCATTCTGTATAGGGCTTACATCTACCATTGCTTCATTTTTTTGTATAGGGCTTACATCTACCAGTGCTTTATTCTGTATAGGACTTACATCTACCAGTGCTTCATTCTGAATAGGGCTTACATTAGCGGTTCTCAACCTTTTTGTTGCCGCGACCCCCTAAAACGATTCCCCACTAGACAGCGACCCCCAATTGTATTTTTTCGTTTTCGTTCATAAGATTCGGTAAATTGAAATTTGCTCATGTTCTAAAATCGTTCTCGTTTTGTCTCTATCTGATTTGTTTGATGTAGTGTCAGTGGTATAAATGGAACACGGAATTAAAGCTGTATGTCATTGTAATGAGTGTCAAATAAATGTCTTTTAGAATTAAATTGCTGACAAAAATTTTATTTCATGACTTACATTTATTAACTTTTCTATTGCGTATTCAACATATTCATGTGCACAGACTTGTGTGACCATTTGAAAAGTATGGCGATACATTGGGGGATGATATTAAATAAGGTAAACTACATTGTCGCATATTTGTCAATACGCTAACGTTGGTTGGATTCTTGTGAGAGTCTTTGTAAGAGCACAATGAATGTCATCTTCAGCATCAAGTCAACTTCTTTATTTAGACTTGCTAACAGGCTGAAAAAACCCTTTTTCTCAAAAATATATGTCTATTGTTAGAAATGGATAAAGAAGGCGCAAGACAATGTCAAAATTGGGAAATGGCTGCAAAAACGTGATCCAGAATTGTGTAAATGACAATCATTTTTAGCTGCATGGCTTTTGATGAGCTCAATAAACTCTCTCTGTCTCCGGAACATCTTTAACTTTGACTTCTAGTAAGTATAAACATGATGTCTTCTAGATATGGAAGTTTGGTGAAATTTCACTCGCACGCTAGTGCTATGACAGAAATTACCATTGTGGTCGGTCTGTCAGATTCAATGCCCATTTTTCCTAACAGAAAGCAGATAAAGTTGGCAAGATCTAAGTTTTATTTTCATCCAGTTTTTTATGCCAAAGTTGAAGTTTCACTTGGACGAACTGATCTTTTCATATAACCCATAATGCATGTGATCCTTGCGTTGAAAAATTTAATTATTCAAGGTGACAAAGATGTCTACCATGTCGGCTATTTTCTGTGTTTTCTTTCTAAAAAAAATCTTCTTCAAGAAGATTTTAAAAAAAAGAAAACCACATTTAGAACCTTGCCTTTAGACAACCACGTCACATCAGTGGGAAATAGCAGGACACGTTGAAGCCATCAAGCTCAGTACAGTGAAGTAGCTATCAATGACAAAATACGTCTACCTTCAAACAGTGATGTTACAATCACCAACTTTATTTGTCATATTTATCCTCTAGCAAAATATCCTTCTTAAAAATGTTACCCTAATTTTTTCTGAAATTTTTGTTTGACGATGTTTTGTTTTTTTGAATATGGGGGTTTTCCGGGTAATTTGCCTTTGTTTTCTTATATCAAATAAAAAATGTATACCACCTATGGTACCAATTATCTTCTTACATCTACCAGCGCTTAGCTTTATTTTTAATAGGGCTTACATCTACCAGTGCTTTGCTTCATTCTGAAAACGGGTAGATTTTTTTCGACGCTATAATTGACTAGAGGCATGGCTATAATAAATAATTCACGAAATATAACACAATATTAATACTAAATTTAAAATTGTTTTTTACTTTTAAATATTTATACCTTCTATTAAAACGAGTTTCGCTTCATTTGTTTTTGATATATTAGAAATGAGAACTATTAGATATAACTCTAACTGGGTTTTAATTTAGTAAAATCAGCAAAGTTCCCCTTTAAAAACTGCGTTCTATAGTGCAGATGATGTAAAGGTCATCTGTTTCTGTGGTCCACGGTTTTACGAAGGTGTCATGTGGCCAGCACGACGACCAACCGCCTTTACCTTTCCCAAACAAATGTGAGATAGCCATTGGTGCTTAGTGGACTTAGAGGCGCCCAAAATCTTGTAAATAAACCCCCCAGTCTCACCACGATTCGAGCCCTGGACCTCGGTTCGGAAGCCAAGCGCTTTACCGCTCATTCACCGCGCCCTCCGGTATTTAATATAAGTAGTAAAGTAAAATTCCCCTCTCAGACTTTGGGGGTTATAGGGCAGATGAGGTAAAGGTCATCTATTTTTAATATAACAGAATAAAAAAATCAGTAATGAAGTGAGATGCCCACACTGAGGTTATGAAATAAAAATATGGATGTGAACATCAACATTTGTTATGAGCAGCACATGTTTTCCAACCCAAAACATTTCCTCTTCTCCAGTGCAATCAATCAAATTACTGCTTTGTTATTGTTGTCATAGCATTGTATTACAAATGGATTTCTTTTCAGCTCCTTTCCTAGCGCGATCATGAATTAAACAGCAGATGTGCCGCTGCAGTGCAAACGATAACACCCACTTGGTTAATGTTGTCATGACCTTTACTAATTAACTCAAAATGACAAACGAAACTTTCTGTTGTAAGACCCGAGCCCAAGAAATTAATCGTGTATGAAATATTGTTTCACTCTGCTTCAGTGTATGGGTACTATACAGAAAGCAGTTAAGACTATTTGAACGCTTTCACCAAAGATGTTTGCCCTCCATCATGGACATACATGGCAAGACCGCACTATAAACATCGATGTTCTTGCCAACGCCGGTATGGACATTATAGAGAGACTTCTTATGGCAGTTACGCTGGGCAGGGCACACATCCCGTATGGGAAACGAACGTATGCCAAAAGCAGTCTTTTTTGGTGAGCTGAAAGGTGGTCGACGTTAGAGGTGCATCGCGGAAACGCATTAAAGCCTAGATTAGGCTCCAACTTTCTTTAACTGACATAGAAGAGAGCACCTGGTTGTATGCGGCCTCAGAACGAGAAAGCTGGAGGTCACTTACAAAGGCCGCGGGATACACATTTGGGACCAAAAGAAAATACGCTGCCGAGAACAGATGTAGACGGCGAAAAGAAAATCTCAATCGACCACAGGCGGACAATGGTTATGCCTGCGCTTGATGTGGCAAAATATGTAGGCTACAGTAAACAGTGAACGAATGCAAACAGGTATCACATGACATTGTAGAAGTATTATCAACACACACAATGAACATGACCTTCTGACATGCTGGACACCCGTAGAAAGAAAACAATTCGGGTACAAGAAACAAAGTTTAAAAATTTGATTTTACGCAGCTGCAAAGTGTATACTGTCACCGCCGTGTCTTAATACTTCTGACACCATAATGTCACTGGTACTTCTGACACAATGTCACTGGGGTTGTTTTAGATGTTGGCGTGGTGACATTGGGTTCATATTATGAACTTATAATGTAGGCGTTGTCAGGATGAATATTTCATACGTTCATACATCTCTAGTAAATGAGGAATTGGCTCCTTATGTATCAGACACAAATATTATGTTTAATATATATAATAATGATAATAACAACACATATGGAGTATGATACAATCCACGAGTATTCACTAATAATCCTCTATAGATATAACTTATTGACTCCTTATAGAAATACTGGTACACATCCTTAATTTACTTTATAATAGCTCTTTACACTTTCTAACTTACTGTTCTGACTGGCTCTTTCTTACCAACTGCCCTTACTGCCTGTATCTAACCAACTGCCCTTACTGCCTGTATCTAACTAACTGCCCTTACTGACTGTTTCTAACTAACTGCCCTTGCTGTCTGTATCTAATTAACAGCCCTTACTGCCTGTATCTAACTAACTGCCCTTACTGCCTGTATATAACTAACAGCCCTTACTGCCTGTATATAACTAACTGCCCTTACTGCCTGTATCTATCTAATTGCCCTTACTGCCTGTATATAACTAACTGCCCTTACTGTCTGTATTTAATTAACTGCCCTTACTGCCTGTATATAACTAACTGCCCTTACTGCCTGTATATAACTAACTGCCCTTACTGCCTGTATCTAACTAATTGCCCTTACTGCCTGTATATAACTAACTGCCTTTACTGCCTGTATCTAATTAACTGCCCTTACTGCCTGTATATAACTAACTGCCTTTACTACCTCTATCTAATTAACTACCCTTACTGCCTGTATCTAACTGCCCTTACTGCTTGTATCTAACTAACTGACCTTACTGCCTGTATCTAACTAACTGCCCTTACTGACTGTTTCTAACCCAATGCTCTTACTGGTTAACCCAAGGTTAAAAATGTTCACCTGCTAGGTTCATGATTTAAATAATACTCATAATATTAAAATAGGGTATCAGCTATATGGCACCAACTTTGAGGTGGTGACAATACATGCTATGTAAAAATACTTCACCTATCAATACTTCCGTACTTGATACACCGCACTCACCAAACATTTCGTTAATTATGGATGCGCTTCCTAATATGAAAATCACCTTATGATATATAATAATAATATTTTAGTCCGAATTTTAGTACTTCACTAAAATATAAGTTTAGTTAATCAAGCAATGATTAGATTAGATTGAAAAGGGATATTGATTTTTATCAATTAGTATCAACCAATATTACCTTTCAAAAAACAATTCTTATCAATTTGTGTCGACAATTACTAGTCTTTCAGAAATTGATTGTTATCAATTAGTATTAACAATTCAAAGTTGTTTAGACATTGATTCCTATCTGTTAGTATAAACAATTACTTGTCTTTCACAAAGTAACTTTAAAACCTACCAGTGATATTTATTTGTATTTGTCCATGGCCCCAACACGTTTGGTTGTAAAGTAAATTTTCCATTTCAGACTCTGCGATATGCATCTGGTTGTGATTAGACTTATTTGGCACTGACACAGTTTTAAATCTCGATCCTGTTCTAAATTACTCATTTAAAACCTAAAAATCTTACAAACTATCTACACTTTTGAAGCCAAAAACATACATCCAAAATTCACACAGACTTTGAAGACAGTCACATCCAAACGCCTAGAAGACAAGACTTCACGAAAACTAAAATAGCTTGGAAAGGGTACAGACGCTGACCAATGCTAGTCAGGACATTATCTTAGGAGTGACCGAGAAAAGGTTTATTGTCGACTAGTTGTAGATAGACCGACAGCAGCAATGAGAAATTGGGTGGCGTTCAAGGACGAATCAAGAGAAACAATCACGATGATTGAAACAAGGGAAATAACTCAGCGGTAGATTAGTTTGCTAAGAAGCCAAAAGTGCAAAGTGGGGTACGGGAGAAAGAAAGACAACCGAGACAAAGTAACTCCCGAAGCTGTCCTACAAACATTGCTAAGAAATGAAAGCAATACAGATGGAGGACAAAAAGGTCACAACCTAAATAGTACGTAGATCGATGATCAATATTCAATCATACATCAAGTTGTGTAATCCTTTAATAGCTAGCATAGTCATTAAATAATGTTTTAGACCTTTATGTCAATGGGTCGTACTTTGTGTACCTCATATACTATTACTGATATAGAATCAAGAGTAGGTCTAGTTAGTGAAACTTCTAGAGTATATATAAGATGAGCGCATTTCTCATTTCCTATGGACTCGAAGATGACTGTAAAGTCCAATCCTAGCTTTAAAAAGCCGGCCGCATACGTGGCATGAGTGGGTTAGGTCAGTTGCAGCTAGGCCTGCTTCTTCCCTCAGCTTTTTTTTGGTTCTGCGCTCTTTCGCCCTGGTCACTCTTTTTGCTTCACATCTTGAGACTCCGAGATGTACTTAGATTTTAACATTCCACTTCCATCTAGAAACTAATCACAACCCATCTTGAATGAATTTAGGCAACCTAAACACTATCACCCCTCATTCACACACACCCATTCTAAAATACCTATCATTACGAAAAAACAATCCATAAAGTAGGTTCTGGGTTATTCCACGCTTTCCTTAATTTCAATTTCCCGAACCAATAATTCTGAGAGTGAGGCTATTCACTGTAGCTAATAAATTAGCTGTGACGTATCACACGAACTGACCAGTACACACACTCAAGACCTGATCCAAACGCATCCACAAAGTGAAGTTCTGGCCTACACACACTCAAGACCTGATCTAAACACATCCACAAAATGAAGTTCTGGCCTACACACACTCACACAGACAACGAAACATCCAAACTTTCTGTGGAAAAAAAAACGTAACAAGCGATTTTGTGCCCAGTTCTGGTATGGAAATAATTGCCTCACAACTCACTGCATAAGAGCTAGAGATTTTGGTGTTTTGTTTTTGTTGTTCATTTGAATAATGAACAAATGTTTTAATGTTCATCAGATATGGAGAAAGAGAAGGGTGAGCACGAAAGAGAAAATAAATGAAGCTCATTACATTTTTTTTGGTTGGGTTTCCTTATCAACTCTTGGTGGCTTCGTTTTGGGCTTCGGCCAGATTTTTCAATTTCTCTAACACTGTTTAGGGTAGATGTAAATCCGTCTAGAATTTGGACTCCCCCCCCTCCTTTTTTTTTTTCAATCAATATGTGCTATCAGTCAGCACATCGCTGTATAATCCTGAAGGTTCAAAGTGACCCAGGTTCAGGGCATTTGTAAAGAGATGAAGTCTTCTGAATCATAGTTCATCAGATTGGTTTATAAAGAACTAAAGTACATCGTGAACTCACTATGTGACGTAATATTTATTTAGAGTGAAGTTGAAATGTCTGTTCCATTTAATCTTGAAAACCTGGAAGTTTCACTCTAAAATAAAAGTGCATACTTTATATAATATATGCTTACTTTGGTTGTTTCCTTTCTAGGTTTGGCCAGTTATGTTTAAGCGCTAATTAATTATGATGTTTCTTTTATGTCTTTTGATTAGTCCACGATGAAAGGTTGTAGCTGTTGAAAATGTGTTTCAATCTCGTTAGTCAACATGTATAAATCACGCTGGTCACATTGGGACATTATGATGATTGGTACTTCGTGTATGGGGTGTATAAAATTTAAGACATAATAGTTTGTATGCACGTTTTGTTTGAGGGAATATAAGATTGTGGTAAATGATTGTTGCATGACCTAGTTTTTATAAACATACATCCACTTTTTTACAGCATTTTGTTTTATTTAGAGGTATGTTAAATTCCTTATATTCACTAGTATTACTACACTAGTACACTAGGTCACTCCTATCAATAAACAAGGAAACAAAACTAACACGGTGTTGTAATCCTATTTAAACTTGCTTTCGTGGTGCTAAGAAATAAAAATGAAACATCGGACCTAGAGGGGACACCTACGAGTTTGGGTTTAAAATAATTAAATAAAAACTCTTTCTTTGCAGAGGTAGCCGTGTGCCACGTGGGGATTAGATAGTTAATGAGCTATCCCCCAGGAGTTATTCTAAGTAGTATAGACTTAATCTCCTCAAAAAGTATTTGATCTACACGATACTGTTAAATGCACACAAAAAAATAGTTTTTTTTAAAAATTGTTTCATCAAATATCATCTTGGTGAGCTTCTTTGTCATGTTTTGAATAGATTTCAATAGGAAGACACACTGACTCGCTGACTGGCTTTGAAAACCTTATTTCTGTCACTTCATTGGCTCTTTCAGTTATTGAACGATTATGGTTCATCTCCTGATATATTTCTCCTGTAAGCTATTGTCTAAAAAATATATATTTTAGCCACTTTCGTTACTTTGTCCTTGCAATAGCCTTTTTTCTCGTTCCGGACTGTCCACACTTTTACAATCGGTGTTTATTTGTATCTAGACATTCGAATATATTACATTTACCTATTAAAAAATGCTTATTATCATGTAATAGAGGTTAAAAAAAGGGCCTACACCAGGTGGTTCATTTGGTCTGAAAAAAGCAGCTCACCGAAAACATTTTATTTTTTGTTGCGTGAAATAAATACGCTAATACTTCATACAGTGAATTATAGCATGCATAGTGAGACTGAATGTATTGCTTTTGTTATTTATGTATGAAAGAGTTATGTTCCTTTGTTTATATATTCCCAAGGTATGAATGATAAACAGTATGCATCTTATGGGAACTGAATGTTTGCATTTTCTCTATGGCAAGTTCTGAGTTTTGTGACTGATAAGTTTTGTTGGTTTTCTAGGAGTGAAAGAGAACGGGTTTCTTGGAGTGAAAGAGAACGGGTTTCTTTGATTAAAAGAGAACGGGTTTCTTGGAGTGAAAGAGAACGGGTTTCTTGGAGTGAAAGAGAACATGTTTCTTTGATTAAAAGAGAACAGGTTTCTTGGAGTGAAAGAGAACGGGTTTCTTGGAGTGAAAGAGAACGTGTTTCTTGGAGTGAAATAGAACGGGTTTCTTTGATTAAAAGAGAACGGGTTTCTTGGAGTGAAAGAGAACGGGTTTCTTGGAGTGAAAGAGAACGTGTTTCTTGGAGTGAAATAGAACGGGTTTCTTTGATTAAAAGAGAACGGGTTTCTTGGAGTGAAAGAGAACATGTTTCTTTGATTAAAAGAGAACAGGTTTCTTGGAGTGAAAGAGAACGGGTTTCTTGGAGTGAAAGAGAACGTGTTTCTTGGAGTGAAAGAGAACAGGTTTCTTTGATTAAAAGAGAACAGATTTCTTGGAGTGAAAGAGAACGGGTTTCTTGGAGTGAAAGAGAACGGGTTTCTTGGAGTGAAAGAGAACGGGTTTCTTGGAGTGAAAGAGAATAGGTTTCTTTGATTAAAAGAGAACAGGTTTCTTGGAGTGAAAGAGAACGGTTGCTTTACTGTTTTCAAATTTATTAATGATGTTCTTTCTTGCGATAGTTTTTTATTCTACTTTATTTAATAATAATAATGCAGCTTTTCTTCGAGTCCAAAGATGAATGAGGAGTGCAGTATTTCACGTGTTTACGTTATTTAGTAGTGTCGTTATATGTTCATTACTTATTAGTATTGATCTGCAGTGCTCCAGGTCGTAGTGCCCCAGTGAGTCTAGTAAAGATATTGTCACAATACCGCCTCTACCAGTGCGATGCTCAGGTCTGAGCCAGTAAAGCACATATATACACACACACACACACACACATATATATAAGAAAAAAGTCTTTACTGAAAGAGAGTAATTCTTTTTCCAGTTTGACTAGTTTTGAATAAGTTCTACCTCTTGAGAGTTGAAGTTTTCTTGCCCAATGAAGATGGAATATAGATACGTCGTTGGACGTAATCATCTTCTTTTTTGAAGTAACGTCTGTATTATATAAGATAAGAAGAAATAGTCCACATCAGGAGAGATAAATGGTTGAACTTAACTAGAACAGAGTTGGACTCGGTACACCATGTAAGAATTCAGCTTCAAATCAATGACCAGATTAACAAGCTTTGATGAACGATTTCATACTGAATGCAAAGATTACACGTTTCTCAATAGTTGAAGTGCTTGCATGCAAATCATGTCATTATGTTCTCGGGATGCTGTTTTCTTTTTTTTAAATGTGTATTTGATCGAGTTGCATTAATGAGGCTATTGATTCAGAGATATAGACTTAATCGAAATCAAACATAACAGACTGATTTGCGATATGTTGAAGGCTTTAGTGATTTTTTAACTTTAATTGTTAATTTGTACCTTCACCTGTCTCTAAGTGTGTCAGACCGTTGGGGCACTAATGATGTAAAAAGAAAAACAAGCCCATTAGTTCCTGTGTGTGCCACTCCCTCTTTTACCTGGGACTGTTCTTTACAGAAAACTCTTCGCGAGGCCTAAGGATCTTGTTATATGTTTGTATAGTTGTGAACTCTCCTTTTGGACAGCGGTCAGAAGGTCAGCATGTTGACTAATCAAAGTTTCAAAGTTTATAACGCGGTATTTGTATGTGAAATTGTTAATTAATAAGTTGAAATGGAGTTGTTTTTTCTACAATAATCGAATGCCATATAAAAATTGAAATCAAAGTTATTCAACCTTTCAAGTCGAAATGTTTCTCATTGGCCCTACCATCTATTTGTAAATTATCAATGCGCTTGCAGCACCCGTATTGAGACGTTTTTATTTATTACAGATTGTTAATGTTACATTTTCTAGTTTGATATAACCGAGTGCTACCTAAGTCATTGATTATAAACTTAGTACATTTTTGTTGTATAAAACAGATGGTTTCAAATTTTTGCTAATATCAGGGCCAATCATCAATGGCAATGTGTCGGATACAAATCATTTATTAAGACATGCAAACATTTAGCAACCCATTTCAAATTTTTAAAATTTAAGTTTTAAAAGTACCCCTATCGCTTTCTTTGTTACCTCATTACTTTCTATGCAACATTTAAATTATACCGTCAAGCCTTGATATCCGTGTCCACACTGGTTCCACCCACCTAAGTTCATTCATGGAGTTCTGACTTGAAAAGAGGTATTGTAAAAAGCAACAATGCACAATATTATAGTTGTTCCATTCAGCAGTTATTTGAAATAAAAACATATATTCCTGCATTCCTACTCTAGATAAGTTATACATCCCTTGATTTATACATCTTATCTTCTCTTATTTACTTGATGTAAACATCTTATCTTATCTTATTTACAGCATGGCGTAATTCTAGGAGACAGGTTATTGAGATCTGGTAACTCCAAGAGTTTTCTTACAGAAGCATGCAATCTTCCATGACTATCATAAACTTCAATCTTTTCTTGACCTTATTTAATCGGGATCTGACAGCGATCATTTCCAGAGACTGATTCGTCGTCCACCCAAATCTGTCAGAAGGACATCATTGGAAACTAGCACGCAAACTTTTTTTTCTCTCAGAAGTGTTTCAGGATCGTGGTATTGGGGGGTTGTGCCAGTGATGAAGTCTTTGAACTTTTTTATGTTAGCATATTACGTTGAGTGTTTCGTTTTTTTCGGTCATTTTAAACTTTCTATCCTCGCTTTCTTTCTTTCTTTCTTTTTTTCTTTCTTTTTTTCTTTCTTTCTTTTCTTTCTTTATTTCTTTTCTTTCTTTCTTTCTTTTCTTTTTTCTTTGTTTATTTTCTTTCTTTCTTTCTTTTCTTTCTTTTTTTTCTTTCTTTTCTTTCTTTTTTTTCTTTCTTTTTTTTCTTTCTTTCTTTGCTTCTTTTCTTTCTTTCTTTGTTTCTTTTCTTTCTTTCTTTGTTTCTTTTCTTTCTTTCTTTGTTTCTTTTCTTTCTTTCTTTTCTTTCTTTCTTTGTTTCTTTTCTTTCTTTCTTTCTTTTTTTTCTTTCTTTCTTTTCTTTTCTTTGTTTCTTTCCTTTCTTTTTTTTTCTTTCTTTGTTTCTTTTCTTTCTTTCTTTTTTTTCTTTCTTTCTTTGTTTCTTTCTTTGCTTCTTTTCTTTTTTTTTTTGTTTCTTTTGTTTGTTTCTTTCTTTCTTTTCTTTCTTTCTTTTTTTCTTTTCTTTCTTTGTTTCTTTTCTTTCTTTCTTTTCTTTTTTTGTTTCTTTTCTTTCTTTCTTTCTTTTTCTTTCTTTGTTTCTTTTCTTTCCTTCTTTTTTTTCTTTCTTTGTTTCTTTTCTTTCTTTCTTTTTTTTTCTTTCTTTCTTTGTTTCTTTCTTTCTTTTTTCTTTCTTTGTTTCTTTTCTTTCTTTCTTTCTTTGTTTATGTTCTTTCTTTCTTTGTTTCTATCTTTCTTTGTTTGTTTGTTTCTTTTTTTGTTTGTTTGTTTGTTTGTTTCTTTGTTTGTTTGTTTGTTTCTTACTTTTTTAGTTCTTTGTTTCTTTTCTTTCTTTCTTTTTTCGTTTCTTTGTTTCTTTTCTTTCTTTCTTTTCTTTGTTTCTTTTCTTTCTTTCTTTTCTTTCTTTTTTTTGTTTCTTTCTTTCCTTTTTTTTCTTTCTTTGTTTCTTTTCTTTCTTTCTTTCTTTTCTTTCTTTCTTTCTTTTCTTTCTTTCTTTTCTTTTCATTCTTTCTTTGTTTCTTTTCTTTCTTTCTTTGTTTCTTTTCTTTCTTTTCTTTGTTTCTTTTCTTTCTTTCTTTTCTTTCTTTCTTTTTTTTTCTTTCTTTCTTTTTTTTTTCTTTGTTTCTTTTCTTTCTTTCTTTGTTTCTTTCTTTTCTTTCTTTGTTTCTTTTCTTTCTTTTTTTCTTTCTTTGTTTCTTTTCTTTCTTTCTTTGTTTCTTTTCTTTCTTTGTTTCATTTCTTTTCTTTCTTTTCTTTCTTTTTTTGTTTTTTTCTTTTTTCCTTTATTTCTTTCTTTCTTTGTTTCTTTCTTTTCTTTCTTTGTTTCTTTTCTTTCTTTTTTTCTTTCTTTGTTTCTTTTCTTTCTTTCTTTCTTTCTTTTCTTTCTTTGTTTCTTTTCTTTTCTTTCTTTTTTTGTTTTTTTCTTTTTTTCCTTTATTTCTTTCTTTCTTTGTTTCTATTCTTTCTTTCTTTCTTTTCTTTCTTTTCTTTATTTATTTTTTCTTTTCTTTTCTTTTCTTTCTTTCTTTTCTTTCTTTCTTTCTTTCTTTTCTTTCTTTTTTTCTTTTCTTTCTTTTATTTGTTTCTTTCTTGATTTATTTATTTCTGTCGTCTGTCTACGTTATTGTAGATGGAGAGAGGGGAACAAAAGGATATTAATTCGTTTTTGTGCAAGAGTAGGATATCAGGGTTCATTTATATGATTGGGACTTGACTTTGTTCCTGTGGCTCGCTAGGGGGTTGGTGGATTGCTCGACTACAATTATTTAATGCTTGCTACACAAATAAGAACAATTAATAGTCAATATACTTCAACTCTAACTCCAGTTCTCAATTAATAATGATTATACTTTAATACTTATTAAGTATTACTTAATAAAGCACACAATTATATTAACTCTAAGTAAATAATACAAAGCCAGTCCAGGAAGCAACTGTCCAACCTTCCTGGACCGGGAGCAAGGCCTCACTAACTAACTCACACTTTCGAACATTAAACGACGACTAAATCATTCAGTTCATAACATGTGCAAAACTGTTCACATACGTAGCCTGGGAGTACTAAACAAGGGGATATCACTATCATACCAAAATATCAAAGTAACACATTCATTCTCGCCATACCTCCCCCTGACATAGGAGTCGATTAATTTTAAACTTCGATCTGTAAGTTAGGTCAAATTATAGGATGTGTAAATAGGTGAGAGAGAGAGAGAGAGAGAGAGAGAGAGAGAGAGAGAGAGAGAAAGAGAGACAAGTGTTATGAAATCAAGCAGAGAAAGAAAGAAAGAAAAAAAAAGATAGTAAATGCACGAAAAAAGAGAGAGAAATCAAGACAAAAGGACAAATAAATTAATGATGCACCTCGAGAGAGTTTGATAGAGCCTCTGTCTCTCTGTCTGTCTGTCTCTCTCTCCCTCTCTCTCTTACTCACACACACATATATTTTTTTTGGTAAGACGTTTTCTACAAATTCCGACATTGTGCTGATTTATTTCTCTTCATTGTCTTATGCGCCACCCAGAATCCGCGCTGCTGAGAATGGATCACAAGGTGACAAAGGTCACTTCCTGTCTGGGTTTACATTCATAGCTCAAAAACAAAAACAATAAACAAAATAAAAACTCGTCTGATTATAACGAAATGAAAAAAAAATGTCCAAGACCAACAAACGAAGTTAGGGATTGTCACTCTTGAAATAGAAGAGGGGGGGGGGGGAGGTGAGCGAGAGGTTCGATCAGGTCTGAACATATTTTATTAAATAGTTTGGTCCAAAACAAAACATGTCAGTAACAACAAAGGTTACGTACCAAGATGACAACTTTAGATCAGGCCAGCCAATGTGAGTTTCAAAGTCGAGACCTTTAGATCAGTCCAGCCAATGTGAACTTCAAAGTTGAGACCTTTAGATCAGGCCAGCCAATGTGAACTTCAAAGTTGAGACCTTTAGATCAGGCCAGCCAATGTGAACTTCAAAGTTGAGACCTTTAGATCAGGCCAGCCAATGTGAGCTTCAAAGTTGAGACCTTTAGATCAGGCCAGCCAATGTGAACTTCAAAGTTGAGACCTTAAGATCAGGCCAGCCAATGTGAACTTCAAAGTTGAGACCTTAGATCAGGCCAGCCAATGTGAACTTCAAAGTTGAGACCTTAGATCAGGCCAGCCAATGTGAACTTCAAAGTTGAGACCTTAGATCAGGCCAGCCAATGTGAACTTCAAAGTTGAGACCTTAGATCAGGCCAGCCAATCTGAGCTTCAAAGTTGATCCGTTTCTCTTTAGTCCACATATCTTTTCGTTTTTATAAAAAAAATGACTGACATTTAATCGCAGTTAGATCATTTAGATTCGGAAATTGGAAGCTAGGTGGCGTAAGGGGGGGGGTCTGTTACTATTCACCGCATAGACGAGAGGGAATGGGCCTGTTCCACACCAGGACCTCTGCAAAATCTTAATGACATTCTAACACGAGATGGTCGCGTTTTGTAATTTGGAGAGAAGCAAGCGATAGGAGAGAGAGAGAGAGAGACAGAGAGAACATGAGAAATATAACAAAAGAAACTGGGTGAGAGAGAGAGTAGAACGAAAAAGCTAAAGAGATTGAGCACGCAACAGAAAGAGAGAGAGAGACAGAGACACAGAGAGAGACAGAGACACAGAGAGAGAGACACACAGAGTGAGAGAGAGACACAGAGAGAGAGACAGATACACATAGAGAGACAGAGACTCAGAGAGACACATAGAGAGACAGAGACACACACATAGAGAGACAGAGACACAGAGAGAGAGAGACAGAGACACAGAGAGAGAGAGACAGAGACAGAGACACAGAGAGAGAGAGACAGAGACACACAGAGAGAGAGACAGAGACACACAGAGAGAGAGACAGAGACACACAGAGAGAGAGACAGAGACACACAGAGAGAGACAGAGACACAAAGAGGGAGACAGAGAGTGAGACAGAAAGTCGAAGAGAGACCTAGAGCGAGAGAGAGACAGAAAGAGACAGAGAGAGAGAGACAGAGAGAGACAGAGAGCTAGAGAGAGACAGAAAGAGACAGAGAGAGACAGAGAGAGACAGAGAAAGACAGAGAGAGAGACAGAGAGAGAGACAGAGAGAAAGTCGAAGAAAGAGACAGAGAGAGAGTATGAAAGGAGGAAAGGACAGAGGGTAAAAAGCATAAAGAAGAGCAAAAACTAATGCAAGAGAAAGTGTGAAAGTGAAAGAAAGAGAGAGAATAAAATTGAGAGAAAAATGGAAAAACTAGAAGAGATAGAAAAAAAAAAGACAGAGAATATAAGAGAAAACTAAAGAGAGATAGAAAGAGAGACCAGCAGAGAGAGAGAAAATAAAACAATGGAGAGACCAGCAGAGAGAGAGAAAATAAAAACAATGGAGAGACCAGAAGAGAGAGAGAAAATAAAACAATGGAGAGACCAGCAGAGAGAGAGAGAAGCAAAGTGGAAGAGAGTGAGACTTAGAGCAACAGAAAGAGAAAACAAAAGAAAAAGAGAAAGCCAGAGAGTGTGTGTGTGTGAGAGAGAGAAAGAACGAAAGAGAGACACAAAGAGAGAGACTTAGAGAGGAAAAATGTTCAGAAAGATTATTCTATTTTCTATAATTAAGTAATTACAAGCCTGTCGCCAGGCAGAGAGAAGCGGACGTGACCTGAGGTATAGAGAGTATTCCAGTCATGTCAAAGGGCAGATACATCAGCGCCACCTAACGCGCATAACATTGTTACATTACTTTTAAATTGATAGTAGCAGAGCATCCTGGAGGATCTTTTGACTAGTTCGTCTTTCAAAGAAACAAAATGGAACGGGAGAGGGGGGGGCAGTTGGAGAGGAAGGAGGCAATGGGAGAGAGAGAGAGAGGAGGCAATGGGAGAGAGAGAGAGGGAGGGAGGGAGGAGGCAATGGGAGGGAGAGAGAGGGAGGAAGGAGGCAATGGGAGAGAGAGAGAGAGGAGGCAATGGGAGAGAGAGAGGGAGGAGGCAATGGGAGAGAGAGAGAGGAGGCAATGGGAGAGAGAGAGAGAGAGAGGGAGGGAGGAGGCAATGGGAGAGAGAGAGAGGAGGCAATGGGAGAGAGAGAGAGGAGGCAATGGGAGAGAGAGAGAGAGAGGGAGGGAGGAGGCAATGGGAGAGAGAGAGAGAGAGGGAGGGAGGAGGCAATGGGAGAGAGAGAGAGAGAGGGAGGGAGGAGGCAATGGGAGAGAGAGAGAGAGGGAGGGAGGAGGCAATGGGAGAGAGAGAGAGGGAGGGAGGAGGCAATGGGAGAGAGAGAGAGAGAGGGAGGGAGGAGGCAATGGGAGAGAGAGAGAGAGAGGGAGGGAGGAGGCAATGGGAGAGAGAGAGAGAGGGAGGGAGGAGGCAATGGGAGAGAGGGAGGGAGGAGGCAATGGGAGAGAGAGAGAGAGGGAGGGAGGAGGCAATGGGGAGAGAGAGAGAGAGGGAGGGAGGAGGCAATGGGAGAGAGAGGGAAAGAAGAAGGAGAGAGAGCATACTTCTTAATAACATTGAAAAGAAGACATTTGTTTTTATTAAAATCAAAAGATCTGAAACTCATAAAGGAAACTTGCGCGTTCCCCGTTGCTATGGAGATATGGTGCTGTCATGAAGAGACGAATTATGAAACAAAGAGACCGCTGGACAATGATGGACAATGATGGACAATGCTGGACAATGCTGGACAATGATGGACAATGCTGGACAATGATGGACAATGATGGTCAATGCTGGACAATGATGGTCAATGATGGACAATGATGGTCAATGCTGGACAATGATGGACAATGATGGTCAATGCTGGACAATGATGGATAGTGCTGGACAATGCTGGACCTTAAAGAAGGCTAAGTATTGTGAGCGCGCGTTTCAACCAGTTCGCTCTTCGTGTTGATGCGCTAATCTCTTTGACTAAGGCCCCTATATATTTTCATGATTTTGTTTTCGTTTTTTGATTTCATGTTTCAGATTCTGAGAATAATTACATCTAAGGCCAATCTCTCCAAGAACCTTTCATTTATTATTTTTTGGGGGTTAATTTAAATCATGCGGTGAACCCACAGCTGTTACTGCCAAATCCGGGGAGGGTCCTCCCCAAGAATGCTCTGTGACGGCCGCCTAGGTGATGACTATTTGTGCGCCATGGTCAATGTCTAGGAGCATGAAGTGCCTTCCTATAGTTCACTCAAAATGTATATTTTGAGTTGTCAACCGACAACAATAAATTTAAAAAGTCGAACTGCTTCTCTAGATTGTTACTGATGAACAAGTGCCTATTAGTATGCTATTCAAAGTTTTCAAAGTTATATAAAGTTCACAGAATAACGAAATCAGTTGAAAAGTTTAAAAAGCAAAACCTTGTGACATAATTTGCTAGATCGATAGGAGAACTTTGTCTAGATTATTCTATTTTTACATTTCTATCTATCGATCGATCTACTCCAAGACTTTATCAAGACTAGGACTGCTTGAAGCTTCTATCCTGAGTCTGTGATCCTATAAACGAAATTGCCTGGAACTACCGATTCTCACGAGTCTAAGTCAAGACGTTCGTCCCATATGTAACCGTGGTTTGAATAACAAAATGCGGAGCCTACACATGTAGGAGGTGTGGCCTGTAGTTACGTGTAAGTGCAGCTTCCTAATATAGGTTTGATCTTCAGGTAGAACGCAAATAAAGCCTAATCCTGAGTGCTCTGACCTCTGGCAAGCCTCAGCATATTGTTTTCTTGTCTCCCAGTTGACTTCACGCATGACTGAATGTAAATAGAACAAAAGAGAGGTAGAGGGTTAGCTCTTCTTATGGAGATAGTTTCTTCGCGCTAGACACCCGTCTGGTCATTAACATAGATAAGGTATCAAACTTGTCAATTGCTATGCACTAAAGACAAAAATACACAAAAATAGATCGAGACCGTGCAGAAAAATCAGATATAAATGTACGCGCCACTATTTAAGTTAGCTGAAGTTTGAGGAGATGCCAATTTACTGTATATTAAGAAAAAGATTTTTTTTTAAATATTTACAAATTTTAAAAATATTTATAATTCTACTAAAACTGATGCTGAAATAATGCACTTTGTTTTGCCCTGACCTATTTGAGTTTACTCCAAAACTAACCACGCTCATAAAATCTATTTGACTGCAAAAAAAAATAAAAAAAATGATCATTTGATTGTGTTGCCATGGAAGAATCCTGTGAATATAGCGGGAAAAAGTTTTTTAAAAAGTGGAATGGCGAGACGGTGAGCTGGTTCCTCGTCCAATGATCATAAAAGTTTGAGATTTACCAAAAGACTTACACAAAAACATGGAGTAGCTGTCTCCTTATAGCGTGCACAGTGCTATGATGAGACATTGCTTTCTTGTGCTTTAAAAGCTAAATGAGAAAAAAAAAAGAAACATTGTAAAAGTCATTAAATATTGATGTCTTTATTAGGATTGTAGCGGAAAGAGAGTGAGAGAGAAAAAAAACGACATCTTTAAATTGTCAGACGTAAAGAGATAAAGTGATGGGTGATACAATGAGGAGATGGTGTGCATTTAGTGATCAGTGATGTAAATATAAGTAGAGACACATTAGGACAGAAGAATAAAAAGTAAAGTAGCTATAATACATAAAACATTAAACCATAACTTGCAAATAGAAAAACAAAACTAATGACATACTCAGAAAGACACAAGGAAGAGGCACATTTCTTATTCCCTAGTGCCATTAGAGAATGAAATGGGTTGCCTGAATCAGCCAGGAAAACCGACGACTTAGCAGAGTTGATTAACAAGCATGACTAGATTGACACATGAAATGCGTAGGACGTATTTATCTCCTTTTTTTTTTTTTTGAAGTAACGTCTGTGAAATATAAGATAAAGATAAGAAATACAAAACACAATTCAAATTGTCATTTATTTATATCCTCAGTTATTATTTTGACTACGTCACTTTTACGTTTGAATATTTGAAAGCCTTAGAAATGGTTGCTAATGTCAGGTTGTTACTTTAGTTACTCATATTATATTATACATAGGAGGATTGGAAGGTACCTATCAAACTATTGTACCTCACTACTAAAGAAATACAGCACTGAATATATTTGTCTTCAATTGAATGCTTTTAAACTCAGTTCAATCAAATAAGTGATTCAAATTATAAATCTCTTGTACAATGATAGCTTGACTGACTTATTAGAGTTGAAATAAACCACAGATGATCAATAATCCATCTGTGAACAAACGCACTAAATTATCCACATGGAATTATAATTAATAACTTGCAACTGCGAACAATGACCAGTTACCTTGAACAATGACCAATGACATTGAACAGTGGCCAATTACATTGAACAGTGGCCAATTACCTTGAACAGTGGCCAATGACCTTGACAACTGACCAATGGATAACCAACCAACCCCGATAGCTTGCTCCATGTTCCTTATATTGTTCCGTAAATTGATCTTTCGGGATTGTGTCCTTCACGGATAGTAGGTTCCATCAGCTTCCTAAATACCACCTTGACCGTCTATCTAGTTTATGAATTATCTCCTTAATTTTCCCACGCACGTATAATGTGACCTAAAAATACTGACCGTTTACTTATTACAGGTCTGTCGTTATTGTGGGCTGTGAAGCGTAACATTATACACACACACGTGACAGATAATAAGTGAAATAACTTATAGTTATAGTGGTGTTTGCAGTGTAATTGCCAGGCAGTAGCGTAGCTAGGAACTGGTCATCATTTGGGGCCCATGGGGATTGACCTCTTTGGGGCCCCGTACATTTTACATAATATTTAATGTAAAAACAAAATGTCGAACTCTCATTTGGGGGCCCTCTCATGTGGGGACCAGAGGGATGTTCCAATTCTCCCTTCCCCTTCCCACACACTAGCTACGCCACTGTTGCGAGGTCAGATATTTTCTCCCTATCTGAAGTGATTATGTTTGCTAATGAAAGTTTGATAGCAGTAAAATGAAAAAAAAAAGATGACCTATTTTCTTGTACTTCATCTCTGAACCAACGTTGATAAATAATCTAGGTAATGATGTTTTTTTTTTTAAATTCAACTCTTTTCAGTCTTCCAAGACTGCGTCTCATGAAGGTGTGCACATTGTTCATATTGACCGTGAAGTCCCAAATGCATCCCTTACGATTGCATGCTTTAAAATAGAAAAAGAATTGTAAAATATATTTCACATTCCTAAGAGGTAGCTGTGTGCATCTTCCAAGGAGGTATTCATAGTTTAAAAACGTATTCACTGAGCTTTTTGCTGCGCTGGATTTCTCTATTGGCAAGGTTAGGGACACAGAACACACACACACACACTCACACTCACTTACTCACTCACTCACTCACTTTCTGCAGAAATCCCCCCCCCCCAAAAAAAAAGATTCCAGGAATATTTTCAACCATTTTGAGGAAAGAACAAATTGCCTGACGTTGTGAACAACAAAGGCGTAGCCATTGGGGGTGGGGCTTGAATTAGAAGGGGGCCCCATATCTCAAATAACTTAGGGGTTTTATCATCTCTCCGGTCCTGGTCCTTCATGTGTTATGTCTTGAATATGACAGACCTTTGTCAATTCGCTGATGGGATATTTCGTAGTTCATCCTTCCACGTTAAATTTACAGCTGTTAATACAACTTAGGGTATTCTTTATCAAAGAAGACAGCAATTACTTTTTTTTTCTATCACTAGTGGCACTCTAGATAACCTTATTCAAAGTTAAACGGGCAAAGTCCGCCCTAACCACGCTACAACCTTATCTCACCCTCACCCCTTTCATCCTGAACCAGCCGCCTCTAATTTCACTTCTATAATTTCACTAAAACTTAAAATTGATTTTTGCGTGTCTCCAGCGAACATTAGTTTTTGAGAAATCAATAAACACCTTGAGGACTGAACGCTAAGAGGGAACCCTAAAGGCTAAACGAGAGAATAAGATTACACAACCAACGAGAATCTAAAGACTGGAACATTTCTTTGAACGAACTTTTAGTTTAGCCTAAAACATTTCTACTTATCCGATTATTGACATTGGTGTTTGTTTTTTTTTTAATTAAAAAAAAAAAATCAGATTATTTTTAACGGGAAGAGCCAATTTTGGTATTGTGCAGTTTGTATGTCCGTCTGTCCGTGAACTCCGTCTATCTCTCTGTCTGTCACGTTTAGATCTAATAAAAAAAATATTTTAAAAAAAGCTCCACTGAACATTCAATTTCATCACCGCCTGTATTGTGTTCCAAAAATTGAAACATTAGTTTCGGAAACGTACCCTTTTGAATTGAAATTAAATACTCATCATATACATAGGGGTATAAACCATTTTTAAAATAACACGTTTGTCTTATATATTAATACTTGTTTGTAAAAGACTTCTCTGGATAGTTATACACTAGAGGCAGGGTTACTGCAGCGATCGTTAAAAAACGCAAGCTAAAATTTTAGGGCCATATTGGAAGATCTTCGAGGCTTACAAACACCTTCCCTTATGGAAAAGGAAGAAGGGGCAGACAGAGAAAGCGATGGGAGGACAACATATAAGAATGGACGGGCCTGCCATTGAAAGAGGCTCTAACTAAGGCAAAAGACTGAGAGGAATGGAGAAAGACGGTCGACGAATCTTGCATGGTACCCCAACGGTCCAACAGACTTAGGGATAGGTACAGGTGAATTTAAAAAGCACAGTGCCCGACGGTCATGTATTAAATTTATTTTTTTGACAGCAGTGCACCAGCACATGTCTACCGAAATATCTACATTATTATTTGTCTTGATCTAAACAATGAGAAAATAAATAATGAGTATTGGGGGCAGGGTGGATAGCTTTCTATTCCAGCGAAGGTACTATATAGAACATCTCCACATATATAACATAATACAATATCTATCTGGAAGTGGTATATCATTGTTTGATGACACATCAGTCACCTGAAAACTAACAGTGAGAGGAATCATTTGATACTGTGGTGGATTCTCTCCTCACATTAAAGCCTGGAAAAAATATGTAGTTTTTTTTTTGTTATTTCTTCCAAGTCAGAAAGTAAAGTATCAGACTCTTGGAAAGGAAGACATTCATCTTTTGACTTCGTTAAACGAAATGAAATGGAATAAGACCAAAAAAAAAAAAGTGATTCCAACTACAATCCTTTCAAACCTCCAAAAGCTTCAAGCAAGAAAAAAATTTTTTTTGTTAGTCTAATCTTTTTTTTTCTCCTTCGTCTTAAGAGGAAGGAGGAATTTCGGACTCCGTCTGGCCATGTCCACAGAATGTGGACCTGATAAAGGCACAATTACTGCTGTAAATTGTTCCCCATTAATTTCGTTTACACAATAAGATGGCAGCCGAGGGGTTTGATAATGGAAGATTAAGGCAGGCTATTCTGGCTTCTTCTATTGCTTTCTTTTCTTCAAGTCTTTCCATGATCTGGGTACAGTGTTACAAACACGAGAAATGTGTGGACAGTGAAGTTCGTTATAGAACAGTGGTGTTTTGTTATATCTGAAATTGTTATTAATTTATCAATGTAACAGAAAAAAAAATCGTTTTAATTGTTATCGTGGCCTGGCAAAGTCATTGTTATATACGTATATAAAAATAATAATGTGTGATATAATATAATGCCAACTACATAACTTTTCTATTCTTGACTTAAGTTGTAAACTTTCGGACATTCTTTCAGGTATGGAGACAATTATATTCTGACCTAGGCCTACTGTTTAAGAACAAGGGATGGCTGCATGCATGATTCAAATCTTGGACATCGAATTGACAATCATAAGCGCATACCACAAGACATGTGTATCAGGAGTCATAATTAGGCCACGTTGTTCCATAAACAGTTGCATACAAAAATACTGTAAGAAAACAAAAGGTTGGGCAGAAACGTCAGCAAAAAAAAAATATTTCGGATATTTCTTAACGCCAAAAAAATTAGGTTTATACCCCCCTTTGTAAGATAGTCTTGTGAGATAGTCATCATAACGATACTTTTGCAAGATACCTCTGAAAAATGTCGTGAAAGAGAGTCTTAATGATGCATGAGTTAAATACCTATGCAAGATAGTCTTGTCAAATGGCCTTGAATGATAGTCTTCAAGTCTTGTTATTTTACAAAGCGTATATCAAGTCATTGTGTCTGTCTATCCTGACTTATATCATGACTTATATCCTGACTTATATCCTGACTTATATCCTGACTTATATCCTGCTTATATACTGACTTATGTCCTGACATATATCCTGACTTATATCCTGACTTATATCCTGACATATCCTGACTTATATCCTGACTTATATCCTGACTATTATCCTGACTATTATCCTGACTTATATCCTGACTTATATCCTGACTTATATCCCGACGTATGTCCTGTCTTATGTCCTGACTTATGTCATGACTTATATCCCGACGTATGTCCTGTCTTATGTCCTGACTTATGTCATGACTTATATCCTGACTTATGTCATGACTTATATCATGACTTATATCCTGACTTATATCCTGACGTATATCATGACGTATATCCTGACGTATATCATGACGTATATCCTGACTTATATCATGACGTATATCATGACGTATATCATGACGTATATCATGACGTATATCATGACGTATATCATGACGTATATCCTGACTTATATCCTGACGTATATCCTGACGTTTATCATGACGTATATCATGACGTATATCCTGACGTATATCCTGACGTATATCCTGACTTATATCATGACGTATATCATGACGTATATCATGACGTATATCCTGACTTATACAGATTTGAAACACTTTCTTTCTCTTTTGTTCCCGTTCTCGGATCAAGTTCAAAGTTCACACAATTAGGTCATTTGTTCCCAACAGAACATGAATCAATACAAAAATTAAGTAATTAGTTAATTAAATAGTGGTAAATAAATTTATTTGGTTTGATAGCCAAATGAGAGAGAATCCTACAGTATTTAGAAATATGGCTATAAATGTGGAGTTTGTACACTAAGTTAAGCTTTTTTTAAAATTATTTTTTTATATTTATTTTTTATTTAGAAAGTTCTGAGTAAGTTACCCTTGTAAAATAGTCTTGCAAGTTAATTGAGTAAGATAGTCTTGTAAGATAGCTTTCTGCATTTGTGTTTTAAGATAATTTTGAAGTTGATATTGAACTAAGTGTTGACATGTATACGATGACACAATGTGACGTCATAAATAACACAATGGCACAATATGACGTCAAACATAACACGATGACACAATGTCACGTCCATGATAACAATTGTAAGTTGAAAAGATCTTTCTGTAGAGCATATACCTACATGTGGTCATTACATACCTCCTATGTCCCCAGAATGTTATGACCAAGGCTGACAATGGAAGAAGATGAGAGTGCTGCCAGTTTCGACACCATAGTTTGCCAAAGTGGACAGTTCGGATTCTTCCAGAAGAGACTCTTCTTCATCAACACCTTAATTCAGGTGATAGCCGATAGAAGCGCAAACATAGAAGCACGCGTTTGTGTTATATTTTTATCCCGTCATGCATTTCAATCATCCTTATTCCTAATACGCCATGTATTTTGGTATATAGTCATCCTTATTCCTTATACGCCATGTATTTTGGTAAATAGTCATCCTTATTCCTTATACGCCATGTATTTTGGTATACAGTCATCCTTAATACGTCCTACATTTCCATCAATGGTTATCCCTATGCTATTAAAATTGATCAAGTTTTTTTTAAACGTTGATAACAAGTTAAGCCCTTTGATGAGCTAGAGGAAATGTCCCCCCACCTCGCCTCCCCCTCCCCCAGCATATCTTCAATCAGGGCCCGTTAGCTGAAAGAGAGTTTTGTTTTCCTTGTCACATGATCTTCTTCTATGACAATGTAGAAGCAGCGTGTTTAAGAGTTCCGTACACACAATGTATACAGTGAACACAGGCACAGTTTATTCGGTACACACAATGTATACAGTGAACACAGGCACAGTTTATTCGGTACACACAATGTACACAGTCAACGCGGATACAGTTTTTATCATCTTTAGCCGCAAAAAAAAATAATAAAAATAAATAAATAAATAAAATAAAAGTATTGTTATAGTTGCCCAAAGTTGAATAACAGTTTCATAAATATCTTTTTGGGTGAGGCTTTGATCTCGCTGCTCTATTGTCCAAACATAACAATTGAACAAAGTTCTCTAACGAACATATTGCTTTATTTCGTTGTTTGGATTTTCAGATTCTCAAAACTTTTTTCAGTCTTAGAAACTAAAAAAAAAAATGTTCATTTTTTTCTCAAAACAATGTTATAAATTTAATCCGATCCGGTATTCCCTAACAAATGTTTTCAAGAAAAGGTAATTATCCTTCGAAAAACTGTCATCTATGATTGGTTCATTTTTTGTGGGGGGCGCATTTAGCTTATGCAAATGACTCGAGGCTAGACCGGAAACTGTTTTCTTTAATTAAAGAACTTAGAGAGTTTTTTTTTTCTTCTTTTCTTTACATGATCTTACTGATTGCTGTACGACGCCCGTGGATAGACATGCTGAGAAGTTTCTTTTTTTTTTTTCTAAATCCAATACTGTCTAGCAGAAGTGAAAAAATACACGTCATCGTATAGAAATAGAAATGTAGATGAGTCATAAAATAGGAGGGAGGGAAGAGACCAGGGGATAGCTCAATGAATATCTACATTGGAGATTACAAAAAAAAAGATAGAACAAAAGAGATAGCTATAAAGATATAAAGATGCTTGTAAAAAGGGAGAAGGAATATTACACGGAGACAAACGTGTTTCATTATATCTCTTTCTAATCAACACTAGGTGACAGGTCTACGATACGCCTGGGTAGACTGCCTGTAGGAATGGCACATTTTATGTCTGTAGCACAAATATTTGTTTAAATTTCTATGGAAGTCTAAAAACAAAAACAAAAAAAAAGGCGTTGTTTACATAAATTGGATAGATCTGTTTTTATAGATAAAAAAAGTTAAACCAGTTTCGTAGCTGGGGAGGAGGGAGAGAATTTAAAAATCCACCAAAGGAGTGTTTTTTTTTACATTTATAATGAAATATTACTCAAAATGCAGAAGCCCCAAAAGAGGTCAAGCCCCCCAGGGTCCCCAAACGATGGGGAATTCCTAGCTATGCCCTTGCGTTAAACATTACTTTTTTTTTTAAGTACCTCCTTTATGTAACTTATAGAGCGATTGTTTTTCTCTCTAAAAATGAATGAATGTTAAATTAAAAAACAATGGAACATTTTCTTACCTCGCCCTACCCCCTTCTCCACGAGAAATAATCCTGGAGAAGCGAATGTATATATCTAGCACACTTTATAATATTCCAATGATAAGCAGTTAGATCTAATAGTAGTCTAAATTTATAAGACGACGCGCAAAAATTGTCCTGAAATTAATTTATTAATCTCTTGAATCAAGAAAGCCTTACATTCGGCAATTCCCGAAAGCAATAGTCCTTTCAAAACCTATGTTGGATCTAGACCTAAAATAAGATAGGTCGATAGATCTGTAGCCAAATTTAAATTCATTTTTTATTTTAAATGATAACGTTCAGACTAAAGTTTTCCCCATGTTTCTTTCACTGTTCAATTTCTAGAAAAATCATTAGATTTGGTTTTGAAATCAGCTGTTTAGGTTCCAGGAGTGACTTTAATAGAGGTATTGTAATGATTTACAATGGATACAATAGAGAGTAATAGTTGCGATATATTGACTTAAAAAAAAACGTATAATGGATCTGAAAACGTAAGTGCATAATAAATATTTGGTTTAAAATAATTTCACTATTCAAAGCCTTTTTATTTACAAAATTTCATATATTAAGAAATAAAGTATGTATAATTTCACAGATTTATGTATAAAGATATAGGTGCAATCTTCAACGTAAGGTTATAAGTCTATAGCTAAGCAAATGTAGATCAGTTGGCAATATCTAACAAGGACAGTTTCTTGGGCAGTTGAAATATTTTACAATATCAGTTGAAATATTTATGCTTTGGGTTTTCTTTCCTTATAAAAAAACAACAACAATAATTTGTCTAATCCAAGTTTGTTTTTTCATGATTCAGTTTTATTTTACATTGATACACAATCAAAAATCAGGTGGCGAAAAGGACATTGATCTCTTCTTGCTTGGTTTGTTCATTTGATCCCAGATTTTTTTTCCTTCAGAAAATGATCTGACAATTCCCATTTTTCGTGTCTGATCTCGTCTGCTATTGATTATTTGCAATTATGTTTCCTTGACTACGGTTTGATTTTTTTTTTTTGGGGGGGGGGGGGGGGAGGGGTATATGAGATTTGTAATGAAGAAAAACTTGCACGACGGATTTTTCAGGTGCTTAATATCTGAATAAACGTGATCAACCTGTCAACTAGGTAAACTTATCATGTCAACTATGTAAACTTATCATGGAAACTATGTAAACTTATCATGTAAGCTATGTAAACTTATCATGGAAACTATGTAAACTTATCATCTAAACTATATAAACTTATCATGCCAACTATGTAAACTTATCATGTAAGCTATGTAAACTTATCATGTAAGCTAAGTAAACTAAGAAACATTAAGGAAATATCAAGTTAAAACATTTTTTTAATGGAACACTTTTAGATTATATAAAAATATAATTTTAGAACTGTATTGAAAGAGGACCTTATGTCTTTACAGTTACACAGTGAGGTACCTCTGGATTCAGGTTCAAGATATTATGATAGAACCCGTTCGAAACTCGAAGTTTGAGTTTTACAAAATGAATCCACCCCGTTATATTTTCAAATTACACAAAGATTACATCAAGGAAACCTTGGCAGACTAGATGAAAACATATGACTTTTGGGCCATGACCAAAATGTTTGATTGAATCTTTTTTTCTAGTACACAAATGTACATTTCGTATACACTGGTATTTAAAACGTGTAAAACATTGACAGAAGACACATTTCTGTGTCAAACACTATTTTGTATCTAGTCCAATGTAATTATATCTAAATAAAAGCAAAGAGCAGTAGTATTACAAAGACATTAGCACTGGGAGGCTAGTTAGACGTTTGAATTTATTATATAGCTTTAACTGTTTGCGATACGTAAAACTATAGTTGGACTAAAGATTCGGGAGGCCACAACTTATATCATTAATTTGATTACATCATATGTACAGAATTAGAATTTCTGATCTCACAGATCAATTTGTTTTAATTTATGGCATAGCTTCAAATTGAGTGTGTGTGTGTGTTGATTGTGTATTAGTGTGTATACGTGTGTGGTGAAAAGATTGGCCAGATTTTTCCCCCGTGCTCATCTTTACGCTTATTAGTTTCGTCTGAAGACGTCTTAGCCTTTTCTGTCATTCAGCACTAATGTGCCAGATTGTCAAATGTTTGACTTTGCTCACCTGAAACCAGTTCAATTAATAGAGCTGTTCATCAAAGCAGGCAACAGACATCTCAAAGTTACTCCCAGCTTTAAATAAACTAAGGCAGAAGTAGGGTAAAATAATTATCAGCCAAAAAGTTATATGGAAGATAGACCCAATAATTCGATTCATTGGGCTCATTCTGAGAGTATTTGTCAGAAAGAAAGCTTTGGCCTATTTCCAAATATTTAGGTTTAGCTGAATGGACGTGATGATAGTAGTACAGCTAAATGTGGCCTACAACTGCCTACCACTGCTAAAAATAATAACCTACAACTATTAAAACAAAATGTAGCCTAAAAATCAATAAAAATCGTAGCCTATTACTATTAAAATTAAAGGTAGCCTACAACTGTTAAAACGAAAAGTAACTTACAATTGATAAAATTAAAAGTAACCTACAGCCGCCACAAGAAAATTGATAATAGTAGAAAAACCAATCCACTATCATAGCGTGAAGTAAAACATGAAGTCTCTTTGTAACTTTTCTCTTCTCTTCCCAAACCAGAGCGCCTGCATCTCTGTCATTGTCTACACGTGTACCTGCATGCCTGGCTTGGACGAAGATGGGGACAGCTGCGGAGATACTTTTGGTCCTGACCTCATTTTCGCCAACAACGGATACCACCACAACTTGACATCTCCAGACAAGGACGACCACCACAACATGACCTCTTCCGTTAATGCCTCAGTGGAGTATCTCATCCAGAACCTGACCACACTCCTGCCGGCCCTTTCCACCACGCCCGCCGCACAACTGCTCCAGATTCTTACGGATATTACTATCGCCAAAAATGAGACTTTGGTCAGCGTGCTGGACATGATAGCCAGCGTCGTCAACGACACAAGTCGCTTTTTGTCAAAATCTTCTCAGGATCTCTTTCCAGAGAGCTTATCCACCGTACTTTATCAAACAGACCCAGGGTCATCGCCGATTTTGGACCCACCCCATACCAACAGGAGCTCTCCTGCTAGTGATATTTTAGATTCCTTTTTAAATTCTATATTTCAAACAGCTGATAACTTTACTGACCATCGCAATGATACTGTTACCATGTCAACCAGCAATGCCTTACCTTCCACCAGTTCGCCAAACAGTTCTTTCAGCTCTTCGGCGCGGAATGACTCCGCAGTAAATAACAACAACGATTGGCCGCACCTAGTGGACGCGGTTCTAGTCAATCTGACCGAAAGGGTGTCGCTTCAGGATATGACTAGCAATACCCAGGGATATTATCCCGACTTGTCTGTGATCCTAACCAATGAATCGTCCTCTGTGGTGCCAAATACGCACAATGCGTGCCAGAAACCGTTTATTCTTCTTAGAACGGATTTAAAAAGGACGCAGGTAACAGTTTTTGCATTTTTAGAGTTATTAAACTTTGTAATCCATTTGAACTTACATACAAAACACACATACAGGCGCATACAGTAAAAATAAAGGGAGCTAAATTGAAGGCGGGCGGCCCCTGACAGTAATCACAATGATGAAGAGAATCGAGTTGTTCGTTAAAACTTGAAACTAACATTAAAGTACTAAAGTCTTCTATTTTTAAAAGTACTTAAATAGCTCAGTGGAAAAAAGACGTTGGCCTATCATCTTAGAACCTTGAGTGCGAATTGAGTCTCGATCAGACTTTTTTTGAAAAATTGCTTTTGAAAATGCAGCACTGAAACCTTCCCCCAAATGATTGATTGCATGCTTTATCGAAAGTAATTGGTGCTATGTTACTAAATATAAACAAGTTGGTTTTCTTTTTTTTTTTTATATTTTTTTTAAATTTAACTTACTTAAAGATTATTTGCTCCAGTAAATTTGTTTGTAAAATATTTTACATGTTTCGGATGTTCGTTCAAACCTCCGGAAGAACGAGGGAGGATGGCAACGGGCAGGATTTTACCCGGGATCATCGAGAAGTCCGAATGACAATACAGCGCCTATACCGCACGACCAAACAGCCATTCTAACATGTGACAGGCTGTACATAGGTTTTAAGTTGTTTGTTTTTCTTGTCTTTGTCAGTTCTGAGATGATTATATTTAGGATTCCTTCAGACATGCCTTTATTAAGCTAGGCTAGACCCAAACATGATAACACAAATATTTACAAAGAAAGATCTAATGATTACAAAGAACTGATAACTTAATTCATAGGATCATACAGTACATTTCAGTTGATCAATCTAATGACGATATTTTTAAAACTTTTATTTTGAAGAAGGCTTTAGTGAAATAGATCTAAATCTAATCATCTTAGACCAGGGGCGGACTGGGTATCAAAATCGGCCCGGGCATTACCATATAAACGGCCCACAAATGGCATGTTATATATTTTCGGGGGGGGGGATTTTTTACTCCACTCCGCATTTATATATATATATATTAGTGTGTGTGTATATGTAATTAATCTTCCTTATATTCTGATCTTTCATTCTTTCAAACGTTTTTTCTACCCTAGAATACTCTCTTCCTATAATTAGTGGAAAGACAGTACACACCGCCAAAGGGCAGCTAGGAAATCCGGGGGAGCGCCGTGAGCGAAGACCCGGAACCAAGCATTTTTGCCGTTATTTTAAGCTTTAAAAATGCATATTCTCAGGAATCTACAGTGTAATTAGTCTGCTAATCTTCCGCTAAAAAAATTTCAAAAACGAAATCTGCTATTCGATACAGTCCAGCGACTGGTAGAAAATGGTAACATGCTTTAGTTTTTGTATTGGAGGGGAAGGGAAACACAAAACCTCTTTTGGCTACGCTCATGAAATTTGGTGAAGTTTCCCTTTCAGACAATGAGGTCTGAGGCAAGTGATGGTTTGAAGACCCTCCCCTCCAGGCTACGCCCATGTGTAATATTATAGGTGTAAGCATAATTCTCTAGAAAATATATAAATTTTGATAACGCATCGAAATTTGGATGTATGCATTCGTAGGATTACATAACGTATTCTATCTATACATGTTTGTAGTCTGAAATCTATAAACATTTCAATAGCAGCCTAATGAGTTTGAAGCTTTTTGGTATTACTTATAGATTACAGACGTTTCTTCAAAAAATAAGATTGTTACGTCTTACGCATTTCATATGTCAATCTAGTCATGCATGTTGATCTGTGACTTAAAATATGCTAAATCATTGGTTTTCCTGGCTGACTCAGGCAACCCATTCCATTAAAAGATAAGAAAAAGCAGAACGGTTAAAGAGGCACTTACTTAAGGTGAAAAGCTCTTGCTTCCTTCTAGTACATTGAAACATTCTCAAAAAACGCGATTTGTATAGAAATATACCATGACCCACTCCTTTCACTAAACATCGGATGTGACAGCGCTATATAAATTATTGTAATTATTGTAATAATTTTCATCATTAGTGACTTCATACTAAGCATAAGTTTGCCATTAATTATAATTGTATAAAAATTGATTTAGATCTAGATTTTTTTTAAATTAAATATTTGTTTGTAAGCCTTAAGTGTAGTGTTTTTGGATCTATGTTATTACAAATAAACAAAAAGAAACATTCTTTTTCTTTTCAAATCGCAGAAAGTAGAGCTTTATACCCATATTGAGCTGTGAACAAGTTTGGTGGTTTGCAATTTCTCAGCTGTGTGTGTCAGGTTCTTGTGTTCTTGTACTTATCAAACTATTATTAGATATTTCAAATGTGAATATTTATATAAAATTAATATTATTTCAATGTGTGTTATTGTTATTAATTACTGAACTTGTAATATTTTAACCCAAGTTCAGCCTGACAAGCACAACATACACATACAGATGTATATTAAATTAATAAACTAAGTGTATGATGTTAAATAACAATAAAAATTTATTCCAGTGATATATTTACAAATGAACTGATGTATGATGAATGATAATAATAGTATCAATATCAATAGATATATGTGTAATAATATGTAATCTAAAATGATCCAGTTATTCTCTTTGCGACATATAAATGATCATTATTTGAACAATATCATTACCTTAATATATTCATTACAAGTTGTTCAAATAGACTTCCAACACAACAACTGGTAATCCACATAGATCTAGCCTCTAGATCCGATACTGTTGACTGACGACAATTCTAAAAGTTTATAGTTCATACTATAACATCAGGTCTGACCAAGGCAACCCGCAGTCTGGAATCTTGAACCTCAGACTCATGAAAAACCAACTTGAACACCAGACGACCAACTGAGATTAGTGAGATGAAGACCTCAGTCCTGTAGACTGTAGACCTAAAGTTGTACTCTCAATATAGAAAATTGAGACTGGATAAACAAGTCTTGACACCAAGACTTTACACTGAGTCTAACACATAGACTTGACACCAAGCTAAGATCACTACTTAGACTTGACGCTATAACTTGAAATAGAGTCTTGAACTGAGACCACGACCAAAACTTAGACTTGACGTTAAAACCCTATAGAAGATAAAAGAAAGGATTCTTCTAATCATCTAGATCTAGTCTAATTATAGACTTACAAATACGAACGAATTCAAATAGAAAAACTAAACAATGAAAAATAAAACTCACCCTAAACAGGGGTCAAGATAATCCAACAAGAAAATGTCCATGGCAAATGTTAAGGTTATCCAGTGGCAATAACCAAGGAGAAATTCAAGAGCTCTCAAGACACGTCTACCTGTACCAACGTACAAAATTAACAAAACAATGGAGAGACTGTACTAGACGATAAATGACGCAAATCACACACACACACTAACTTTACGTCACTAGAAGTTGTGACAAGCAACAAAAGCTCAGTCCCCTAGTCTACAAAGTAAAATATTAATAGTGTAATGACGTCATCAATATAGTGATTCAACGCCGCACTATCAATTAGAGAAATAATTCTACTATAGTTACATAGATAACTGCGACAGTGTGTATGTGTTAAAGTTAAATTCTTTTCAGAATTGTTTCAGAGCTAATTGTCATTGGAACCATTAAAAGACGGGGGGTGGGGGGGGGGAAGGAGCAAAAAAAAATGGGAGTGCCATCAAAGGCCCATGCCGACCAGCAAAATGATTATGCCAAACACAACCTCGAAGACATCAAAGCAGTCCATGCCGCTCGTGCATAGCAGAAAGTACGGTCTAACGTTTTGCAAAGAGGTATAGTGTATTTTTTTTGTTAAATTTCAAACTAAATAATTGTAATAAGAATTGAAAAAAAACAACAAAAAAATGAAAACGTGTTCGGGCCTTTGTGTCTTGCTGCTGTCACTTTTTTTTTTTTTGGTAAAGGTGTCTGCATTAAATTTTTTTTTCTTTGGTCGCGACCAGACCGGCCCATTTGGTACCGGCCCACCGGGCATTTGCCCGTTTGCCCATATAGCCAGTCCGCCCCTGTCTTAGACAAAGTACTTTGCGTATCTAGATCTAGTCATTATAGGATTGTTCTGTGTTCTGTTGTATGCTGATACTGTAAAAAGTAAAAAAAAAGTAATATTTCCCCTTTAAGACATTGCGATCTATGGGGCAGATTATGCTAAGGTCATCTTTTTCTTTTACCAGCGGTTAAAGAACAGGGTGTTATTCGACCAGCACAACGATCAACAACCTTTACTTTCCTCAACTAGCTACTTTCCCAATCATGTAACCCTTAGAGATGGGTGGACTCAGGGAGCCCTAAAAATTCCCGAATTCAAAATTTCAGTCTTCCCCGAGATTCGCACCCAGGACCCCATGTTATAAATCGCTTAAACACTCAGCCACCGCTCCGCCAGATAATGTAAGAGTGTGATATATACAGACCCGATGATTTTGTTTCAAATCACTCTTGCATAACGATTCTTTCGTACTCTCGTCTACTCGCTTCGCTTCGGTCTAATTGTTTTAGTGGACACTTGGGCACTGTGGATATCGTGAAGGTATACGCACTGCCTTTAGTTGGTCAGCAAACAGAAGTCTTCACTAGTCTAATCCCACATAAAAATGCCACGTCTTCTTTATGATTCCAACTAGAAATCCTTGTTAGGTGGCCACTTTGCCAAATATACCACTATATTTGGATAACAAGAGACCAAGAGGCAACCTTATTTTTCCAAGGTTAAATACAAAAATGTACATTTTCTCGCAGTCTGACAAAAACCAACAAAACAAAGACAACGACCATAATATTACAAAATCAACAAATTATACCGATAGTCTACAGATTGCATATATAGCTTTAAGAAAGGTATTTACAGATGCATTCCTAGGAGTGCAGCGTGTCTATTATATTAGTATACATTTATAACAAGAGACCAATATGGCCTTATTCAGCTGTCTAGACATTTGTAAATAAACTAATTCAGTCAAGCTGACATGATTATTAAGTTGGATGCATTAATAGATTAAGTTTATGGGCGGTTCAAAGGTTACACTTTATAAATATTATTTTTGTTCCTGTAGGGGAAATAAATCTCTCATTTCTAAATTGTGAAATAGGCATAAGTGATTCGTTTTTCTTAATAGCGGCCCTTTTCTGAGTAAGTTTCACTGATAGAGCTAGGGATACCAAGATGGAATGAAAAGTCGGTCTGACATTCTCATAATGATTTGTAGGGCAAAGAAAAAGTTACTTGTTAAGGCTACGACCTACACTTAGTTTCTCGACTATGTCAGTCCCAAGTAGTCCCATTTGATCCCGTGAACAATGTGTCATCGTAGCTAGTGACAGGACCCCCCGAAATTATTACAAGTTGGAAGAATACGAGAAAATAAAACAACCGAAACCAAAACTTGCCCTCATAAAGTTAATATCATCTACATTATGATATTGACATTCTGGGCATAATCTCATGACATCAATTGTCTAAAATAGAACACTGATAAAGTAAAGTGCCCCCTTTCAAACCCTTTCATCTGTTTCTGTGGCCAAGGTTAACGAGGGTGTCATGTGCTCAACGACCAATCGCCTTTACTTTTCCCCAACTAATGTCAGGTACCCATTAGAGCTGAGTGGACATCGAGGCGCCTAAAGATGCCTAAATTAAAAATCCCAGTCTTCATCAGGATTCGAACTCGGGATCCCCGGTTCGGAAGCCAAGCGCTTTCAAATAGTAGACTAATAATGAGAACAAATGTTGGTTTTATCGATGCATCATACAATCGGATACATAGTCAGTGGAATTCTGGGTATAATGCATAAATTATGTATGCAACAATACGCTAAAACATTGAAACATTAACAAAACTGTCAATTATCGTAAGTTTTAATATTTATCTTATTATATCTTAGCCAGATTTTAGTAAATGGAAGCCTTGGCCAGGATATTTGTGAAGTCTCCAACCTAACTGAAACTTTGATATTCATGCACTTAATACTAGTAATGACTCTAAAAGCAGGTCATATTTGTCAAGAATGTGATTATTTATGAATTTTAAACTCATTTATTTTTCTTACATTTGATATGTATATTTTGTTACAAGTGTAAGGCTCCAGGCAGATACAGTCTTGCATTGTCATTAATCCACTCTATATCTACATTATTGCCTTTTGAAACCAACTAGAAAATTGTAAATCAATAGCAGTGTTTGTTTACTTTAGTAGAGAGTCTCATCTACAGCGGATAAACTATAAATAGCTATGATTTTTTTTTGGTGTATCCGGCGTATAGACTCAAGTAAGTGGTAATATGCTTTTGTTTTTTAAATATATGATAATTTTTTGTGTACTTTTTAGAACTAAAGGATCACATTTTCTAAACTCTTCCGTTAGTATTTGAATTCATCTACGTCAGTGTAGGTAAACATTGAAGTTTGATTTAGTCTCCATGACAATTGTTAATTATAAAGTGAAGATCCCCCACTATAAGCACAGCGCTTATATTATGGGATTTTCTTAAGATTTCTAATTAAATTATTTCCATATTTATGTTATTCTTACTAGTAAACAAAATGCGAAATTCTCACAATTATATATGCAAGTGTATGTGAGTTCTATATTTACATTTTGTGTGTGCTTGTTATTGATAGAATGGGATAGATGAAATATTGATAGATACGAATATTATTTATTGATAAGAGCAGAAATGTCAACCTTTAGTGAAATTTGAGTAGCTGTTTGAAGTTTAAAAAGGGCACATCAAAGAAGAGTCGGCTTATCTTATCTTATTTATTACAGACGTTACTTCAAACAAGAAGATAATTACGTCCTACGCATTTCATAAGTCAATCTAGTCATGCATGTTAACCAACGACTTAAACTGCCAAGTCGTTGGTTTTCCTGGCCGATTCAGTCTACACATTCCATTCTCTAATGGCACTAGGGAAGAAGGAGCACTAGTACGAATTTGTTCTAGCGTATTGAATAAGAAATATGCCTTTATCTTGGTGTCAATGCATAAATGGGGCAGAGAGTAATAAGAAATACAATGTGATAAGTGATGGACTAAAGATTTCATAAATATACACACATTAATTAAAACGATGGAGTCTTGGTGGCTGTGTGGTAAGCGCTTGGCTTTCGAACCTAGGGGTCCCGGGCTCGAATCCTGGTTAGTACTTGATTTTTTATTCAATTTCGGGATCTTTAGTCCACCTAGCTCTAAAAAGTACCTGATGTTATTTGGGGAAAAGTAAAGAGGGTTGCTCGTTGTGCTGGTCCCATGACACCCTTGTTAACCGTGGGCTACAGAAACAGATGGCCTTTACACCACCTGCCCTATAGATTCGCAAGGTCTGAAAGGGGAACTTTTAATTAAAACGTCAAGAAAATTAGGAATGCTGTTCATATGAAGAGAAGTCTGAACGTTGTTTTCCTTGTGTGTGTGTGTGTGTGCGCGCATGTGTGTGTGTGTGTGTGCCTGCGTGTGTGTGTGTGTTGGGGGATACGTGACGTGCTGAAACCAGCAATGAGGTCGCGAGTTCATTGTCTAAACCTGTCTAGACTATACCACTGTAGTTACCCGGTGACCCTAAAATCGTCGAACATGTAATCATGCCAGAGGTTAACAGAAGTTTTATCCTTATTTTTGTTTTTCTATGTTGTATCCATCAATTATTCCATCCGTTTAATTCTTTGTCTATAAAGTCTGGAGAGTCTCAATTAATTGTATCCATTGAACACACAACATCGTCATTAAATAGATGTTACAAACGTCTCATTATAATATCTTATGTAATAAAATACTTCAAAAAAGAATAGGGCTACGTCCTACGCGTTTCCCTAGATCAATTTAGTCATGTAGGTCTATCTAGTCATAATAATGGATAAATGATAATGTAATTAGATAGCTCTAATGTTAGATAATACCTTCTCTACTTCTCTGGTCTGCTAAGAACCAAGAACTATAACTTGTTCGCCTACTTAATTAGTACACAGAAGTTAAATTCAGTGCAATTATATTTCAACTAGATGAATGTAACAGTGTCACGTGACTTTAGATCGCCAGAAACCTATAGAGAAAAAAAACCTATATAAAGGACGACCACAGACATATTATAAATACAGAAAGGTCAGCGAAACAGTTTTTATTAGTTCCGTTTAATTTCCCTAGCTTAATTAATTGTACAAAAACAAAATATATCGACCATGAAGAGATAATTGAATTCGCTCTTCACCCAAAATAAACCAGGTATTTTTTTTAGTAATAACTATCTAAATACAACACTATGCCCATACCCCCAATCCGTGCATAAAAATCTGTTGGCAATTGTATTATTATAGAAATTATTTTAGGCTAGAATTACTCTGTCCATTTTTACAAGATCTCTTCAGTAAGCCACTCGAGGACGAGACCCATGCTCCTCTTCTCTATAAGAATATTACAAAATCTTTTAGGGTTAGGCCCTAAACTTACTATCCATTAAAAGCAGTCAATGAATTGCCGACCCACCAGGCATTAGCCGGAATGCCCGCAGGGCCGTTCTTAGGAAATTGTAGGCCCAAGACGAAGTGAATTAGGTTGCCCCAAATGAAATACAAAAAAATGATTGAAAAATAAATGGATTAAAACCTTTCTGTATCTATATCTAAATCAACTATTCTCCTAGCGTTCCGAGTGGCATCCTTGAATAATTGAAAAGACATAGTATACGAATCATAGAGTTCTTTTATATTTGAGATTTTATCCAAGTTTCGCAGTTTTGTGATCTAAAATTTTTAAAAGTCCTTTCAATGCCCCTAACAATGAAAGGCCCTAGGTGGCTGCCTAGTTTGCCTATACCTAAGGCTGGCCCTAATGCTCATAAACCTAATCGGTTCCTGCTGTTTTCATGTATCATCTTCCACCCCCACACCAACTTCAGGCTCATCTCTGTTAGCCATCACTCTGTGGTCAATATATTTCCATTATTTTGAACCCAATTACTTTAGAAACACACACACACAAATAAACTCTGCATGTAACAAGTACATAAGAAGCGATGCCCAGTAAACATTCTCTTTAGCGAAGCCAGAAGACGCAAAACAAATTGAGTTCCCGTCAAATTTGGCACAAACGCAGAGAGAAGTGTAAAAGCACAGACAAGTACAGACGCCCCCCACCGAGAGGAATGTCAAAGATAAGTCTGAAATAATGACAATGCACTAGAGACGGACAGTAGGGAAGACGTAAAGGAGGGCTCTGTCGGTCATTCTATCCGAAGAGAAAATGAACTTCAATAAGGTTATCGACTAGTCTACTCCGCAAAACAGATTAATGAAGGGTCAATCTTGATGGTGAGAAAAGTGTTTATTTTGCTGGATACTGCTTCTCAATATTTAAAACTAAATTTATTTCTTAAACAGAAATAGGAAAGTGTCAAAGCAAGAAGCTCATACAAAGTACAAGTGAATTATGAACTCTTCATTGTGCAAATGTTAATTATACATAAACGCTTTCTACAATTCATCTGTTCAGGTCTCACACTCATTGAGACTGTCACCACTTTATTTTGGATGGTCGTTAGGTGACATTGGGCACATATTATGATATTGCATGTAGGCAGTCTTTTACGCTCGCACCTCTCTCTCGTAATTGAGGAAATAACTCTTGACGTAGCAGACACAAATAATATGTTTAATATGTATAATAATAACAACACCATATAAGAAATCTGATACACAATCCACGAATAATCAATAATAACTTGTTCACTGGTACAAATAACTACTTTATATTAACTTTCTCAAGTGACTATCTTCAATGACTGCCCCCTACTGACTGCTCTTAATGACCTCTTTTACTGACTGCTGTCAACTAAACATGATTTATCAATTACACTCATAATATCAAAATAGGATATTTACAATATGGCACCAACTTTGAGGTGGAGACAGAAACTAATGGAGCCTGGTAATGGTTCTCGAAAATGGCTCTAACGATTTTCATAGAAATTAGTTGATGTATATCGTTGGGAAAAGAATTACTAGCTCATTGGTTACACCGGTAAAAAGATTGACCGTTATAATGTCGCAGTATAATTGTTGCATTGAATGTTACATTTTAGATGTTTGTAAAGTCACACAGATACTATTACTACTATGATACTATCCAGTGTCAACTCTTTCTACTGATAAGAAAACGAATTGGTCATTCAGTAGTCATTCAGTGCTTGACCCTAATGAATGTTTTATGAAGACTGAAGTTTTCAACAGCAATTCTAAATTTTATATTATCTCAAAATGGCTACTTGGCTGTTTGTAGTGGTGCTGGCAATCTTTGACTTTGAAGTAACGTCTATATTCTATAAGATAAGATAAACTGGTGGCTACATCTTTTACGCTTAGCTTCGTTTCACGTGTAATATCCCTGTTGAGCTATCCCTCTAGACCTTTCTCTGATAACTTAGCTCTATTGAACAAGTCTTTTAGGCCTTGTAGACCCATCTCTGAAGATTTAGCTCTGTGGACCAAAACCTATAGACCTATACCTGTAGACATATCCCAAAGCACCAAGCCTTTCTGACCTACCCTGTAGACTTCAAAGTTTAAACAAAAAAAATTTGCTGCATTGGAATATTTGAAATGGACAAAAAGTTTTGATTTCAATGTTTGATATATCATTGGATGGAACAACAAATCACTACATTAGGTAGTGGCAGAGTGGTTAAGCGCTTGGTTTACGAACCTGGGGTCCTGGGTTCAAATCTTGGTAAAGACTATCTTTTGAACTTCTTGATTTTTAGGGCACCCCTAACGGGTAATTGACTTTATTTGGGGTGAGTAAAGGCGGTTGATCGTTGTGCCAGCCACATGACACTCTGCTTGTTAGCCGTTGGTCTAGGAAACAGATCATACGGTCTGAAAGGTGGGAAACAACTTAAATTGGGCTCACAAAAGATTCAAGTGTCAAAGTGTTTGTCGTCTTCAATGATCAAGTTCAAGCGTCCATCTCACTGCGTGTGTTGTTTTATATGTGAAGAATGGCAATACAATTTGTTTAGAAATCTTAAGAAAACCAAATCGAAAACACGCGGTAGACATAAACAAAGACGAGCAATTATTTAATTAAAGTGTCGACCGAGAATCTAAATGAATGGCAGTCCTAATAGTCAAGTCTTCAGGACAAAAAAACAAAAAAAAAAAACATTCTGGGAGCCGGACCAGTGGGGAGAAGTTGACTGCTCTCTGGAGAGACTAGTCGGAGTGACGCGACTCTTTAACAAATACTTGTTGTCTTGTCTCTTGAGTCTCATTTATTTTAAAGACAGACGAATAGTGAAAGAGAGACAGAGAGAGAGAGAGAGAGAGAGAGTGGTAGAGAGACAGATAGATAGAAAGATAAAGACGAAGTAATGGAAAGAGAACAAATAAGTCTGAAGTTTTCAGCAGCAGACGTAAACATAACCGAACAGAAACGGCGCTAATAAAAATTTGTTTTAAATTGGAAGTTATTAGTGGAAAAACCTTTGGGAGCGATGTGACACACACACGCCTATACAAACACGATCAAACACATACAAACACAAACAAAAACACATTTTTAAAAATCTAAATGTATCCCCCCCCCCCCACCCAAAAAAAAAAAGAGAAAAGAAGTAAGAAAGTACTTACAAGGAATTTGAAATCATCTTCAACATCTCATCTTCAACATCTCATCTTCATCATCTCATCTTCATCATCTCATCTTCATCATCTCATCTTCATCATCTCATCTTCATCATCTCATCTTCATCATCTCATCTTCAACATCTCATCTTCAACATTTCTCCTTCAACATTTCATCTTCATCATCTCATCTTCATCATCTCATCTTCATCATCTCATCTTCAACATCTCATCTTCAACATTTCATCTTCAACATTTCATCTTCAACATTTCATCTTCAACATCTCATCTTCAACATCTCATCTTCAACCTCTCATCTTCAACATCTCACCTTCAACATCTCACCTTCAACATCTCATTTTCAACATCTCATCTTCAACATCTCATCTTCAACATCTCATCTTCAACATCTCATCTTCAACATTTCATCTTCAACATTTCTCCTTCAACATCTCAACTTCAACATTTCATCTTCATCATCTCATCTTCATCATCTCATCTTCATCATCTCATCTTCAACATCTCATCTTCAACATCTCATCTTCAACATCTCATCTTCAACATCTCATCTTCAACATTTCATCTTCAACATTTCATCTTCAACATCTCACCTTCAACATCTCAACTTCAACATCTCATCTTCAACATTTCATCTTCAACATCTCATCTTCAACATCTCATCTTCATTATCTCATCATCAACATCTCACCTTCAAGATTTCATTTTCAACATCTCAACTTCAACATCTCATCTTCAACATTTCATCTTCAACATCTCATCTTCAACATCTAATCTTCAACATCTCATCATCAACATCTCATCATCAACATCTCACCTTCAACATCTCATCATCAACATCTCACCTTTAACATCTCACCTTCAACATCTCATCTTCAACATCTAATCTTCAACATCTCATCTTCAACATCTAATCTTCAACATCTCATCTTCAACATTTCATCTTCAACATCTTATCTTTAACATCTCACCTTCAACATCTCACCTTCAACATCTCATCCTCAAAATGTCATCATCAACATCTCATCCTCAAAATGTCATCATCAACATCTCATCTTCAACATCTTATATTTAACTTCTCCCCTTCAACATCTGAACTTCAACATCTCACCTTCAACATGTTATCTTCAACATCTCATCTTCAACATCTGGTCTTCAACATCTCATCTTCAACATCTCACCTTTAGCATCTTGACTTACAGACACTTCTCCAAAAGAGAAGAGTACTATGCGTATTCTTGTGTCAATTGAGTTATGCATGTTGGTTTACCTGACTTATTAATGCAACTGGTTCCATGCTCTAATGAAAATAGAGGAGGAATGAGCACTTGTATGCATGTATCCTAGAATATGGAATAAGAAATGTGTTTTTATCTATATGTCTTTTTGAGTATTTTTTTAGGTTGTGTTTTGTTTTTTAAATTACTGGTTCAATTTTTTTAATGTATTATTACTACTTAACTTGTGCGTCTTCTGCTCTGAGGTATCTATAGTGATATTACCAATAATGTAAATACAGTCAAATATTTGTTTGTTGTATTAATAATGAACAATATTTTGGTAACTTCTCTTAAGAAATAAGACATAATCGTCATCTTTAAAATACATATATAGTCAAGTGAAGTCTATTATTACTCTCCTGGGAGAAGTAAAATAATTTTCTTATTAATGTACATTATTCAATTATTGGAAAAAGTGCCTAACATAAAAAATTTTAAATCAACTCCCTTCCTTATGAATCTGATGGTGTAATTTCTCATTTAATTTTTTGTTTCAAAGTTTCATTGTTGCAAAGAGTCTTTCCAGTGAGCTCTGAATAATCAAGTTCTTCTTTTAGCAGACTTACTTAGGTCCTCCCGCGCCGTTCTGCACATTGGGCGGCAAGCTGTCTCCATAAAGATCTGTCCCTGGCAATGTCTGAAGCCTCTTCCCACCTGGTGTTCACTGCTCTGAGGTCCTCCATGAACGTATGGCGCCAATTTAGACGTCCCTGTTTGCGCTTTCCTCGTATCGGCCTCCGTGTCATGCAACTCTTGATATGCGTAATTCATTCAAGTCGGAGGGCATGTTCCGCAAACCTCATGCGACTCTCGGTCACAGCCTCATTTTTTGAACAGTTAATTATTTCACGTAAGGCAGCGTGCAAGATGTTCATAAATATGAATTTATTCTCCTCTCTATTGAATACCAAGAAACTACTGAGGTGAGTTAGGTCATTTCCGCTGAAAGCGTGTTCACAATAAAAGATAAACATAAACTTCTAGAAAACTCTTGAAATCCGTTTTTTAAATAGTTTACAAATATTGCCCTTTTTGTTTACAGATACCAAAACAAAAGAAAATCAATAAAAGCCCCAAAGATATAAAACATTTTTTTCCTTTCAACGTTTAAAAAAAAACGTACAAAAAGGGCAACAAACTTTCCAAACCTGTGAGGAGGTCTCATGTGGACGTACTCTTTGTTTTCAAGTAGAAAACCCCAGTTACGGATTAATTTTCAAAACGCCTTGTACATCAAAGAGAATTAAGAAAAATGATCAAATCTTCCCTCCCGAGCACTATTAGCAGCAAATTTCCGATGGTTGCTAATTACTGTCTGTGTAAATTGTCAGTTCACATAAAAGTCGTAGCAGAGATTTTTCTTGTTTAGTTAATCTGATATATTTTTAATGCGATAAATAGAGTTAGTGCCCTTGTCTTACTGCTCATACTTCATAAAGGCTACTAAAAAGTGATTGGTTAAATGTCTAAGACAATAGACATAATTACATCAACCGATCTAGTATGGTCAATTATTTTTGTGCAACACATCACTGTCAAAGTACTGGCTAATTTTCAAGTTATGTGAATTATTATGTTTCTTAGCGATAGTTTTGTCAGTCAATAAAAGCCGAACTAATACCTTGATTTGAAGTATAAAGAAACAAACTAGCTACCTATAAAAATTGCTCCAAATTTAGAATAAGACATATATAAAGGGGAGAACCGCAAAATTACCATATCTTTCAAGACTGCAAGGTCTCATTCACTTGTTCTATATTAATAACAACTAACTAATTGATGTTTTGTTTTTGTATATTGACAAAGACTAGGAGGAAGTGGGTGCAGAATTTCAACTTCAATGGGAAGTGGGAGACAAAACGTGTGCAAAATGTGTACCGGACAGACAGACAGACAGACAAACGGTGTGCGTTTATAATATAAATATTAGCTTTGTAAAAAACAAAAAAGATATGAAACAACAAATTTTTGGGAACTTCTAAATAAAAGAACGTCTGTGTATTAGGTGTGGGAGAAAAGAATGGACAATTAAATTATGATAACAGGAATTGAATTCATTACCATACCATTTCCCAAATTTCTGTCTTAATGAGGAGTCAACATTTGTGTTATATACAGAGAGAAAGAAAGTTAGAGAGGTAGAGAAAGAGAAAATTTCAGAGTGGTAGAGATCTTAAAAAAGAGAAATAAGAAACACGAGAGAGAGAGCGAGTGAGAGAGTGAAGTCGAGTTCCAAATGTATTATGACAAAGATACATGCGGAAAACACTGGTTTTAGTTGTAGAAATGAGCTGATGGGTCATGTCACATAAATGCTATTCCTGTTAATTTTTTTCCAGGCTATATATTTTTTAGTATTTTAACAAAATTTCAGCGTGATCCGAGACTGGGTGTAGGAGAAATAACGTGTACAAACTTTTTACCTGACAGACAGACAGAGCGAGTTGAAAAAAGCTTTGTAAAAATAAAAGGTCTCTATCATCTTTTTAAAACAATGCTAATAGGAACAATAATTTTTTAAAAATAAGTGTTGGTGTGTTTCACCGTCACCTTTAGTCTGTTGGACCGTTGGGGCACCACACAATATCTGTTTACCGTCTTTCTCTATTTCTCTCTGTCTTTTGCCTTTGAATGAATCCTTTTCAATGGCAAGTCTTCTATTGTTCTATTTTGTCTTCCCATCGCTTTCTCTTTCTGCCTCCTCTTCTTTTCCTGGTACTGTTACATGAAAGAAGGTGTTTGCGAGCCACGAGGACCTTGTGATATGGCCATGTAATTTTGGTTTGCGTTTTTTTTACAATAGTTAGAAGGTCATCGTTAGGTCCAAGCGCTAAAGTAATTCTGTCTCTTTGCTTTTGATATGGTGTTTGTAAGTGATATCTGTGATTCTTTCTTTAGCCTCTCGATGCCTTGGTTAGGATCCTTCTCTCTAGCTCTGAAAGTCAGCAGCCACGATTTGCAAGCATATAAGAATGTGGCCATAACCAGGGAGCGCATCAGTCTGACTGTGTTGAGGGCTCTATGTGTCTAGTACGAGAGTTAAAAAGAAATTCACACCAACATTTTTCTTTTTTTATCATTTTCTTTTTTTTACTGCATTTTTATTGAATCGGTTTTTTTTTTGTTTTTTTTTAATTATTTGTGTTTTTTTTTTTTTACCTTTTAATATTTCTATTTGAATATTCATATAAAGAGTGCAAACGATGCACAAACGCATATAAGCAGATACACACTTAGCAAAGAAGAAAATAGTGGAGGCCGATTCTTTAATTTAAAACGTTTTGGTGAATTCGTTATACAGAAAACGGATGTAGTAATAAGCGAAGTATTTAAACAAGCCATGCAATAGTTTGTGTCTGTATTTCAGTACTGTAGATTTCAAGTTCTTTCACTTGTAGCAAATATTCTTTTAACTATTTAGTTAAAAAATGTCTATTTGTTCATGAGGCGGGGGTGGCTGAATCGTAAGACGTTTGGCTTCCGAACCACAGGTCCCATATTCGAATGATGGTTCTTTATGGGCGCCTTTGAGTCCAACCATCTCTAATGGGTACCTGACATTAGTAAAGGCGGTTGTTCATTGTGCTAGCCACATGACACCCTCGTTAACTTTGGCCACAGAAACAGATGACCATGACATCTTCTGGCCTGCTGAGAGTTACTTTACCTTCTTCTCTATAAACAGAGACATGTTCTTCTTTTTTTCTGAAGTAGAAACACTACTAGGACCATGTAAAAACAAAATAGGCTGAAATTCTTACTTATGCCTACCTTTACCTTTGCCTATCCCTTAGTCTGTTGGACCGTTGGGGCACCAGGCAAGACTTGTCGACCGTCTTTTACCATTCCTCCCTTTTTTTTTGCCTTGTTTAGAACCTCTCTCAATGGCAGGCCCGTCCATTCTTTAATGTTGTCCTCCCATCGCTTTTTCTGTCTGCTTCTTCTAGAAATTCTTACTACAAAATGTTTATTTCGAAACAAAATGTTTTTACTGTTTTGTTTTAGATTTAATTGTTATTTGCTTTCGGTTTTGTTTGTTATTTTGAAAGAAAAATTACGGCGGGGATTTGAATAAAAGTAACATTGCTTACGTTAATGTATTGGAAAATTAATGAACTAGTTTTAGTGTGTTTGTTTGTTGTATCTGTGTGTGAGGGAGACAGAGAGACAGTTGGCAGCTTTCGACATTTTAACTGCAGTTTAAAACATGCTTTAAAAAAAACAACTTTGTACATTCTGATACAAAATATAGTCTTTCTAGTCTGAAACATTAAATCCATTGTTCATTCTGTACTTTTACTTGGAAGTCGATACCTCAGTAAGTCAAACACAACTAAGGAATACTTGTAAAATATCGGCTCTTTATAAAAACTGTTAAAAAGTCCCCTCGAACATAACTGTGACTTACATAAAAACTAGTTGCCGGACCACTCAATTTGACTTAAAAGCTAAGCTGTCAAGAGAACTTGCACAAACCAAGAGAAGACTTAGGGCCCATAAAATAGATTTCTCCCAATCTTTTTTTTTTCTTTTTAGGTCATGACTATTGTATTGCTCGTCAGGGACTCTTACTCGCCTTAATGGAAGAATAGATTGAGAAAGGAAAAGAAAAAAAATGGAGTGAAAAACTAGAAAGAACGAGAGAGACCAACGTAGAATTCCCCGATCCAGAACTGAATGCACACACAAATATTGTAATAAGCCGCGAATGAATTTCAAGCCGGGTAATCCCCTTGCGCGATCTTATCACGCTCAGGGCTATTGATCCCGAGAGCTCTTCCCGGGCCAATAGTGAAGACAAAGCTCGCATTACTTTTTACGGAACTCTGGCCACTTGTGAAAGCGAGCTCTCCAGGAAAGGGAAACAAAAATGTCTGTCTTAAGTAGCTGATTAGCACTGAACATGGCTAAGAATGGAATGGCCGTTGGCTGGGGAGAAAAAAAACCCCTCTGATAGCGTTTCGTAGTAGTAGCAGACTAGACAAAATCTTAGACAAATTTTGAATGAGATTGAAAATTAGGCAAGTTAAATGTGTAGATGTAGATTTATTGATAAGAAACTAGATATATATGGCAAGGAACACGGTGGATACTGTAGTTTGGCCGTTATAGTGTTTCGAAAGTAAACCAAAAGAAATTTAAATATGAGATAAGAGTGAGAAAATAGTTCTCTTTAACTACACGTCTTCGGGTATTTCCGCATTCTTTGAAGAGTTGAATAACTTAATGTTCCGAAAATTTTGCAGAGATACAAAGAGAAATACAAGGTTACAAAGACACTTTGTGTGGAAACACAAACTCAAAAATCGGCCCCTGAAGTGGTCCACCCAGGCAGGCTTCAATATTTTCAGAAAGAACACCCAAATGAAATTATATCAAAGACAAATGAGAGATAAGAATGGAGAAAGAAGGTTAACAGATCTTGTGTAGTGCCCCAACGGTCAAGAAGATCAAAGGATAGGTGCAAGTGAATGCATAGTTAGATGTGAACCTGGCCTAACTAGTTCCCCTTTCAGACCTTGTGGTCTATAGGGCAGATGATGTAAATTTCATGTTTTTTTTTTGGCCTACGGTTAACGAGGATATCATGTAGCCAGCACAACTACCAACCGCCTTTACTTTCCCAAAACCAATGCTAGGTATCCATTAGAGCTGGATGGACTCAGAGGCGCCCAAAGATTCTAAAGTTGAAAATCCCAGTCTTCGAACCCGGGGGGCCTCTAATAATCGTTCTACAAGTTGGATTAAGGAGGTATTATTTTTTAAATGTTTTTCTTATTTATCTGTTGTTGTTGTTTTTATTTTATTTTATTCTTGTTTGAATTTTAAACAGCTATTAGTGAATAATTATTCGAAGCTAAATTTCGTTAAGGATTATGTTAAAGTTTAGACACTCTCTTTCCAATCACACACACGCATACAAAACCACTATCAACCCCACATATGGCGTAACCTGTCATTGAAATATGATCTGCGTATTGACATTGAAGACGTCTGGCTTATAATTGTATAATAAATAGCTAATAAAAATTGCACTAAATGCTTTTTAAATTCTCACTAGTGTTTGAGTTTTGCAATAGAAACTTCTGAATCAATTTAATTTCTGGTTATTTCGAAAACTTTAGTGTAAAGCCTGCAGCCACCATGTAAATAAAAAGAGTCGATCAATGGACTGTAGTTAGAAGGAACTACAGAGCCAGGCTTACACAGGAGGAGCACCATCTTCCAATCCTGAAGCTAAAAAAGACAAACGGGCAAGGGGAGCATACTAAAGCTGGAAACATCAGCAGACGTTCAGAAATTGCTATGTTGCAGTGGAAGCATTAATCTTCTTTAGATAGACAATTTTCTGGCTACATTTTCATTCATTCTGTGGCTTTCTTCAGTCGTGAAGCGGCTATTGATCATTTCATAGAAATGATATGAAAGCCAAAGCCTGTGCATTAGCTATGGTAGGAACGATGTCGCCCACACAGTCTCCCCCCCCCCCCCTCGGTTTTGATTAATCAAAAGGAAAGGCGACTGCCGATATAGTTTGGGATAAGTGACGCGCGGGCTCTTTCAGGATTTAGCAGTCTGTGGTGCAAGCTGCTTAAGGGAAGCCGGCTCCTGATTTTTCCTCAGAATTAACTGCCAAAGCCTTTCCCATTTTTGGGTATAGCTGCAAGGCAGCAGAGATTTGAATGAAAAGTTTTCCTTCATCAAAGCATACGATGCCCGAAGCTTACTGGTCTGGGAGCGAGTTACTCGCCTTTACCCCTTTTCCTGTGAGTGATAGCTTGATTAATTCAACTTCCCCAACACCTGATCATATTTTTACAAAATCTTACTTCACAATATTTAGACCTAAACATTGTCAACTAACTATGGGGGAAAAAACCTAGTACATTGTTGCAAGTGGGGCTGAAAGGCCCAATCATGGGCTTTATAGGTCGTGTTGATAAAGCAGACGATTCTCCTGGACTAATATAATGTCTTCGAGTCATCAATACCGACAACCCCCCACCCCTAGACTGCCTTCAGAGAATGGAAACTCACGGTTCTCTATCGACTCGCCACCAACAGATCACTCACACCTTGGTCAACATGGACATGGCACGTGACCTGGGTAGCCAATCGTTTGTTGTTAGGAGAGTCTGAATGTCGTCGAGAACAAAAAGCAACACACACACACACACACAAGATTAGCAAAGTCGCAGTGACCTTAAAGAGAGTGCGCCACCACATTAAACTATGCGGCTCCAATAAAAAATCATCTCGTAGAATTAATTATGCATGTTGGAGCCGAAATCCGGTGGCGTAGTAACCATGGCGCGAAAGTGTTCATTTACACACTATTACATTCAAGAAGTCGTAACTGCATAAAAACTATAGAGACTATTACTTATTAAATGTGGCACATTCATTGGAAAACAATTCGATGTGAGGCTGCAAAGCATAGACAACTTGGCTTGAGGTCAAAACCATTCAATAAAGCTGATATGTGCTTGCTGAGCGCTTGAAGGCAGCTCAAAAATCTTCTCCAGATAGACCCTCCCCCCACAAGTTTGTCAAAAGAGATTTAACCAGAACACAATGAGAACACTATAGCATGAAAGATTAGGGTTAAAAAAAAAACAAAGTATGAAAATGTCTTTTTGTATATGTACTGATGCGTATCGGATGACTCTCAAAATTTATTTTTTTCTTAACCTACTTTTTTTTTGGTGCGGGGGAGCAAAATCACAAAATCCTGCCCAGGGGTCTCCAAGACTTAAATCCGGCCTTGCCAGGACTTATGGGTGCGCCACTGTTGAAGTCTATTATATTTGGAAACAAAAAAATCAACTTGTTAATTCTAATTGTATTAATGTCCAAATAATTTCCAAACAGTATTTGTAAGGTAAAGAAAACAAGTGGAAAGCTTTACATTTTTTATATTTAAAGCAATACAATGCTAAACCTGTTTTTTAAAGCTAAAATAATAAAAAATCTAGTTGCAAAGTTAAGGATTTTTTGTTCCGGTAAATGCTCCAATTTCCTAATCTGATTCCAAGTTCAAGGTTGTATGCCAGTGCTCCGTTGTCCTCATTGACAACTTCTATTAAGCACATGAATGAATTGTGTTCGATTATTTTTTCTTCACTTTCTGCAAGCGTTCTGAAAACAAAGTTTAAAGCCCAACAGAACTCGTACAGTGCAGTCACTGTGTTCTACAATAGCACTACATTTAAATGCATGTTTTAAAAAGGTTTCAACATTATAAACTTTTCTTTCTATAGTGATATAAGTTTCGAATCCATGTGAAGACTGGGATTTTTTAATTTAGGTAATAAAGGACGCCCTTTGAGTCCACATAACACTAATGGGTAAAAAACTTTAGTTGGGGAAAGCTGGTCGTTGTGCTGGCTATATGACACACTGCTCATTAACCGTCGGCCAAAGATAGAAATGATCTTGACATCATCTGCCATTTAGACCGCAAGGTCTGAAAGGGAATACTTTACTTTGCTTTAACGAGGGGCTGATTAGTAAGTAGTATGTACTATTGTGTAGCTACCGATAACAACTGTGTGTGTTTTTATTTGTTGTTAAAGACTTCGTTTTTGTTGCAGTAAGAGTTAATTGCATAATTTGTGGCTGTAAAAATATAAAAATACAGGAACACAGTAAGCAAACACTGACACACAATTTAACTATAGCATCAACCAGGACTGGCCCAAACAATAGCGGGGTCCTATGCGAAACGGATTGCTCGGGGCCCAGTCAGGGTAGGGATAAGGAAAATAAGTGAAAATTAAGATTTTGTATTACAAAATAAATTCGTCTTTGCATGACATCTTATTCAATGAAAGTTGACAATGCGTTTTTTTTTAACGTGCTTAGGATTGGCGATTGCCAGATGGAAGGACACCCCAAAATGACAAGTTTGTCTATTTTTCAGTAGATTTTTATGATTTTTCAGGAGATTTTTATGATTTTTCAGAAGATTTTTATGATTTTTTAATGATATTTTTATGGTTTTTATGATTTTTCAGGAGTTTTGTATGATTTTTCAGGACATTATTAATAATTTTAGATTTCCAGGACTTTTTCGTACATTTTGCAATTTCAGGAGATTCCAAGATTTAATAATTTACTACTATGAAAGTGCGGATCCACTGCGGCTGCATAGGTTGCAGTTGCCTAAGGCTGGCCCTGGCATCAACACATTAGCCTGTAAGATTCTAAACAATACACGATACATATACTTAACATATGCAAAACACCTTACATAATATACACTCATTTAAAACTCAACACATGCGCATTGATTGATTCACACCACTAATGTGTAAGCACACATCAGGCACAGCTTACAAACACACACCACAAACACATCACAGACACACTCCGTCATCAAACACATATATATAAACACGCCTGATACCGAGAACTCCACATAAAAAAAAACACACTCATAACGCAAGCACTAGATTTATTACAAAGCTTATATCAACTCACTCTGTTTGGTTAAAAGTCTGTACACGTGATTTCTCTACACATCAAATCTCGGTTCAAGCTGAAATTTGTACAATTAATTCTTTAACCTGACAACACAAGAATCAATAGGGAAAAAAACAACAAATTAGTTAATTAATTATTGGTAATAATTTTTTTTGTTTCGTATATGGAACAAGGGAAGTAAATTGTAATTGACTGAAGCAGTGGTATAAGCTGAATTAGTCTCCTTTATAGGTCATCGTCTGAGTCTTAATGTAATGAACACAAACCAGAAAAATAGGTCGAGACTATAGAAACAGTAGATAACTATACAATCTTCCATGTTCATAAGCTATTCACTAGTGGAGTCGTTACCGTGTTGGCTTGAGAAGGTTGAGGAGAATATTGGAACTACGTTGTATTCAAGTCTTTCTCCCTTTTTAATTTTTTTAAAATACATTTTTATTGTTGGTCTAGATCTATTACAAATTTCATTACATGTCTAATCCAAACGAATTGATACAAGTAGGTCAAGTACTCTTAATATAAGCTTTTTTTCTAACGTATTTTTTAAAACTATTTTCTTGTATTCATAGCTGATACACGGCGTGTCTAGTACGTGCTAGAGCAATATTTCAAAACTAAAGGAATTATTTCTCTTCACATAGAATCATAGATCTAGGTCTAGAGCGAAATATTTCTTTCTTTTAATGGAGATCCAACGTATTGTATTTATTGTATACACCGTCAAGCCTGGAACTATTGATAATCTGTTGATGAGATGTTGCTTTGGGTTATAGCTCTAGATTGCTAGTCTAACAAGCTCTTGTTGGGGCAGTACTTCTGCTAATCCATAAATCTTCAATGAACTCGAAAACATTTTTAAAAAAAAAAAATAATAAATCTAACTTCTTTGAACAAATATATACAGCGTTCCATGGGCGTAGCAAGGGATGGGGTGGGTTTCAGACACCCCCCGAAATGAAATCCCCCGCCCGCAGGGGGGGGGGTCGGAACTTAGTGACTGATTTTTTTATTTGATTCTGTTTATTTTAGGTGAGATTTTAATACTAAACCATCACTAAACCATCAGCGCAACCAAGGCCGTTTTGTGTTTAAAACCCCCTACAAGGGGATTTCGCAGTCAAATCCCCCCTTTATAAACCAACCCCCCCTCCCCAAAAAATGCAAACGACAATCCCCAAATTCCAAGAGCATTTCTAAGGAAGATGTTTATTTTAAAACTCTCTCCGAAATTTACGATAAAACCCACTCTTTAATATAAGACTATCCATACATAGGTCACCCGATTCTATGAGCGTTGCCAAGAGGGGTTTTGTGTTTAAAACCCCCTAACACGGGCTTTAGAGCTAAAAACCACCTCTTCAATTTAAGACAAAAACCAAACTACACACTTTAAATGCTATGAGCGTAGCCAAATGGGATTTGAGTTTAAACCCCTCTATAGCAGGATTGGAAGCTAAAAAATACCTCTTCAATGTTAAAAAAAAATCCATTTACGCACTCAAAATAATCTAAGAGCGTAGCCAAAGGGGTTTCAAGTTTAAACCCTCTATCAGCGGGGTATGAAGCTAAAAAAAATACCTCATCAATAAAAAAAAAGCATATTACACTCTCCAAATTCTATGAGCGTAGCCCAGCCAGGTTTAAAACCCCACCTACAGAGTGCTTTTTTTTTTAAAGTTGAAAACCGCTCCTGATGGTTTTGAGTTTAAATACCCCCATACAGAGAGTTTTGAGGTTGAAAACCTCTCTCTGCAATTTTTTTCTATAGCAAACTAGTCACCAAATTCTTTGAGCGTAGCTAAGGGGGTTTTGAATTTTAAAAAATACTCCTTAGATTTTTTAGTTTGTAACCCCCGATATAAAATCTAAAGCAAACTATAGTCACCCAATTCAAAGAGTGTAGCCAAGAGAGGTTAAAAATTTCTACCAGTGGCTGGGCTCCATTAATAAATTGCAGTGAATAGTGATCTGCCGAAATTGAAAAAGACTAAATGTGGCTAAACAAAGATGGCTAAGACGGATTTTAGGAGTCAGTTATAGATTTTTGTGAAAGCAGCTTGCCGCCCAATGCTCCGAACGACGTGGGAGGATCTAAGTCAGATTTAAGTCAGTAAGAATAGTACATAAGGTTTATGAAATATAACTTTTTAATAATAGGATAATGCACTGTAGATACTAAGATACCTCAGAATATGTATTTTATTGGCTTTTAAAACCGGAAATACTGCTTGGCGGCGGGGCTCCGCCCCGTGCTGGCAATGGCGGGGAGTCTACACTAACTCCAGGAAGAACTTATTTTAGGGTACAGTAAACGTCTTTCAAAAGAATGAAGGATCAGAATGTAATAAAGATTAATTATGTACACACACACACGCACACACATATATTTTTTTTGCGGGGGGGGGGAGATAAAATTCCCCCACCCCCAAAAAAATTCCTGGCTACTCCTATGCAGTCAATGAAGATCTAAGCAGAAACACAAAGGAAACAAGGTGTCTAGCGCTATAAAATATACTTGATCTCATTTCAAACTTACTTTATTTCAACAGGCCAAAACACATCCTCCCTAACTTCAAGTGACTTTCATGAACCGTTCAGCATTTGTGTCCACTACACTGTATCAAAGGTTACATAAGAATGTTTTAGCCAGTACAAACACGCACACACACTCCATAGCACAGGCTCACCTGTTACTAATATTTTATATTTGACTCATTTCAAGTCCATGAAGTTTAAAAAAAAAAGCAGTACGTTGTAATTGATATCTTTATGACAAGTCTCGATATTTTTTTCAAGTTCTTTTCATCTTTTGTTTCTACTTTCAAATCTACTTCTGATGTTTAGGGTTCTCAAAACTGCAGGACACCAGGTGCACAAATTTATCAAAATTATGTACAGGCGTGTTTGTCTTGTTCCAACAGATACTTGACAGCATGGGTCTTGATGACCTTATACAGCTGACCTTCTACGGCCAGGGTGTAGGAGTCATCCTGGGCTCCGCTGTGGGAAGCATGACTGCTGACATTCTGGGCAGACGACGCCTCTTGTACATCGCACTGACTGGGATGCTGACCATGCAGTGTTTACTGGCCGTGTCCATCTCATGGGTCATGTTCATCTTTATGAGAACCCTGGCAGTAGCGTTTGCAGGTCAGTGACTTTAATATACCTTTATACTATGTATGTCTTGTGAGCGAAGCTAAAGTGCGCAAAAACTGTTACAAAGTGTTCAATAGTTGTGTGCCTAAAAGCACACAGATAGTCGTCTTCTTCATTAGCCAGATTTTTTTCTTGCTGAGCTGTAGGCTATTTACATTTTGTGTCAAAGAAATATATGCACACATGTCAAAACCATTAGTATCTATTCTATAATATACAAATGCGATTGTGAGAGTGCGGCAGTTGGCAGTGTGGAATAGCTGCATGTTGAATCTAATTGCCGTTTGTCGTAACAAATTTATGGTCTAGCTTCTGAAAGTAAATGGAATATAACAAGTTGATGTATGCTAAATGTTCAATTACAAATGCATTTAATGAATATTGTAGCATACTTTTTTAATAAAAATAAAGTAAATTTATTTTATTAATAGTGTTACAGCATAATGATATCCGAAATAAAACCGTAAGCGATGATTTTACGGTAGTAACAGTCCAGATAATACATGTATACAATTTAAAGGGAGTTCAATGTATTTTTCAGAATTTGTCGTAGTATTACATTCACTATAAATTGATATCAGATTCCCGTAACTCCATTGGTCTGATAGCTTAATAATAGTGATTTAATAATTTTTTTAAGGAAACTTTTAAGCACTTTGTCACTACTAAATGTGCAAAATTATAGAACATTTGTATGGTACATTATGGTAAAGAAATAGGTTATGCAAATTTGTATACTGAACATGATTAGGATGTAAGTAATTGATAGGAATAGAAAGAAAGCACAACGTTTCGTTCCCATCTATCAAATATTTACATTCTCAATTATTCTATTGGCTTCCATTCTATAAAGTCTATAGCAAAGACTTTCCATAAAAATAACATCCTTCCTCATATAAAATCGCTGGTAGGATACTAAATGAGTCTTCAGAGTTTAAGATAGTTACAGCCTTGTCCTTCCGCAGGACTCCTCTTTGACTTTCTGACGTCAATACAGTCTATACATTTTATAACATTACTTTGTGAGAGTTTTTTCTGTATATGATCTCAGGAAAGGAAATATTGATTACAAACAAACCAAGAAAGAATCGGAAGGAAATTAACTCCTTCTGTTTCAACATCGTGTGTCTGGTAACGTAAAAATTCGATTGCTTCATTGATTTGCGTTCAATGTGAATGAAATTTAATAAATACATTTATTTTTTAATTTAAGAAAAAACGTCATATAATAATAGAATGTAAGATATGACTTGAGAGAAACGGACACAGAAAAACAACACAAGACGGAAGTTACTTTGGAACTTAAATACCAAAACTAAGACTCGTTTTAATCAGCATAAAGCATTGCTATATCTATATTTGCACTTCGAGCGTTATACACCATCTCCACGTAATATAGATTAAGGTGTATACTAATAATGACTAATTTGGCCTTTACCTCCCTAGATTACGGAAGATTGACGTGCCCATGCAAACCCTGCTGTAACCTACATATTATTTCACATTGAAGTAGACAAAACTGATATCTTTTTAAATTCTCTTTTGCAATATTTACGATGAGTAACACTGGCAACGCCAGGTCATATTATAATCCCCCCCCCCTCAACTATTCCGAGGCATCTGCCTTTAAGACACTAAGAAAAGCCAACAAATATAAGCTCCGGGCAAATATAAGTTCCAGACAAATATAGGCCCCAGACGAGCTATCAAACTCTCAGACAATGATTGCATTCACTTCAGACTAAACAAAGTCCAGCTGAGTATCCCAAGACTGGTAAAATGTAGATCACTTCCCTTTCCTCTTCAGCCTTTGTAGCGTTCGTTCTATTTTTGTTAAAGATGAAAATTATGAAATCGTTTTACATCATTTAAACTCCTGAATAGTATTGTTGACTGGACACGTTTAGTTTGTCTCTCTGTCTTGTGTTGTCAGGTGCCACCATGGTTGTGAGTTCTGTGCTGGTCATAGAGTTCCTGGGCCCAGACTGGAGGGATGCTTGCACATGCTCCTGTTTCTGGACTTTTGGGGCCATCGTTATGGCCATGGAGACCTTGGTCACGTTAAACTGGAGATGGCTGGCGCTCTTGTCTGGAGGAGTTTGTTTTCCTTTAATTGGTACATATTTGTAAGTAAAATATTTATATGCTTAAGGTTACTTTGTTACTAAGCGCTTTCAATTTAGACAACCGTCCACTTCAAGGCACCCCTTCACCCACATACTTCAGAGTTATAATCTTTTGTGAGGATACCCATTTTCTTATGCCAAATGTTTTCTTCTTCAATTTAAACTGTTTTTTTATTTTCAATACATAAAAGTGACCTAGATTATTTTAAAACTGAAATGTATTTCTGCACCTTTCTTTTACCTTAAACTTTAATGTTTTTCAAATTTCCCGCCAAGAAATTCTTATTCCATTTATTAACAACGAGGTTTTAAAACTCTTTGAAACTATTAGAAATAAATAGCCGAAAAGAAAAAAAGGATCTTAAAAACTGCATGACTGGTATAATATAAAATGAAACTTCTTGTTTGACCAGTGTGTTATGTTTACTCAATACACAACATTGTAAGTGCTCGTCAGAGACCAATTTGGGGCATTGCGCTCCTTTAGCATTCTAGTTTATTATAAACAATAGGTATACTCTGTGTATGTAGATCAGTAAAACTTTGCTCATTCAGATCAAAATCAGTATTGTGATACGCAGCCTGATAGACACCCTTACTATTACAACGCTTCTGGTGCCACGTTTCTCCCTCAAAAGCTAAGGTCTGCAGGCTTTTTTCAGTGTACGGACCAAAGGTTGATATCAGACAACATGCTACACTACTTTCAAGAAAAGCATTAAGACCTACCCGTGTAAAACTTTTTTTAGATTAGTTTGTCATTTTAGCTATTGTGTTTGTGTTTCTTATGTTATAACAGCACCTTGAGCCTACATTTTTGTTTGTTAACAGCGCTTTATAAATACAATTATTATTATTATTATTGCAACTTAAAGCATGTTTATGGGAACGGGCTAGCATCAAATGACTTAGTAGAGTAATCTTTGCTTGAGTTTTAAGTTAGTACAGCAAAGTTGAGTCCACCCCACGAGTTGAAACCATTTCTTAGATCTAAAAAAACAATATATATCAATTCGCTATCTCCGGGTTCGTCTGGATGAATTTTAACCAGCCACTCTTGTCCAATGCTTTCCTAGTGAAAACACGAAATCTAGTCAGAGAAACACGGAAGTAAACTCTCAACACCCCTGACTCCAATGTCTCCCTAACTTAATACTAAAGTTAATATCCGTTTTTTTTCACAATTGTATATTAATGTTAGTTTCTTCCACTATTACATACATTAACTTTCTGACTATTGTACATTATATTAATAAATACGTTCTCTTACAAGTGCGTGTTTATTGTCTTACCACGATCAAGTTTGTCTATAGCTTCTAATGACGTAATAACGTTGTTTGTTTCTAACATTGACATATGTATTTGTTGTACCAGTACTTCCACTGAGTCAGTCAGGTGGTTGCAGTGCCAGCACCGGTTCACCGAGGCGGAAGCTTGTTTCCGAGAGGTGGTATCCGTCAACGCCTCTGCTGTGCCTGACATCATGTCCTTGCTGGACGAGTCAAGGGCCTGCATCATCCACAACATGCACCAGAAGAGATTCACCTTCCTGGACTTGTTTCATTCCCTAGACTCAGCCAAGTGGACGGTCACACTTATATACACCAGGTGAGTTGGATAATGCGAGAAAGTAGAAGGTGAATAGAAGCAGGGCCGGCCTTACAAATTGCGGTGCCCAATTTAATGGATGCTCGCGAGGCTCCGCTTTTAATTATTTGTTTACAATAGCAGCGATTGCTAATTATTAGATCCTTATATCAACATTAGCTATACAACATGCATAGGAAGCATCTCATAAGCAATAGGCGCCAGTGGCTTAATTAAAGTTGCGTCAATAGAACAATACACTAAATATGTTACCCCTTTAAGTTCTACGTATTTAAAAGTCTGTGAAAAGAGCCATAACTGATAGTGAAATGCTAGAAACAGAATAGAAAGGAGAAAGTCTTATAGAACTAGAGAGTGAGTACAATTGTAGTATTGCTCGTGTGTGTGAATGAAAGGAAGAAGAGAGAGAGAGAGAGAATGAGGAGTCATGGAGGGAAGAAAGAAGGACAGTAAGAGGGAGGTAACATAAATATTGCTTTAAATCTAAGGGAAGCAACTTGACTAAAGAGAAACAAAGTGGATGTTGGGATTTATTTACCAGATAAAGATGAAAGGAAAAACAAATACATTTAATACTTTGTTTCGGTTACTTCGATGTAGCTCCTTTGATACGCAAAACATTCTGTGTTAGTCCAGTCTTGTATAGTTTACTAGATAGTGTGTACCTTCAGCACGATGTGGAAGGCGATGTGCTGGGTGGAGTTCTAACAATTGTTGACATGACAGCAATAGAATATGGGCAAAGTGAAACGAAAAATGAGAGATGTATTATAAGTTTGATGGGAAAGTGATAGTGAGAACTTTATACTGCCATAGCGAGAACGTTATACTGCCATAGTGAGAACGTTGAACTGCCATAGTGAGAACGTTGAACTGTCATAGTGAGAACGTTATACTGTCAGAGTGAGAACATTATACTGCCATAGTGAGCACTTTATACTGTCATAGTGAGAACGTTATACTGTCATAATGACAACATTATATTGTCATAGTGAGAACGATATACTGTCATAGTGAGAACGTTATACTGTCATAGTGAGAACGTTATACTGTCATAGTGAGAACGTTATACTGTCATAGTGAGAACGTTATACTGTTATAGTGAGAATGTTATACTGCCATAGTGAGAACTTTATACTGTCATAGTGAGAACGTTATACTGTCATAGTGAGAACGTTATACTGTCATAGTGAGAACGTTATACTGTCATAGTGAGAACGTTATACTGTCATAGTGAGAACGTTATACTGCCATAGTGAGAACGTTGAACTGTCATAGTGAGAACGTTGAACTTCATAGTGAGAACGTTATACTTCCATAGTGAGAACGTTATACTTCCATAGTGACAACGTTATACTGCCATAGTGACAACGTTATACTGTCATAGTGACAACGTTATACTGTCATTGTGAGAACTATATACTGCCATAGTGAGAACGTTATACTGTCATTGTGAGAACGTTGAACTGTCATAGTGAGAACGTTGAACTGTCATAGTGAGAAGGTTAGTGGCTAACTAATTAACCTAAACAGTGGTGATGAAAGCAATCAGCGAATCGAGAAAGAATCAGAGAGAATTGAGTTGGTAAAAAGAAACAGTGAATAGGAAGAGACAGAATTGATCTCTGTATTACGATAGACAGCTCTATGATACATCGGACCTCAGTTCTTGTTACGGACTATTTCTATCAAAAAAGGGCAGCCATGTAAAGAAGACTTTTAAAGATTGTATGTGTGGAAGGGAAGAGTAGAAGGGTGGATGAAGCGGGGGAGGTAAAGGCTGCACCAGGGTATATTTGCTTCAAGCTGTGTGTGATTCCTGCCAAGCAGGCAGGCCCCCTAATTGAATTGAGACCCACGCTGCCAAATTGCTAAACACTGGCCTCCAGCTGGTTGTTAAACATCATTTTGAAATATCTGGAGCTTGCTGTGCCTGTGTGCGGGTATGTGTGTGTGAGAGAGAGAGTGAGAGAGAGAGTTATGTTGGGGAATGTATAAAAATCGAAATCCTATTAGCAGATAATCTTGAAACTGCCAGATAATTCCAGAATTAACCAAATGCATTTTCTAACAGCGTTCCACTCGGATCAAGTGCTAACATCAAATTGATTTGTACAACAGAAGTCGGCACTGAACCATATATAAAACTTATACACTATAGTTTGTTACGTCAGAGGGAGAATCCATCGTTGAAATGACCAAACAGCCTATTTGACGAGTCTATAAATTAATAAAGTTAAATTTACTTGCCTGTCCATATTTTAATTATCGCTATGCTCGGTACGGTTTAAATTTAAGTGACATTTTTCACATCCAATCCAACAAGAGAGCTATAAGGGACTGTACTCTTCTTCTGTTTTGATATATACGTGACTTCAGGGGAAGTAAGAAGAACGAAAGGGGAAATGACTGACGAAATTGCTTCTTGCTTTAGCGTCCTATAGTAATGTTAAATCTGGTATAACGTGCGTTCTGTTACATGCTAATCAATCTACTTTCTTATATTATATGTATTTATTAAATTTGGGATTTTTCCCTTTCTGTGGGTGGAGATAAATTAAGTTTATCACTAATGGAAAGACAAATTTTATTAGTTTCAGCAAGCTATCTCTCTTATTCGGAGTGCATTTCCTGAAAGGATACCAGTTTAAACTGTTTCAATCCTATTGATTTTCTTATTGTGTGTATTTTCATTAGTTTCAGTAAACCAAGTCTAAACTAGGACTGCCTTAGAAAATACCTTTCCTGTTTTGAACATAACCTGATAATAGCGCATGTCCTTGTGACTATAGTTCTGCATTTATTTTAATGAAAACCTAATTGGGTGAATTTAAACTATGATTAGAAACAGGACCGCAAGTGATGTTTGACTCTTTGTAGATGACATGTGAATCTGTGTACAAGAGAATCACCATATGATGTGGCCGACAAAATGTAGGTCAGTGTAGTCTACTTGATCAGATCTGGGGACCAATACAGAATATTTAAGACGTTTATACTTTTTTTAAAAAGTCAATCGAAAAGTTGGAACGTCCGTCTTGAGAAATACAAGACATAATTACTGATTTAAATTAATTATTGCTTGGATCGGATTCATTTAGAAAATAAAATGAACATTGATAGTGGATATATCTAATTACTTCAAAAACAAAGAGCAGTGTGCTTGAACCTGGTTAAAATTTTGCTATTTGGCGTTGTTAGCGGCCCCCGAAAGGGGAAAAGACGCTATTAGTTTTGTGCGAAATGTCTGTCCGTCTGTCCGTCCGTCCCGTTTAGTTCTCGTAAACTAGAAAAGATATTGAAAATCCGACATCACAATAATTTTAGACCATTCAAAGTTCTGATGCAACGGCAACTTTTTTTTTCTGATAGCGAAAAATCTAATTTTTAAAATCAGTTATGCAAGCAGTTTTTTAAAGAGAAAAAGCTAATTAGTATGCATTATAAGTTAGACCTGATTTAAAACGAATAGTAATCTTGTAAAATTTATAATTATAAGACATCAGTAACATTCAAAAGCACAGCGTGAAATCTAACATTGGCTAACACCGACACCCTGAGTGGAGGGGGAGGGTGGGGGTGATGGCACGTCAGATCATCGCTGGAAGATGTATGGTCTTTAACAGTGGTACATTGAGCGAACAACTAACGTAAAAGTATGACTATATAGTATACAATAGATTGACTTCTCGGCATTTCTCGTATGCTACAAACAAAACGTGATTGGTCTAGATTTCTTTTTTTGATTCGTCTCTATGTTGTAAAATAGTATCCACTCTCTTTGACCGCTCTTTTTATGGACGCGGGACAATATTGATCATTCCGTTGTGTTGTAGAGATTGAAAATATCCTTCATTAGATTGACCTGACATGTGTGAGCATATTGACATTGACACTATTATTAAGAGTTTTAAAAACAATCAGAGAGATTAAGAAAAAATATAAAAAAGATAATTATAATTTAAATGAAGCGAACTCAATTAAAGTTCCCTTTAAGAGCCGTTCGGTCCAAGGAACTGAGGACGTAATGATCATGTTCCATGGCCGACGGGTAAAGAAGGTATCATACAAAAAAATGTTCATGAATCTAATAAGATTAGATTACACTGACATAAAGATTAAACTGGGTCTTTTTTTTTTAATTTGAAATTTCAAGAATATCTAATTTAATCAAATAAATATATTTTTGTTAATTTTTCCAATTTTCTTTGTTACTGAAATTTAAAAAAAAATAGACATTTGATCCCATTTACTAAGGGAACTAAAAGACTTTACTTAGATCCTCCCGCGCCGCTCTGCGAATTGAGCAATAAACTCTCCCCGGTGATGTTTGCAGACTCTGACCAACTGATGTCCACTGTTCTGAGATCTTCCATGAAGATGCGACGCCATGCTATTTGAGAACATCCCTGTCTGCGTTTTCCTCACATATCTCTCCTTGGGGTGAGCGATTTTTTCTGAAAGAGTCCCACAAAACCTCGTTCTGCGCTTGGTTCAAACTTAGATAAAAAGTCGAGTGCCCTTTCGGCATGTCAGTTTTTTTTTTAAAATCCTTATGAGCCACTTCTGCTGACCCACTTTAGCCTCTTCGGTATCGGCAGATGACGTCTGTATGTCGCATGCATAAGTTGACTATTGGTCGACGATTATGTTGATTATGTGAATTGTTATCTTACGGCAAAGTCCTTGGTTTGTCCAAATAGAACAAAGGAAAACAAAAGTTATGTCGGTTCCGAGGCTAGTGTAACTAACAAAAAATTTCATTAATTTTAGTGTGTATGTCTCTGTGTGTCTCTGTGAATGTCTGTGTGTGTCTGTATGTGTGTTTGTGTGTTCAAATCCCGAATATCGATCTGGTGACAGAGTCATCTAATTATTTTTATTTTTACAAGTCTTAAAAACTCAAAAAGTACTTCCTAAGGAAATGTCTGTGATGAGAATCTGCTTGTATTGAGATGTCTGTAACGTTCCGGAATCACCTCTGCCTTGTATCCTACTCGAAATAGGCGCATCGGCTAAGTTACTTAGCAGAGAGACGCATCTTAGTTGACGAACTTTTAATCCTATACATAGTGACGTCACGGATACTAGGGTTTAGTTTGTTTATCTCAGTATTATTCAGTGGGTGTTAGGACTTCAAAGTGGTAACATCTTTTTACGAACAGAGAGCCGACTGTAGCCTTTACGTATCTAACGGTCTGGACTTCGTCTTGTTATTGTGATAGGATTTGATCTTGTTAGTTATTGAACACATTGGGTACACCTGTATAGAAAACTCAAACAAAAGTGCTACATTTCCCTTTGCACTTCCGAAAACTTTCAATGTTGTTTTTAATCATATAACTTTAAATCTAATTAACAAATTAAAACCGCACTTTATACTACTGTTTGTGCTACGTAATTTGTGAGTACGACTAACCCGAGGTGGCCCCAAACAAGTTTGTGAGTAACACAAGCTACCTTTATTACTTTGTTGTTTTTTTTGTTTTGTGTAGGTTTTTTATACAGTGTTTTTGTTGTTCGAATGACTCCAATTTTTCATTCCGCTTGTGACAACATCACATTATCTCTGAAAGGAACATGTCTCAGTCTGAAACCGTTTGGTTGGGAGAGACACATTATCAAAGCCTGTGGTAACCACATCGGAACTAATCCTCGTAGCGAAGACATAACCCAGCACTGTTTGCCTATTCGTCTTGTTCTCTGTCGTACTAAAAGCATTGATGGCGTTCACACTTCATACAAGCACAGCCTCACATATATAATCACACACCATTTCTCATACAACCAAGCACACACATTCTCACACTAAAGCAACCCACACATACACGCAGAAATACACTCTGTTTTTTAGGGTTCAGACTATAAGATGCACATTTTTTTTCTTGTATGTGACCGCTCTCGTCTCGAGGGGCCGGTGAGTTCAAACTTGTTAACGGGCTTCCGGTAATGACTGCTGCAGATCCAAGATGGCGCAGACAGAGGTGTCATTACGGTGTCAGACTTGCAGGATCATTTCTAGAAGAGAATGAAAGTCAGGGGAAGACGATAGATATATGAATGAGAATGTCACTTCTGTGAAGTTGTCTGCGCTTGCAGTGTACCTTAAGTGACAATCTCAACTTGTGGTCTTTTAGTAAGGAATGTGTAGTATGTCTTTTAGAGATTTTCTTGGTCTACAAATCACATTTGAACACGTTTTGGTTCTCACATCGAGGACGGGAGTGCAAAACGAAAGTTTCTTATAGTTTCTGTTACACTGGACGTAAGGAGTCAGTACTGACCTGTATTAAAGAAGTGTCCCATAATGACGAATCTCCGAGTTATATTAAATAAAGAAAATACAGAATTCCTGAATACGAAATAAACTAATTACAAAGTCTATATCAACTAATTACAAAGTCTATATCAACTAATTACAAAGTCTATATCAACTAATTACAAAGTCTATATCAACTAATTTTGTCTGTCTTCTCACAGTTTAACCTACATTTAGATACAATTTTGAGATGTAAAAAAACAAACAACTCTTTATCCATTACCTTCAAGTCTTCATTGTTTCATTGGAGAAATGAGAGGTTGGGGGGGGGGGGGGGTCTTTGTTCCAAGAAGAAAATAAAAGCATTGACGTCACAAGCTCGCTTGGTTAGTCTTTATAAACAAATTGAGGATATTGCCTTTCAGCGTTAGATCATATCTCAAATAATGTTTATCCGTGGGCGTTTTTTTCTTCTTCTTCCTGGAACCAGTAAACTTGGTTAAGTACCGAGACGCTAGTATTTCTATTCTGTTATGAAATAATCGACCTTTTATTCAATTAGTGGGAATATATTATCTACTTACTTCTAGATGTTACGTGGGATCATGAGTTTTATATTGACTATCGGATGGTGTCGTTAGATATCATACGATACTTTTCTAAACAAGACAATGGCTCCTTTATGCAGCTGGCCAGCCTTTGTAAGAGCGGTTAGTTTTCTCTGAGTAACTAACGAATGATAGATTTTAAAATATAACATTTTGACCCCTCCCCTATTCCCCCCTCCACCCCCCCCACCCAATCATGAACATAATTCTGGTTAAGTAAATGTACAACTCTACTCAGAGTTATTAACTTCTAATGATAGGTCCATAAATTCAAACTTAGAAGAGATTCTTGAATGTATATATTGATTTAAATTCCTAAATGAATAGAGACTTGTAACACTTGCAACAATGTGACTACATGCCGAAACAAATACAGCTGACGTGTCTAGTCAGGATAAACATTTTGTAGACAAAATTTAATTTTAGAAGATAATTATTCAAAAAAAAAAATTATTATATTATGTGTGAGAGCCGTTTTCAAGAACCCTGTTCAACCTGGTTCTATTTACATGAATTTGTGAGCTGGAAAGAGGAATTTTAACAAAACATGAAAGTCATACAGAACAAGAGATAAAAAAAAGACAATAATGCGTCTTTAAACAACTTATAGAGGGACAAATTGTTCTCTTACGAAATCCATGCATTTTAAACAATGGAAAAGAATGTTACCCCCCGCTCCATTCCACCCACCTCCCGGTAATGAATGAATCTTGGTTAAGCGAATGTATTAATCTACTAGACTATATAATATTTCAATGATTGGCCTTTAGATCTAGACCAGGAGACCAGAAGACGGTGCGTCAAATGTTTCTGAACCTTTATTGAATCTAAACTCTTTAACGCTTGAATACGGAAATCCAAAGACGCATAGTTCGTTCATGATAAATGTTTTTGTCTTCTCTAGCCAAAATTAAATGTATTTCTTTTTATACTTTGAATAAAGGTCAAACTCGTGTATTCCCAGTGTTGCCAAAGAACTAGTTATTCTTATCCTAGCGATATCCATCAACTATCAAATTTCTAGGAAAAATGTAAGAACCGTTTTTGTCCACCCTTGAGGTTCCATTGGGGGATCAAGGATTCAGTTTCCGTGAATTTACTACCTCGATAGAAACTTCAATGTCAAATCTTCTTCTAGACAGCAAAAGCTGTTCCTTTAAAGTCTGTACCAAGAAAAAACTGAGCTTGCTGTAAATATTTTAAGCTATTCCTTACTGCCGTACAGTGTGTAGGTTATTTTTTTTTTTTGAGGTCATTGGCTTAAGAGAGAGGCTATGTGCCCGATGTGGCGACATATTTAGAGAGCCAGTTGACAACGATGTTTTGATTTTACGATGAAATTCTGTTGGACAGACAATGCGTTTCTAATGTTATACTTTATAATACATTCCTTCCTCTAGACAGTTTCTGAGATGCTACTTTACAATATAAAGCTCAAACTGCAATCTTCTTTAAAATAAATACAGATCTTGAACTAGTAATCACTTAAATAATATACATACCGCATACGTATACAATACAATTTAAATTGTCTCACTCTAGTCGTCGCTCTTCTTCCACGAATATATCCGTCCTTTTAATGTAACCTATTCTCCCTTCCTTAGTAACATCCAAACCTTTTTAGAGCTTATGGATAAAAAAAACATCATCGTTTTAAATAAACTTCTTATTACTTGTTAACAACATGCAAACATGATCTTGCGCTAGAAAATATTCAATCTAAAAATAAACTCAATGCAACAGCTGCTTTGTGCTACGTGACAGTTTCGTAATAGTTGTGGAATGTTTACTCAGGGGTGGGTGTGTGAGATTTATTCTATCGAATTGCTAAATGAAATCCTGGTGACGTCATATGAAAGAAATAGAACAAACTAATGATCATTGTGTATTTCTGTTGATTATGCTTACTTGTCAATTTGATTAAGCATAATATATTTACCTTGAAACCTATATTAATCACAATGGCATAGCAAGAAACCCGTGGATCCGGGTTCAATAAAACGACATTCGTTCAGTTGAGTGTGAATGAACCCCAATGGAGCACTACTGTATATAATGTGAGAATAAAATCCATTAAAGCAGCACATACGACAGACAACACATAAACTATAGATGTTTCTCATGGAAAGACATAAGCATGGCCCTCAGCTCCAAAATGAAAAAGATGCACTCCCTGGTCACGGCCATATTCTTATATACTTGCGTGTCTTGGACGCTGACTGCAGAGCTAGAGAGGAGGATCCTAGCAATGGAATTGAGGTGCTACAGTAGCATCCTGGGTATCACATTCAAGGACAGCATAACAAACCAAGAGACAGGGTTACTGCAGCAATTGGACCCAACGATGACCTGCTAACTACCGTAAAAGGGCGCAAGCTAAAACTCTATGGTGGGACTTGCAAGGACCTTCCTTCAGGGAACAGTACCAGGAGGGAGAGGAAGAGGCAGACATAGAAAGCGGTGGGAAGACAGCATTAGAGAATGGACGGCCTGATATTTAAATGGATTCTATCTATGTAAAGGAAAGTACAGAGAGAAATAAAAAAAATGGTCGACAAATCTTGCATGGTACCCCAACGGTCCAAGAGACTAAGAAATAGGTAAGGGTAACAGGTATGGGTCGTCACAAATATTGGAACCTAAAGACGCCCCACAGTGCTATGGCCCTGAATGTTTCACATCCATTTGAAGCACCTTTGTTTAGAAATTAACTTTTATCCTCCTCTGTACAAAGTAAATTGTGACATGAATCTCAAGGTTTTGAAATAATATAAGGTTGCTTCTATTTTTCTTTAGTAAAGTGAAACTTCATAATCATTTCATTTAGGAACATTATGTTGTAGTAATATGTTGCTACACCAAACCGGATGGCAGAACTTCAAACGTTTTGTTTATTGTTTCCTTATACTAAGAATTCATGTACAACAAATGGTGCAAATATACGTAATATTAAATACAAAAAAAAAACAAATACAGACATCACTTTATCTAAAATATCACTTTCACATTATTTACACATTTTTAATGTTATTATTTAAAAATCCAACAAGTTACAATTTAATGAAATGCGGTAATGATAATTTAAGAGTTACCTTCCTATAATACATTTCATATTACAGTAACAAGAGTTTATTGATTTGTGATTTGCTGTGACACTAATTATATAATTTAAGAACAGTAAACATACAATGATTTAAGTATAATAATGAAATACTTTGATATATTGACATTGTTATAGTCACCACGTCTTCCCTTACAACAGGGGTTCTCAGCCTGTGGCTCCTGCTACGTCATGCTTTTTTTTAAATAGTCACATAAGTAAGCAACATAAACGGTGAATAAAAAATAGAATAGTAAATAGTGAACTGTTCTCTAACATTGCGAAAAGCACAGTTACTTAGGCTTAAGATTTTTACGTTTGGCGGTCGCCGCATATTGTAGAATCGTAAAAAGGGGGTCGTCTACTTAAAAAGGTTGAGAACCTCTGCCTTACAAGATTCCGTTTGGACTCCTTTTCCTAGTGGACTTGGATGCAAAAAAAAACTTTACGCCTTAGTTACTACGCCACTGATTAGACAAGAGATTAGTTAAGAATAATGCAGTATGTTAATAGATTTATACAGCCTGGATTTAGGTATGTGGAGGTTGTTGTCCTGGGCAGTATGTTACTTGTAGCCCCAACTGGCCCCAACCCTCTATATGCTCTAACCAGACTCTTCGTCATCTTTTGTATTTGCGTGTAGACCCAGCAGTGCCATGTCGCTTGTAAAATATTTACATGTAAACTATTGACCCTTCATTTTCATCAATGCTAGAAACATGACCAATGGAGTATTTGACATTTCATGCATTTTTATTGCATTGCTTATATCACCTCTGTCTCTCTGTGTGCACAAGTTATTCTCGATTCAAGTTGAAACGTTGCACGATTATTCATTGACATAGACTAGACATGAATCAATAAAAAATATAACCAATTAGACAATTAATTACTGGTAATTGATTGTATTGTTTGATACCAACTAGAAAATAAACCCTTCAGTGTTCAGTGATATGGCTAAATTTGTAAGGTTTAGTCCCCTGAAATAATTGTTAATGCTATTTCTCCCAAACGCTTTCTCTGATCAAGTTGATACTTTCAAAAATACTAATTGTACCTAACATGACATGAATCAATGTTTAAAAATAACCAATTAGTTAATTAATTAATAGTAATTAATTATTTTGTTTGATAACGAATAAGAAATATAACTTCTACTTTATTGAGATGTGTAGCATTAAGTGTGGAGTTTTCCCTTAGTTAAACATGTGTTTAAAAAAAAGAATTTTTAAAATATTTGTCTTGTTCCTTTATTTTGTTTTTGTATTACGTATGTATATTTTTTAAAGTTTTGAAATTTACTAGTTTGTGGGACGCCCACTTTTGAAAGTGAGGCTCTGCGTGGATGTAGTCACCACTACCCTGAGTTTACTTATCTTAAACAGAACAGTAGCTTCATAATGTCGGGTATGGAACTCCAAATCATTAAGTTCTTTTCCGGTATATTACATAGAAGATGTTATTTCTCCACAGCATGGTCTCAGCCTGCGTCTACTTTTGTCTTTTGCTGAGAGTGAAGCAGATCACGGGGCTAGTTCACTTTGATGTCTTCTTGCCATTTATACTGGACCTGCCCTTGACTTGGTCCGTTATAGTGGTCAACAGATGGTAAGGCTTTTCTAGGCACAATGTTATATCATTTACTTTTAGTTTATAGTGGTCAACAGATGGTAAGGCTTTTCTATACACAATGCTATATCATTTGCTTTTAGTTTAAAGTGGTCAATAGAAAAAAACTAGTTGTTTTTTCTTAGACAATTATCTACATTATGTTGATCAATGGCTCCATCAGAAACTTCTAGCTCTGAGTATGAGGTCGTCTAAAGCACTATGAAGACAATTAATTTTTTTTAGAAAAGTAGACGTAGCCGTCGACACCGGGATCTCCCTGGTCATGGCCAGAGTCTTGAATGCTTGAAAGTCTAGGAAGTTGACTGCAGAGCTGTAAAGAGGATCGTGGTGGAATAGAGATCCTGCGGAGGGGCCCTGGGTGTCACATGCAGGGGCCTCATCATAAACGAAGAGATTAGACACTTGATTAGTTCAGCGATTGGACCCCACGATGACCTGCTTATTACTGTCATAAAAGGCAAACTAAAACTCTATGGCCATATTACAAGGCCTTGATGGGTTGCAGAGACCTTCTATCAGGGACAGAGAACAGTAGCAGGAAAAAGAAGAAGAGGCAGACAGAGAAAGCGATGGGAAGACAACGTAAAAGAGTGGACGGCCCTGCCATTGAAAGAGGTTCTATCCAAGACAAAAGACAGAGAGGAGTGGAGAAAGACGGTTGAAAGATCTTGTGTGGTGTCCCAACAGTCTAACGGACTGAGTTTAGTGCAAAAATAATCCAAGAACTTATGTGACTTTTGTTGTTGATGATATGGTTGCGGAATTGTACATAAGTTATGTATTTTTAGCTATATGATAATTGTTCAATATTTCGCGCTGCAAATTTACAAACTCTATCGTTTGTATCCCCAAACACTATCAACATGGAGAAGGTCTTAGAGGTTCACTTTATGATAGCGGCTCAAGTTAAAACATAATTAAAAACCAATCGAAAACAAATAAAGATTTGACACGAAGATCAATGAGATATTGGATTGACAAGAGTTCGTTTTAGCGTCCTTGACTTTGCCAATTTTATCTTTTTTTTTAATAATGCTAATTTTGCTTTTCATACTTACTGTTCAGGTTTCCTTATTATTTCACTAATTAACATAAATGTCGAAAACCTGCAAGAGTGACCTTTTTATAAACTCCTAAAATTTCTTGCACATTACAAACCTAACGCCATTCTTTCTCTTGCAGTCTGGGACGACGCTGGTGCCTATTCCTTTATTCTGTGGCTTCCGGTTTCGCTCTTCTGTCCGTGCTCATCCTGCACGTGACCGGAAATGTTGGTCAGATGCCATCACTGGTCACTGGACTGGCTTTGTTTGGAAAGATCGGAGTGACCGCATCATTGTCCCTCATTTTCCTCATCGCCATCGAGACTTTTCCAACAGTGACCAGGTAGGACGCCTCTTATTGTTTACTTTCTGGTGGGGGGTGTTTGGAGTAGAACTTATTAAGTTTTATAATTAATTAATTAAACACGGCTACCTTTATTTGAAGAACTTTTTCATGAAAGATGCTTTTCGAAAACACACACACACTTCTTAAGGACAACTTACATCCCTTAAACCAAGTTACATTAGATCTGGACGAAGTTGTCGACTCCTCTACATCGGATCTGGACGAATTTGTCGACTCCTCCACATTAGATCTGGACGAATTGGTCGACTCCTCTACATTGGATCTGGACGAATTGGTCGACTCTTCTACATTAGATCTGGACGAAGTGGTCGACTCCTCTCCATTAAGACTCGAACAGAAAGATTCAAAAACCTCTTTATTCCACTTTCAGTTCAAGTGTTTTAATGTCACTAACCCTCGCGGAGAAGTACATAGAAGCCTAATTCATAAGGCGCTTGTTTCGCCCCTTTTTTTTTTAAGTATTTTTTTTTAGATTCTCCTTGTTTAACACTAAGGTTTCTTTACTTGCCCTTATTGCAAATTGGTTGTGATTACAAAGACTCTTTTTTTAAAATTAAAAGCAACTAACCTTATTAATATTATGTCTTATCTTGTGTTATAAATTAGGGACATTACTTCAAAGGAGAAAATCATGGCGTCCTACGCTTATTCATGTGTCAATCTAACCATGCATATTGATCAGTGACTTTGACTCTGCTAAATCGTTGGTTTTCCTGTTCGATTCAGGAAGCCCAAATGTTTTGCTTGATTTTTAAATAATTTTGTCATTATGTGAACTGTGTAATAACTTTTCATTTATTATAACACCAAGATATAGTGGATTCATGCTCTGTGTAACATGTTTATCATGAGCGAGAGAAGCAGATTACCTATATATATGGGAAGATGCGTTTTCGTTAAACCTTTCCACTCTGTGCTTTTGTCTAGAGTATTATTTTATTTTAAAGAACTCTCTATTATTTACAAGAGACCATTAATACCTTCAAGCTCAGTGCTATTTTTGCATACACTGATGGGTCGGCATCTATAGATTCTGGAAGAGCAGGCTATGGAGCCTACATCGACTTTCTTGGCTCTTACACAGTCAAAATCTTTGGACCATGTGGTAGTGTTTGCAGTTTTGATGCGGAGACCATGGCAGCCTGTGAAGCCTTAAAAGTCATTGACTCTCAACTCGGCGAGGGACATTTGAGGGCAACACAGATTGTTGTGGTCACTGACTCAAAATCTGTACTACAGGCTTTGCAAAGCCCCGTACCATGGCCCCCCAATACCAACACTGTCATCATGGCTTCACATAACATTAAACAATGCTATGGCACATGTAATTATGCAGTGGGTACCGAGTCACATAGGTGTGACTGGCAACACAATTGCAGACTCTTTGGCCCACCAGGGAGAGCAAATTCCACCCACTGATGAGGCTGTAAGCTTTCATCAAGCCCAGGCTATAATACAAAAAACAGAAATGGAAAAGTGGTTTGAGTGCTGGGACAAGTCCCAAAAAGCCCGTGGAGTCTGGGAGCGCATGAGGCGCCCTGACCGCACTTCTCCGTGGTGGAGGCTGTCCAGGCCTGAGCAAGCTATTATAGCACAGTGCAGGACAGGCCACTGTCCCGTTGGCTCATATTTCTCGCGGCTATGGCCAAATTTTGATTCACGGTGCCCCCGCTGCGGGGAAGAAGAGGAAACCGTGCCTCATATTCTGTTTGACTGTCCCAGACTTGCTGATCTTCGTCTCGACAGGTCTGGGAAACCCAAAATTCTCGACCTGTATGGCGACATTTATGCACTACGCAAGACAGCAGGGTTTCTGTCCGGGGCTTTTGCAAGAGAGGATTTGAGCCTCTCAAGCCCTCACTCTAATGGAGTTTGAAAATGATGATGATGATTATTTACAAAATTAGTGTTATAAAAAAAGGTCAATGTAAAGCCTTTATAGTACCCCACGTAAGACCGATACAACTGGCATTTATTATAAAGTTCTGTTTTAAGAAAGGAAGCTTAGTAATAATAAATATATAAATAATAAGTATATATAAAGGGCAACGGTGTATTTTTTTCTGACGTCGATACAATTTAATAATTATCTACTTTTGCCATCATTAAACCCTAATGCCTAGCCTGAACAAAACTGTAGAATAGGACGTTTTATATCTACACATATCTATTCTATTACATTTACATTGAAACAATTCTGTTCTATTACATTTTCAATCCAGTATTAAATATTTCGTTAGTCTCTTTTAAAGCCTACTGAATTATTGGTTACTAGCTTTCCATAGTGTAGATAGCGACAGTCTTGATTGTTCTTAAATTTCAAATTTCCTTTTACAATTGTTAACAGATGCATGGGATTGGCTGTAGCGTTGGCTTCCGCTTCCGGGGGAACGATGCTGTCAACTGCATTAATTTTTCTGGTAAGTTTTGAAAACCAAATATATACCATGGACATTGCCTTTTCCTTTTGTATTTATTTAATTTGTTTATTATTGCGTATTCAACATTAAAGCTATGTTTTTTCCCGGGCTTTATCTAGCAAAATAAAGACACACACAAACACGCGAATAAAGATTTCAAAGGGTAATAAAATAGACATTTCTAGCTACTTTCGTAATGTTGAGTTTTTAATTTTTGTCAGGGTTCTATTCTTGCTTTGCTTGACTTGGCTCATTAATGGTTTTACAAATAAGAACAATTATTACTTGATACACTTTAACTCCAACTATAGATGTCCATGAAAATATAAATAATGCTTTAATCCAATAAGCACACAATGACATTGACTCTCAATAAATATTTAATAGGCCTACACAAACCACCAGTCCATCAACTCTATAAAACCTATCTACATAACACCAGTCCAGGAAGCAACGTCCAATGTTCCTGGACCGGGAATAAGACCTCACTAACTAACACACTCTCTCGCGCATTCAACGAAGACTTAACCATTCAGTTCATAACACGTGCAAGACTATTCACATGACAAAGGGATATAACTAACATCAAAATATCAAAGTAACATTCATTCTTGCTTTAACTCCCCCTGACACCCTAAAACAATATTATTTATAATATCATGTACCCAGTATTCATAAAAAATAAATCTAATATACATATTATCTTATATCTGAATGGAAAGATGTATATGCGATTGTGACTTGTCTTTTGTTTCTCCTTTCAAGCTAAGATCCAGTTTGTTTTTCAAACAGGCATGTATAACGATGGCAACGTACCAGTAATTAAACGTATCAATAAATATGCTGGTCACTTTAATGACTGAATGAATCTATCGAAATACACTTTTAAAGTTACAGCATGATTGCGGAGGGCTGGGTAAAGGTAATCCTAGGCGATACAAGAGGTTAAACCTGGTACGGATAGTTCAAAGACTCAAAAAACAAAGATTTACTGCTGCAGGGGTAAACGACTGTATAGAAAATACGAAAAACATGCATATATGTAACCCTGCCTCGATAGAGAACAACATCGGACAGATAAGTTAACTTAAGACTATTTTGTGTTAATTGTTGTTTTTTTTTGTTTTGTTTTGTAGCTGATGAAGGCCTCGTGGCCCAAACGTCCTTTGTTTTACTTGGTCCGGCAGGGTTACATATATGCATGTTTTTCGTATTTTCTGGTACGGATAGTATTGCATCATATAGACATTTGTCATTTATAATTGTCACTGTTTCCTCAGTTCCCCGCCAAGGACATTAACGTATCAACTGTCCAAATATTTTTTTTTTGTAATTAAAGCCTTTGAATTTTAAACTTATTCGTATTTCTATTTCCAGGAGCGACAACACTATACTGTGCCTTACCTTGTTTATGGAGCCATGATGGCCAGCGTCGGAGCCGTGGGGCTCCTGTTTCCAGAGACCATCAGGCAACCATTGAAGAACGTGCAACAGTGTCGTCACCGCAAGATTCCTTTAATGGAGGGCGCCCGGCTGGTTGGACGACCACCAACCATGTGGGACACCGTCTAGTTCAACCACTAACTCCATAAAAAAAAAATTTTGTATTTTTTGAGGATGGCTTTGAGTGTAGGTCTTGGAGTGTGGGGCTTGGGGTGTAGGTCTTGGAGTGTAGGTCTTGGAGTGTGAGGCTTGGGGTGTAGGTCTTGGAGTGTGGGGCTTGGGGTGTAGGTCTTGGAGTGTAGGGTTTGGAGTGTGGGGCTTGGGGTGTAGGGCTTGGAGTGTGGGGATACGCCGAACTTGTTATTGTTATGATGGATTTACATTTTGATTAAACTGATAAAAACACTTTGTTAAATTAATTTTCTGGTCGGGGGGGGGGGGGTGGAGGAGAAGAATCAAACACACTAAGTGATAAGACTGTAATGAAGCTGTGTTAAGTTTGAATCTTGGTCTGTCATATCTTGGTCTAAATCAGGGGTTCTCAACCTGTGGATGGCAACCCTCTTGGGGCTCGATTGACAATTTGTCAGGGGTCGCTTACGTTCATCGAAAATATGGATTTTTATTTCCATGGTAAAACTTGTCACATACTAAAGTTTTCCATTGGAAAAAAAATATATATATTGTTATTCGAGGATAGATGTTGAAGACAACTGAAACAGAATTGATTTCGAACATGTTAATTGTCCAGCAGATATATTTATATAAGTCTAATTAAATAGAAATTAATGGATAATGTATCGACACTTCTTGATTTTGTCTGAAATCTTAGGAACCATTTATCAATGTAAGATGAGAATACAACTTTTTTTTTTAGGATACCTCAGCTATTGACTTCAGTTGTCGAGCTGTAAACACCCTAGGAACAATTTTTAAGATAGCATCATTATGAAGATTATTCCGTGATTTGTAGATGTCAACGTGAAAAAAAATCCGTAATATATGACCTAAACAATATACGTTTTAAAAAAGGTTGAATATGTCATCCATAAATTTTTAATTTTAATTCGTAAACTTTGTTTAGAAATGCATATCGCATTGTACAACATAATACTTGGATGAACTCCCAAAAGTAGTAGGGGAGGAAAACATGGGCCTCCCGTAGTGCTCTGGTAAGAAACTGTTGTTGAACGTGGTGTCTCATAGCTCCCCTATGCATTTCAAGTGACACTTCAGTTCTCTCCCCGCAGCTCTTGGAGACACGTGTAAGACATGCACCACTCTTTCCTCTGACTGCCCCATTAGTTGAAGCAGGAATAAAAACAAAACTTATGTCATTTATAACGACACTAATACTTCCGTGCTTCCAACGTTCGTCTGCTCTCTAGGAGGGAAATGACTTTGAACCAGGCAAACAGATAAAATGATCATTTCTGTGAAAGAACATTTGCGCATTTATGTGGACAAAATGTCCTCCTCCTACTTTCCAAATCTACTTAACATTCTATTTGCACTGGCCAGAAATACCTTAAAAGTCGAAGTTAAAGATGTTTAGGAGACAGAAATATTTGAACAATGAAACATTTCTCTTTAATTACACAATTCTGGATCAAGCGTTTGAAGTCATGTTCCGATTTGTTTTGTGTTGCACCTTCTTCTTCCATTTGCAATAATATATTTATTTCTGGAAACAGCGTGTTAGTTATCCAGCTTAAATACAGAAAACTGTCTCATGTGTGCGAAATGTCAATATGAAATACAAATGTAAATAGATGCACGTCATAAAAAATATTTCATTTATTTGTAATTGGATAATGAGGAGAGATATACTGTACATATATATAATAACATATTGTGCGGTAATTAAACATTAAACTTCGTGGTTAAATATTAAACTTTGGCAATGCCAATCAGATATTACATAAGGCCTCCAATTATAATTTTGTAACATCATAGTTATAAACGAAACTAATTGACTGTTGGGTGTCGCGAATAAGTAAGGAATTGTAAAAAGGGGGTCACCGAGCTAAAAAGGTTGAGAACCGCTGGTCTAAATGTTTATGGCTGTTCTAACGGTTAAACAGACACTTTGAGTTGCAAGCTACGGAAAGAGTTGAAAAGTAGTTTTGTTTATTTTATTGGACACACAACTTCCTCGTAGCTGCTGTGCACAAACTACTGAAGTCTTATTTGTACTGCACACACAAAAAAAAACACTTCCCCAGTTTTATTCAAAAATGTTGCCACCTATTTTATGTTCTTTCCAATATAGCGAGCTCGTTCACCAAGACGATGGATAGCACCCCACCACACCGTCAGTAAACAACTCGGAAATTTATTGAAAATTTAGCCAGATTTTAAATAATTTAACCTGTAGTATGAGCTTTGTAATAGAAACAAAAATCTACAGGCCTCTTTTTGATTCTGAAGTGTTGGAATGAAAGTGTGACACATTACATTCATTACAATAATCGCAATGGTATCTGCCAATGTTTTATTATGAGTTGTTTCTTATTGTTGAATTCATGTATGCAATAATGTATTTATATTACACTGGACAGTGATTCTATTGCAGGAAATGGGAAAGGGGATGTAACTATCTATATGCTATCCATACTACGTGTTTTTATTGACAGGCAAAATGTGTAGATGTCAATTTTTAACATGTCTGTAATGTTGTTTTAATATTGAGCATTGAAACGTATGAGGTATGCAAGAATGGTCAACTGTAAATATGACTATGAAATTGTACGTAAAACACTTCAATTAGAAGCTTCTAGATTTACAATGTTGTGTTACACCAAAAAAGCGACTGTTCTTTAGTGAACTGAAAAACCAAAGTAAATTCCAGTTAAAAAATGTAGGCTTTAAGTAGCAAGACTGTTGGGTATAATCTGGACTTATTCTTGGCAAATATAGATTAGGATATTGCTATTATCACAACTGCATCTCTACACGTATGGTACATAGAGATATAAGGTGGAATGTCATAAAATTATGATATCTAAAGCATTAAATGTATTTTAATTAGTATATTGTCCTCTAATAACTCGAAAGATTTAAGACACTCAGAGAATGTAACACTTTTCAGGCCAAGAACGAACTGAATAAAGACTTAAAGAGAGAACATTTTCCCAGACACACACGATTTGAGGTTTGATCAACAAAATCATTTCAGCCACATACTTCTAACCCTCCAGTGATTTTCTTCTACAATACCATTAATGATTTCTTAAAGAAAGCTAATTATCTCTGGCCCAATTATCTGGTTAATTGAGTGTTTGTGTCACTTTCTAATCATTTTAAATGTGTTTAGTGAATACCTTGCAGATTTAAAGCAAGTTCCACTCTCCAACCACCATGTTTAGGAATGAAAGCTCAGTGCTACCATCACATCATTCACTATTTATATCACATATACTCACAATTTGATGACGTCATTGTACTTTGTTTTGTAATTGTCTTTTACCTTACAATGCAAACAAAAAAAAGTCAATTTTGTAAACATTTAATTGGAATTGAAATGAAACGAATGCCAAGAGAGAGTGAGTGAGAGAGTGAGTGAGAGAGTGAGTGAGAGAGTGAGTGAGAGAGTGAGTGAGAGAGTGAGTGAGAGAGTGAGTGAGAGAGTGAGTGAGAGAGTGAGTGAGAGAGTGAGTGAGAGAGTGAGTGAGAGAGTGAGTGAGAGAGTGAGTGAGAGAGTGAGTGAGAGAGTGAGTGAGAGAGTGAGTGAGAGAGTGAGTGAGAGAGTGAGTGAGAGAGTGAGTGAGAGAGTGAGTGAGAGAGTGAGTGAGAGAGTGAGTGAGAGAGTGAGTGAGAGAGTGAGTGAGAGAGTGAGTGAGAGAGAGAGGTGGTAAGAATCTATGTGTACGTTCTGCTGGTGATAAGAATCTATGTGTACGTTCTGCTGGTGATAAGAATCTATGTGTACGTTCTGCTGGTGATAAGAATCTATGTGTACGTTCTGCTGGTGATAAGAATCTATGTGTACGTTCTGCTGGTGGTAAGAATCTATGTGTACGTTCTGCTGGTGATAAGAATCTATGTGTACGTTCTGCTGGTGATAAGAATCTATGTGTACGTTCTGCTGGTGATAAGAATCTATGTGTACGTTCTGCTGGTGGTAAGAATCTATGTGTACGTTCTGCTGGTGATAAGAATCTATGTGTACGTTCTGCTGGTGATAAGAATCTATGTGTACGTTCTGCTGGTGATAAGAATCTATGTGTACGTTCTGCTGGTGGTAAGAATCTATGTGTACGTTCTGCTGGTGATAAGAATCTATGTGTACGTTCTGCTGGTGATAAGAATCTATGTGTACGTTCTGCTGGTGGTAAGAATCTATGTGTACGTTCTGCTGGTGGTAAGAATCTATGTGTACGTTCTGCTGGTGATAAGAATCTATGTGTACGTTCTGCTGGTGATAAGAATCTATGTGTACGTTCTGCTGGTGATAAGAATCTATGTGTACGTTCTGTTGGTGGTAAGAATCTATGTGTACGTTCTGCTGGTGATAAGAATCTATGTGTACGTTCTGCTGGTGATAAGAATCTATGTGTACGTTCTGCTGGTGGTAAGAATCTATGTGTACGTTCTGCTGGTGATAAGAATCTATGTGTACGTTCTGCTGGTGATAAGAATCTATGTGTACGTTCTGCTGGTGATAAGAATCTATGTGTACGTTCTGCTGGTGGTAAGAATCTATGTGTACGTTCTGCTGGTGATAAGAATCTATGTGTACGTTCTGCTGGTGGTAAGAATCTATGTGTACGTTCTGCTGGTGGTAAGAATCTATGTGTACGTTCTGCTGGTGATAAGAATCTATGTGTACGTTCTGCTGGTGGTAAGAATCTATGTGTACGTTCTGCTGGTGATAAGAATCTATGTGTACGTTCTGCTGGTGATAAGAATCTATGTGTACGTTCTGCTGGTGATAAGAATTTATGTGTACGTTCTGCTGGTGATAAGAATCTATGTGTACGTTCTGCTGGTGGTAAGAATCTATGTGTACGTTCTGCTGGTGGTAAGAATCTATGTGTACGTTCTGCTGGTGGTAAGAATCTATGTGTACGTTCTGCTGGTGGTAAGAATCTATGTGTACGTTCTGCTGGTGGTAAGAATCTATGTGTACGTTCTGCTGGTGGTAAGAATCTATGTGTACGTTCTGCTGGTGGTAAGAATCTATGTGTACGTTCTGCTGGTGGTAAGAATCTATGTGTACGTTCTGCTGGTGGTAAGAATCTATGTGTACGTTCTGCTGGTGGTAAGAATCTATGTGTACGTTCTGCTGGTGGTAAGAATCTATGTGTACGTTCTGCTGGTGGTAAGAATCTATGTGTACGTTCTGCTGGTGGTAAGAATCTATGTGTACGTTCTGCTGGTGGTAAGAATCTATGTGTACGTTCTGCTGGTGGTAAGAATCTATGTGTACGTTCTGCTGGTGGTAAGAATCTATGTGTACGTTCTGCTGGTGGTAAGAATCTATGTGTACGTTCTGCTGGTGGTAAGAATCTATGTGTACGTTCTGCTGGTGGTAAGAATCTATGTGTACGTTCTGCTGGTGGTAAGAATCTATGTGTACGTTCTGCTGGTGGTAAGAATCTATGTGTACGTTCTGCTGGTGGTAAGAATCTATGTGTACGTTCTGCTGGTGGTAAGAATCTATGTGTACGTTCTGCTGGTGGTAAGAATCTATGTGTACGTTCTGCTGGTGGTAAGAATCTATGTGTACGTTCTGCTGGTGGTAAGAATCTATGTGTACGTTCTGCTGGTGGTAAGAATCTATGTGTACGTTCTGCTGGTGGTAAGAATCTATGTGTACGTTCTGCTGGTGGTAAGAATCTATGTGTACGTTCTGCTGGTGGTAAGAATCTATGTGTACGTTCTGCTGGTGGTAAGAATCTATGTGTACGTTCTGCTGGTGGTAAGAATCTATGTGTACGTTCTGCTGGTGGTAAGAATCTATGTGTACGTTCTGCTGGTGGTAAGAATCTATGTGTACGTTCTGCTGGTGGTAAGAATCTATGTGTACGTTCTGCTGGTGGTAAGAATCTATGTGTACGTTCTGCTGGTGGTAAGAATCTATGTGTACGTTCTGCTGGTGGTAAGAATCTATGTGTACGTTCTGCTGGTGGTAAGAATCTATGTGTACGTTCTGCTGGTGGTAAGAATCTATGTGTACGTTCTGCTGGTGGTAAGAATCTATGTGTACGTTCTGCTGGTGGTAAGAATCTATGTGTACGTTCTGCTGGTGGTAAGAATCTATGTGTACGTTCTGCTGGTGGTAAGAATCTATGTGTACGTTCTGCTGGTGGTAAGAATCTATGTGTACGTTCTGCTGGTGGTAAGAATCTATGTGTACGTTCTGCTGGTGGTAAGAATCTATGTGTACGTTCTGCTGGTGGTAAGAATCTATGTGTACGTTCTGCTGGTGGTAAGAATCTATGTGTACGTTCTGCTGGTGGTAAGAATCTATGTGTACGTTCTGCTGGTGGTAAGAATCTATGTGTACGTTCTGCTGGTGGTAAGAATCTATGTGTACGTTCTGCTGGTGGTAAGAATCTATGTGTACGTTCTGCTGGTGGTAAGAATCTATGTGTACGTTCTGCTGGTGGTAAGAATCTATGTGTACGTTCTGCTGGTGGTAAGAATCTATGTGTACGTTCTGCTGGTGGTAAGAATCTATGTGTACGTTCTGCTGGTGGTAAGAATCTATGTGTACGTTCTGCTGGTGGTAAGAATCTATGTGTACGTTCTGCTGGTGGTAAGAATCTATGTGTACGTTCTGCTGGTGATAAGAATCTATGTGTACGTTCTGCTGGTGATAAGAATCTATGTGTACGTTCTGCTGGTGATAAGAATCTATGTGTACGTTCTGCTGGTGATAAGAATCTATGTGTACGTTCTGCTGGTGATAAGAATCTATGTGTACGTTCTGCTGGTGATAAGAATCTATGTGTACGTTCTGCTGGTGATAAGAATCTATGTGTACGTTCTGCTGGTGATAAGAATCTATGTGTACGTTCTGCTGGTGATAAGAATCTATGTGTACGTTCTGCTGGTGATAAGAATCTATGTGTACGTTCTGCTGGTGATAAGAATCTATGTGTACGTTCTGCTGGTGATAAGAATCTATGTGTACGTTCTGCTGGTGATAAGAATCTATGTGTACGTTCTGCTGGTGATAAGAATCTATGTGTACGTTCTGCTGGTGATAAGAATCTATGTGTACGTTCTGCTGGTGATAAGAATCTATGTGTACGTTCTGCTGGTGATAAGAATCTATGTGTACGTTCTGCTGGTGATAAGAATCTATGTGTACGTTCTGCTGGTGATAAGAATCTATGTGTACGTTCTGCTGGTGATAAGAATCTATGTGTACGTTCTGCTGGTGATAAGAATCTATGTGTACGTTCTGCTGGTGATAAGAATCTATGTGTACGTTCTGCTGGTGATAAGAATCTATGTGTACGTTCTGCTGGTGATAAGAATCTATGTGTACGTTCTGCTGGTGATAAGAATCTATGTGTACGTTCTGCTGGTGATAAGAATCTATGTGTACGTTCTGCTGGTGATAAGAATCTATGTGTACGTTCTGCTGGTGATAAGAATCTATGTGTACGTTCTGCTGGTGATAAGAATCTATGTGTACGTTCTGCTGGTGATAAGAATCTATGTGTACGTTCTGCTGGTGATAAGAATCTATGTGTACGTTCTGCTGGTGATAAGAATCTATGTGTACGTTCTGCTGGTGATAAGAATCTATGTGTACGTTCTGCTGGTGATAAGAATCTATGTGTACGTTCTGCTGGTGATAAGAATCTATGTGTACGTTCTGCTGGTGATAAGAATCTATGTGTACGTTCTGCTGGTGATAAGAATCTATGTGTACGTTCTGCTGTTGATAAGAATCTATGTGTTCGTTCTGCTGGTGATAAGAATCTATGTGTACGTTCTGCTGGTGATAAGAATCTATGTGTACGTTCTGCTGGTGATAAGAATCTATGTGTACGTTCTGCTGGTGATAAGAATCTTTGTGTACATTTGCTGGTTATAGATGTGCCCGTGAAAGTATTAAGTTTTGTCACTGCTTTGTTAAAATACAGAGAAAAACAAAATGTCAGTGAATATTCTGTTATCTTTCAAACCTGTGTCATTTGTTCGCTCTCTCCAAAAACACAAACACAAAATATAATTTTTGTTATTAAAAATTTTTTTTATTTGTTCTTGAAATCAAAAGTCTACACAAAAAAAATATAACATCACATTATATTTTGACATCCACAAATGTCAGTGAGACAGGCTGGAGTGAAGTGTTACAACGTTACTTCATAATTTAAAACAAATCACACAAAAAAAAAACACAACTTTACAGCTTTGCAAACCAACAAAAAAAAAAAAATACAGAAAAAGTTTAAAATCTTAGACTTAATTTTCACAAGTCAATGGATTTTAAACAAAATCACAAAATATTAGCTTATACAAATTAGGAATATAAAAGTCAGAAGGACTTGGATATCAAAATGTGTTTGCGCGTAGAGATGACAAAATGGTAAATGTATTGCAGGCATGTCCGGTATATGTCCAAGGGGTCATATGTGGCAATTTCTTTTCATCGATGCAGTCCGACAAGAAAATATTTCAATTCAATTAACGAATATAGCTAATTGCAGTTTAATATATTAAAATAGATTAAAAGTCAACTTTTATTAATATACAAACACTATTAATCTCAGTTGATTTTAAGGTGACGTGCTATTCCAGAGAGAGAGAGTTAAATCTGAACTGAGGGCTGTGAACAAGAATATATAAAATAACAATTGTGTAGTAAAAAGGTGAAACTGGGAATTATTTCGCTTAGTTTACGACAGTAGTTTTGCGACATTCAAGGATTACTAAAGAGACAAATCTTCGACCATATGATGCATAGTAAGGTTCATTATACGCAAGATGTGAAAATCAGAAATCTGTACTTGTTAAGGAATGATATCAAATGTCATTTTGATTGAAGAATTCAAATACCTTAAAATTCAGAGAAGAATTCGGAGACTTCACCTTAAAATTTAGAGAAGAACTTGAAGTGCTATCATTCTTTTTTTATAAAGAGGCTGCTAGAACTAGAAGAATGAATACTTTTTACATCTAACTCTGCGAGTTTCTGTTATTAAAAAAAGCACAGACGAGGCCGCCATTGAAAGCAAATTATTCATCAAATGGTTGAACGTGAAGATTACACATTTACACTTTTAATAACAGAGATTATATCCTGAACGACAGTGATTAAACGCATGTTAATTACATGTTCTTGTTTATTATATTAGTTGAAAAGTAAACATAAATTATTAATGTAAGCCTAGCTTTTACAAAATAGTTTTAAAAACCAATCCTCGATTCTGACCCATTCCAACAAAATATTGTTCGTGACCCCAAAAACATGATGAAAGTTACACCCGCATCCCAAAACATTGTTTATCGCCTCTAGCAGCTCATCCGGCGATGTTCTGCATTAGAAAGTACATTTGAAAGTTGGTAACACATTTTTTTATGTTTTCCTAAAATACATGCCATACCAATTTGATTTTAATGTCTACTAAGTTTGTGTTGAGAGGTTCAACTCAGTTCGCACTGAAAGTAATATTTCATAACTCGTGAGAGCGCTAAAACATGTTACAATTCAAGCTTTTCATAATTAATTAAACCGTTAATTTGATTCCATGAGCAGATCTTCCAGAATGATCTTTTATTGTTCAGAGACATCGTGTGTAATCTACAAAAACTAAATTCTGGCCATCTTGTTCTCTCTTCCTCCACCAATCAGTTTGATCTTATCAGTTAATATCAGCTGTGATAAATACAGCTGTGCCGTTGATTACATCAAAGACTGAAAGATAGTGTATCCTTTACAGCACTTAAATTTTGTTGACTTACATTTTTTCTTGAAAAATACATTTTTTTTTACTATGATTACATAGATAGTCAAAGTCATTACATTGTAAATGCTTACATACAACACAAAGTTTGCATCGCTTAAAAAGAATTAGTCATTGAAAACAATTAAATTATTTCCATTCATTGTTATTATCACATCGTTACAGTGATGAGATTCAATGACATACATAATGTACTTGAAACAATAAAGGCTACACACGATGTCTGAGATTACCACCCTCAATATGAATTATATTTACAATGATTTGCACAAGAAAGAATGAAAATATTGATCGCATATTTCTTATCAGTATTATTTCGACTCACCGTACTGATTCATGGTCATTAAAAAAACAAACAAAAAAACTCCAACAAGAAAAAAACAAAAACCAAAATCGCATGTATTAAATACAAATGATAGAAGTGTTTAAATCCCTCAGAGATCTCATCAGATTGAATAGTTTAGTACAAAATAAAATGTTCAAATAAAAATTAGATATGTGATTATATAAACAACTTTCATTTATTTCTTTCATTATTTAAAAGTACGCGGGTCTTTTGAACTATATGAATTTCGATGCTGTCTACACTATTATTTACTTGGCGAGATAACATCAAACTTAGGCTTAGTTCCAGCACTGTCTTCTTCTTTTTATTCCATCTAGCCCATTTAGAGGAGAAACTGCTTACTAACCATCAAAAACACCATTTATCTTTTTTTTTAAACTTCTTATGTACAGCACATGTTTCATGCTTCACTGCGCTTGGTCTCTTTTGTGGACCAGTGGAAGGAGGGGGGTATCTGGGAGAAGGTTACCTTGTCTTTAGGCACTCGGTAAATACAGCTCTTCTCAAGTGGGGTGTCGAACTTTAAGCACTGAAAACTTTCTACGCTATTAAACGAGTTGAGGGTTATTATTATTACTATTATTATTATAGCTTTTATATAGCGCTACTTTCATGCATGCTCAGGGCGCTTTGGTCCAATCTAATTTGTGGACTAGTGGGGGGGAGGGGGTATCTAGGAGTTGGTTTTCCGTGCTGCCTTTAGACGCTCAGTAAACACAACCCTGCCGAACCTCGAGCCCCCTTCTAGGTAGCCAAGCCAAGTTAAGCGCACTTGGCCTCTCGACAACGCTTTCCACTATAGGGTTATAGTAAATGTATATAATTAACATTGGTATCAGGACATTTGATAAAGTTTCTTACATATAGATAGTAAAAACAATGGGGTGACATATATTTACCTATTTAAATATTTATCGGTAAGAATGTACCGTTATCAACACGTTGTCAAGAGAAAATTTTATTTTTCAAAATCATTTCATTTTCAAGTTTTAAAATATAGTATTTTTAAGTTTCCCAATAAAACTACAGTATGTAGTGTAGTATACTTATAATACTAATGATAAAAATGCTTTCAAATAACAGGAAAGTGTCAATAAACGACTTCCACTGTTATCACCGGAACTATTTGAGTAAAGCTTCAATCAAAGGGAGATGACCAAATAATTAACATGATGAAAACCAATGAGATCAGCCTGTGGCTAGAGTTACTCTTTCTCATTGGCAATATAACAGAATGTACTATTCATTGTAATTATCTCCAGAAATACAGCATATAAAAGATGGCGGTGGATTGAATAAAACGTGTAAATTATAATCAAATAAAAGCCAAAAAAAGTATTGTAAAGATTATGTTGAAATGCTTGTTGACACATTGGGCAAATGTTTTCACTCAAAAGTGCACTATATGACACATATTACGATAAAGATATAGGCCTACTGTTCGTGTTATTGGCAATCACTGGGTCGTAGAGTTGTAAAATATGCAAATTGGTTAATCCTTTTCGTCTTTATAACAAATTGTGCATATTTGTGCCTTTACATATAAACTGAAAGCATTCGGATGTGAAATCTGAATCAGCTCTGCTTGTTAACAATGAATCATTGGATTGCTGTTCAAATTGGTCAGTGGAATTCTGGGTAGAAATATCTTCCACCAGAAGAGTATCTTCTATTTTGAATAATGCATTTTTTTATATCTTAGACAATGGAGCTGGTGAATTCTACCAAACTGCTGGATTGTATACCAGACGGCACTTCATCGTCCTGTAGCAGTAGGCAGTAATTCTCGTAGCAGTTGCTTAGCGATTCCAAAGCCATTGGGTGGATTTTGTTGCTCTTGATTTGAATGCCAGAATCTGAGGCTGTGCTTGGAGACTCGCCTCTAGGGCTGTCTTGCACGGCGAACCCGTTCGTATATTTGTGATCAAGGAGCTTTGGGTTTGTGTCCTGGGACGAAACGTGGACCGAGCCACGACCTTCGAAAGCTAACTGTTCTATTGTAGGTGTGAGATCGATATATTTGTCGAGCACATGAGGTAACACTAAAGTCTCTTGAGATTTCTCAGCGCGTGTGTTCAAATTGGAAACGGAATCAGATGAAGGCGTATCTCTGGGCGTATCTCTAGGGGTATCTCTATGTTTTGTTGCAGGGGAATGGGTAGAGAATATTCTCTCTTCAAATTCCATTGTGTTTCCCTTTTTAAGGTTCTTTGACTTGCACTTGTGTTTCTTTTTTCCCTTAAGCCTTGGGGCGCCACAAGTCTTGCATGGAGAGAGCGAGTTCTCATTCCCCGATGACAATGCTTTGTTCATAGAGTAATTGGACGCCTGGTCCAGGTTTGACCAGTTTAACTCTGCGTGTTTGTCAACCCACTCTCCAATTGTCATTTCTTGGTTTCCAATAAATCCCGAGTCGCGGGCTAGAAGATTCGGTACAATGTCATTGTTTACAGGATTGTTCAGTTCGGACGGATTCAAAGTTATAAGATCACCATGGGAAATGTCTGGTGTTTTCTGAGCCTGGGAAGCTGGTTCCTTGTCATCAATGTTGACAGCGCTAGTTAATTCAGAGAAATTGTCGCCGTTCAAGCTGTCTCTGAGAGTTTGGGAGACAGATCGCCCTCCAGCGAAAGATTCTTTGCAGAACCTCGCGCTTCTGGATTTTTTCGGGGTCCGTGTGGGACTACAGTTTTCATGGCCGGCGCCACTGTAAACTAGCGAGGATCGTAAAATGGGTAAGCGGGCGCTACCATTGGCCTCCCGTTGCTTCCCGAAAAAAATGTCATTGTGAGTTAAATCTGTGGCTAGGTCCATATGAACGCCACTGTCGTCCGAAATTCTGGCACGTCTCTCCCGAACTAGAGGATCCTCATCTAGTAGCCAGTAGGTGACTTGTTCACCTTTGCCCTAGAGGAATGAATTATTGAAAAGTATCTTTACAAAATATATTAGAAAATATTTATCATTAATCTTATTCTTAATTTCTGTAAAAGTTTGTATCGAAAGCTTGTCAATTAAAAGCGTAACGTTAAAAAGCACTATAGATCGTAAATTTCTTTATTTTATGAATACACTACAGATTGATAAAGTTCTTTTGTATAGAAGTAGGCTATACATTTTATTAAAAAACTGTGGCAATTTTCTGGCTAACTCCTAAATATTGCGGGGTTCTATGCGAAACGGCTTGCGCTGGCCTAGTCTGGGCGGGAATAAGCATAATGTCAAAAATAAGATTTTGCATAAGAAAATACATTCGTCTTTGAATAAAGTTTTATTAAAGGAAAGTTCACAATGCTGTGTTGTTTTTTTATCGCTGGTGGAACCCTAAAATGACCTATTTTTGCAGGAGATTTTTATGAATTTTCATGAGATTTTAATAATTTCAGGAGATTTGCAGGAGGTCCTGGAAAATCAAAAGGTCGCGGAAACCCTGTTATTATAAATAAGTGATAATGGTTAAATTTAATATTTTACACCTACAGTTAGCGCTGGGCCTATCGCATAGTTTGCAGTGGCCTAGGGCCGGCCCTGCTAATGGGTACCTGACATTAGTTTTGGGGAAAGTAAAGACGGTTGGTCGTAGTGCTGGCCACATGACACGTTCGTAAACCGTGGGTCACAGAATCAGATGACCTTTACATCATCTGCCTCATAGATTGCAAGGTCTGAAAGGGAAACTTTTTTTTCTTTTATAATAATTATACTTTAAAAAAGAGTTGTTCAGTTTTCAAGAACCTAACTGACCTTCATGGACACTGTGCCGCGCTCTATTAGGGTGTAGCCTCCAAGCTCATCCAACAGATTTTTACAGCTTTCACTGACATGAATCTTTAAGGCTGGTTAGAGAGTAAGACACATTACGTCATTGTAGAACTATTTCAAATATACACACACATATTCTCTCTCACTCACATACACATACAGTAACACAATGTTAACCCTTTAAACGCGTGTGGTAGATTAGCCTCTAAACGAGGGGTGCACCGGATAGTACTTTTTGATATCCGGCCGGAGCCGGATATAACCGGATAGTAAAATTAGATATTCGGCCGGAGCCGGAGCCGAATACCTACATGACTCAAACAGCTCGTTTTACTGAAGTTTTTGCAAATCTTCTATATAACATACGTATATTCATATTATTTTGTTATTACTTTCTTACTTTAAACTCTATCACTGATTGATAAATTAAAATCAACAGCATTTTTTTTTACAGATATGCTTATCATAAACTAATCTTTGTAACATGAGATGGTGTGTGCGTATGTATGAGGCCGCTGATTGTAAAGTAGAATGTGGGATAACTCATGCAGAATATATTAACTTATATGTAACTAATGTAAATCTTTCAAAGGTAAAGTTCAATCTTTGTTTTATAGCGTAAATCTCTCTTAAGTACAATCTAAGTTGTATAGTGGGTAGATGTTTGTGTTCATGTATTTTACACCATCAACTTGTCATTAGGCTCGTGTTTTGACATTAAAGTAACGCCATATAAGTGATGACTTTTTATCAGCCATTATTATCCCTTTTCAATTTACTAAATGCCCTTGCAAGCCACTTTTATACCCGTGGCTTGTGTAACAAAATACTTGTAGGGGTGTGTCCTGTAGTTCAGCGCTCTAATTGACATTTCTCTCCAAGTAAACAAACTTAGTGTCATCATCTAGTGACCTCTAGACAGTGTCAATATGTCTTAACAATTTGCGTTAATCCATTCTGGTTTAAGAATGGTCAATGTCTATATTCTTTATCAATACATTGTCATGGATTAAACAAATAAGAAGTTGGGGGTGTTGAGTCTCTTGAGCCCTCCCTTTAAAGATACCCTTGGTCAGTGTCTGTTTGGCTTGTAGTCATAACTCATAATTGAGACTTAACTCAAAGTAAACAAACTTATTACCCGTCCAATAGTATAAAAGGTGTGGTTTGTGGTCCAGACCCTTGATTGACAACCTATCTCATAACAAACAAACTCATATCAAATTAACCTTATAGAGATTTGGCTTGTAGTCCCGCCCCTAATACAAATTCTACTTCAAGTAAACAAACTCAGTTCCCTCATAAGATGTGACCTCTAGACAGTGTCAACACGTTGACATCTGGTTTAATGTGGTCAGCTGCCTATCTGTGAACTCAATGTTATTGACTAAACAAACAAAAGGAGGTGGGGGTAGCTCATCTCTACCTCTGGAGATATACCCGCACAGCTAGAAAGACGTCTGGTCAGATGACGTAGTCAAGGAATGTAACATTTTAACATGTTAACTAACTTACTCAAAGGTCAAGACAAATTGAAAAAAGTGCCAGCCATTGCATCTCTGTATGTAAAGCGCATTTATGATGTAAAGTTTCATCTCTATTTATATTAAGTTATTAACATGCCTTGTCTTTATAATAAACGATGTTTGGTGCATATTATTAATGGCTCTATTTTTAAGCACATTATTTTGTTTTCGTATAAACATTAATACATTCTATAACAGACAGTAATGGAACGAGGTCCACTTTATGCAAATTAAATAGGTGTATTTTTTACTATCCGGTTTACTATCCGGTAGTTATATCCGACCGGAGCCGGATAGCAGCGGATAGTAAAATTTGCCGGATATTCGCCAGAAGCCGGAGCCGGAGGGACTATCCGGTGCACCCCTACTCTAAACATCAGAATTGTAATTCCATTTTGTATGCACTCATTGTAAAACAGCTCAGCACTTTAAGGGTTAAAATTTTTTGTTAGAGCTAATGCAACTAATATGTCAGAAGGCTCGACTGCTCTAGATCTTATAAATTATAAACGTTCCTTAAAAAAAGGAAGGAAGTCCTTCGCGTGTTCATGTACTAATGAATATTCATCCGTTAATCGAGCTTTGCATGTTAATTAGAGACTTAGTCTCTACTGACATTGGTGCTCCTGGCTGATACAGGCAAAACATTGCACGCTCTAAAGGCACAAAAGAAAAAGGAGCATTTCTACTCCACACACACACACACAGACACACATATACACACACATACTTACACACACACATACACAGAGTTCTTTTACCTCTCTACCTCTAGGCCACACATCCTTAGATTCTATAAAAATGTTGGGGGGGGGTTTACAATTGGAGGCAAGAGCTGTAGATTGAAAACAAAAGAGGAGGCGGGGGGAGGGGTATACGTTTCTTACCTTCACCGTTAGACTCCATTCGTGACGCAGTATTGACCGTATCACCAAACAAACAATATCTGGGCATAGTCTGACCTACGACCCCAGCCACACAGGAACCTGGACATGGTGAAATTAAGTATTAGAGGTATTTTGTTTTACAACTATGATACGAACATAAGTTTGTGTAGAAGTGATTGAACATAATTGTAAATATTATGAATATTAATTTTAAACATAACATCAATTATATGGCATTCCACCTATTTTGTAATAGCCATTGAGCAGTTTAGATTAAATCATCTAAAGAAAACAGATGAAAACTATCGCTAGACACTGACGATTTGTTGACGTTTGGTATTTTTAATGCAAATATAAATTGTTCCATAACTAATACTCTGTGTTTCTACATTGTCTTGCGTTCTTTCATTCCGTTCTTTTGTTCAGCCACTGTGTATAGTTTTCACAATCAGTTCTTTCAGTTGGAAGTTATTATATGTACTACAGAAGTGCATCCATATGAGTTCAAGTTTTCAATTTCGTTACTATTCCATTCCGTCGGTTTTCGTCTTTTTAACCAAAAAAAAAAAAAGATATACAAGATCTGAGCTAAATTTGTCTGAAAAAAGCCCGGTACATAGATCTATTTCTACCTGTGAGACCCAAGAAAATGATATAGTCGAAAAAAAATGCGTAGACGAATTTTTTTAAAAAAAGTTAAATTGACCAACAGAGGCTTCGCCTTAAAGGATGTTACAAGACATGTATATCTAGGTCTGCAGGGCCCAGCATTTTTCGACTGCGAAAATAATACAAATATGTCACTGGCCGCATCACTGCATAAAAACGCCGAGGAGCCCCACGCAATAGCACCGATCCATTGCTGCTTCATTAGGCTTGTTTAAAGTTTCGTAGGCCCGGATGTGGCTTACGAGTCGTAGTTTGGGCATCAGTGATCAAGGAGGAATTATGTAGGGCACAAATGGATCCTTGTTGCCTTACAAAAATAAAGACAGTAGTCTATTTTCTCATCGTATTGTTCTATCACATTGTATTTTAAACTATTTTGGTTTTAAGTTTCTATCAATACTTTATACTATAGCGTTAATTAATATTCTACGAATGCTTATCTTAATACAGTTGAGTTTAATGTAGTATCCTACGAATGCATATCTTTCTACAATTGAGTTTAATGTATTATCCTACCGCTGTGAATCCCTATCCTTAACATCAGGATGTCGTTGGGCCGGTGGCGTATCCTAAATTGCTTAATGGCGGTCAGAAGGGCCAGAGACATGGAAGCTATCTCCCCTGCGTGATGATTGCCATTCCTCCTGGGCAGTCCGCTGACCACCATGTAGGCATCACCAATAGTCTCCACCTTGTACACGTCATATTCTTTGATGATGTTGTCAAACAGGGTGTACAGGTCATTCAGTAGGTCCACCACCTGGTGACACAGAAACAATGAAATTTATTGCTCAGGTCAATCATTAGAATCAACTTATTGTACCATCCACTTTAACATATTCAGTTGTATCAGCTCTATTATGACATTAGTCGAAACTACTGTAAGGTGTTCTGTTTTTCAAGGTAATGATCATTCAAGATTATGTTTTTTTGCCAGATTCTGCTTTAAACCCTCCTTCTTATTTGAGTTATAAACCATAAGTCACTCTTTGGCACCAGTTCCGATAAAAGTGTGTGAAATTGTCGCTTATGTTCATTAGTACGCCAACGTAACTAGATATGTCTTTGTACACGTAAAGTTTCATAACTTGTCTGAATGACAGTGTCGTAGCTAGGAATTTGCCATCACTTGTGGGCCCGGGGTGGGGGGGCTCGACCTCATTGTGAGAACTCTGCATTTTGATTAATATTTAATATTTATTTAAAAAAAAACACTCATTCGATGCCTCCCCCCCCCCCCTCCTTTTTCGTGTTGGAGCTGGGGGGGGGGGTCAATTTCTCCCCACCCACACACCCCCACCCTAGCTATACCTCTGCTCAATGAACAAAGGGCTGAGAGAGAGAGAGTGATAACAGTGACAAACGCAACAAGACAAACAATCATGAAGATTTTAATAAATGAATATTACAAAATAGTCACTGGCATCGTTAGAATTATATCCTGAATAATTATGTAATCATATATAATTATTATATTTTAATCACAAAATTTAAAAAAGCCTGCTAATGCCTGAATTTATACAATATTATTCTTACTTGCTGAAAGTTGTTTTGACTAAGAGAATATTGTTTTTTTTTTAGATTATTTAGAGAAGGAACCCTATTTTTCTTTTATTTTTAAAAGGAAACCTCAGAATTTGCGCTATTCAATTTTAGCTTTATCATCATAGAAATCCTTGGGTCTTAGGCCTCTTTTCTTTGCCTCTTTTTTGGGCTTAATGTGCCTCTTGTATGGGCCATCTTGCCTCTATTTCTGACGTGTAGCTCAGTGCACGTCATTTGACATTATGAAAATCTAAACCTTTGCAATGTATATTAAAATAAATATTTGCATAAAATTGGTAGTTAAAGCAAAAGCGGTAAATTCTTTAATTTAAAACAAAAAGGAATACAATTAATGGGACGAGAGGGTCAACATTTGAAAACGAGGTTATTTAAAGTGAAATTCAAGCATTGTAAATCAGACTGAAAGAAAAGTTCGACAATCGTTTATTTCTTGGATACAATCGTACTTAGTACTTATTTAACTCCCTTAGATGTACTATCAATATCATTGTAATCAATTTAATCAATGGCGTCATGCATATTTGAATTATTTATTTTATGAAATGAGATCAGAGGACTATTTAACATTTGCAATCTTTCTGATCAGTGAATTTGACTTTGTAATTTTAAAGTATATAATATAATACATGCAATCTACTTTCCTATCTATATACGCAATATGGAAAAAGAGAAACATCGATTAACCCACTTTGAAATAGACCATTGTTTTAATACTTAGTGTTAATAAGCTCATTACATCAATACACTTTGGGGCATCCTCAAAGTCTATGGCATCAACGATAAGAGAATTAGCAACTGTTGTTTAGTATTTATATTGACTTAGCGTAGATAGATTTTTAAGTCTCCAAAATACCCTTAATAGTAGAAGCGTTGTAACCCGTCGGAGAGGCTTAAAAGTCACGAGTCCCTGTATCTGCGTAAAACCTTTGGTTGGACCACCCTGTTCCTGTTGACACCCGAGTAACTTGTTGAGTACCCATAAAAATAATTAATAACCATGTGAAATCAGCCTTAACGATGCTTCTAATGGTATCAGTACCAAATGTATACAAACACAGATCTGTGTGGCTCACCTGTAGAGGCGTACTCTCAGAAGACATGGCAGTGAAACCACAGATGTCACTAAAATAAATTGTCACACTATCAAAGGCCTCTGGGACGACTGGCTGACCACGTACCAACTGAGCAGCGACACTCCTGCACAGTCAAATTGAAATATTGTTTTTAAATGGATTGGGTCTCAAACAAACAAAAAAAATACAAAGATGCTAACACAATTTTCTCGTGCAGTCGTTGGTTATGTCATATTTTATGTCAATTCTGTCAAATTTAATGTCATTTCTGTCATATTTAATGTCAATTCTGTCATATTTTATGTCGATTCTGTCATATTTTATGTCAATTCTGTCATGTTTTATGTCGATTCAGTCATATATTATGTCAATTCTGTCATATTTTATGTCAATTCTGTCATATTTTATGTCATTTCTGTCAATTGTTTTAAACATGTCTGCTGATTCGGACGTGAGGAAAACAAATGTTAAACTAAAAATATTAGACTAGAAGAAAGTGAATGCTTCCTTCTTGGTCACTTTGATCATTTCAAATAAGACTTTATCCTCCTCATTGAGTTTCATTTTGAATTGTCAAGAAAAACATTTCTCCCAAAGGTTTCTCGTGTCTGTTTATAAACCCCCCACTGAAGAATTCTCTTTCAAGTTTCATGGGGATAGGGAGAGGGGAAGAGGGAGGAGGTAGATAGAAAGGTGAAGGCCACTCATACTTTACTCTATCACTGTTGTTCACATGTCTGGGTGCTCGTCTGTAAGTAGTAATTACACGGCAGACCATTCTTGTGAATGTTTAATGCAGCTGGTGTCTTACCTGTCTCACTTTCATTAACGTCATTTGTTTTGTGCTAAAAGTTGACGAGTGTTACACATTTGTCCACGGTTTTAAAAAAATTAAAATTACAAAAAATGAAGTATCAAGAATCAAAACATATACCAGTCTTCTCTGTAGTTAGCCAAAAAAAAATTGCATATAACTTAAGTTTAGAAATACTTGGGGTTGCCTACAAGTGTGTTATTACAGTTGGCATGAAAAAACAAAATCAAAATAATTTATTTGAGCAGAACATGCCTCGAGTCTCTTTTTGTATTTACATTGTACATCTATTGTTAAATAAATTTAGTAAATAAATTAGAAGGAAAGAGAGACAACATTCTCTTTCTAAACGAAAGTTGTAGAGTAAATGTACTTGAAAACATTAAATTAAACAAGTTGGAAGATCTGTTCTCGTATTTGAACTAGGGTAAATAACTCTTCATTGTTTCTGAAAGATATATATCAAAAGTGCATCTGCTAGAGTTGAGTTACCGTCCGTGAGATAATATCATCTAAGTACAGCCTGTCATTGGGAAAACAAATGTTAACTTGAACGTAATTCCTTGTCACGGCCAGAAATATAATACCAACTTTCTCGTCCTCAATGACCTGATATACTTGATAGTTCCACCCGTCTATATGATGGCACACAAAATAACAAACACTTTATAAAGTTTGCGTGTATTTGAAGCTCGTACGCTTAAGCTACTTCTTCTGATCTTGTCAAATAAATACATTTAGATTCTGATGAGATTAACTGAGTGGCACTCTACCATTTACAATTTGTCGACATTGACCTCATGTAAACTACATGTAGACTGCTTAGTTTTTGACATTGACCAAAGGGCACTAGACCAATTTCAATTCTGTTGAGACGGACCGAACAGCACTAGAGCATAAAACTTTTGATGTGATGGATTGAACGGCACTAGAATATATACATTTTATTAAGCTCAATAGTAAATCCGACAGGGACTTTAATTTATAGACAAGATCTAGACAACAGATCGCAGTTCGCTTCTAACAAGTGGGGTACCAAATGTTAAATCAAAGAGACACTCACGAAGGCAACATTCGATGCAGAAGCGTCTCAGTCTTCTTCTTCTCCTCATGCAGCTCCACTGTCCTCTCCGCCACCACAGACTCCAAGTTGTTGGCGTATTTCTCCATCATCATCATCATGTTGTCGAATATGTTGGACCGCCTGCAGAGGTCAAAGTTCAAATGTATAGTTATAAACATCTATGACGTTAATGTGTAATGAAGGTAATGTATCAATAATCTTTCACAACGTATCTGTCCGAGCAAAGACATTGCAGCTCTGTGGTGATGCTCAATCAATAATAATTATTTAATTTACATAGCGCTGTTAACAAACATAATAAAGGTTACGTGTTCTTTGACTATGAGGACATAGCAAATAGAAACAAGAAATCAAAACATTAATTTAGTGATATATTTCAAATACTCATCTCTATGTTTACGGTTATTCTTCATTTAATAACAATAGTACACAGAAATCTGCAATATGCAGTAATGTAAATGTGAAAATAGATGAATATTTATTTAACCAGTGGATGTTTGTGTGTTTGTGTCTGTTGATTCAGTGGAGGACAAAACTCTCATATGAGTGTGTGTGTTTGTTTCCGTTGATTCAGTGGAGGACAAAACTCTCATATGTGTGTGTGTTTGTGTCTCTTGATTCAGTGGAGGACAAAACTCTCATATGTGTGTGTGTTTGTTTCCGTTGATTCAGTGGAGGACAAAACTCTCATATGTGTGTGTGTTTGTGTTGTTGATTCAGTGGAGGACAAAACACTCATATGTGTGTGTGTGTTTGTTTCCGTTGATTCAGTGGAGGACAAAACTCTCTTATGTGTGTGTTTGTGTCTGTTGATTCAGTGGAGGACAAAACTCTCATATGTGTGTGTTTGTGTCCGTTGATTCAGTGGAGGACAAAACTCTCATATGTGTGTGTGTGTTTGTTTCCGTTGATTCAGTGGAGGACAAAACTCTCATATGTGTGTGTGTGTTTGTTTCCGTTGATTCAGTGGAGGACAAAACTCTCATATGTGTGTGTTTGTTTCCGTTGATTCAGTGGAGGACAAAACTCTCATATGTGTGTGTGTTTGTTTCCGTTGATTCAGTGGAGGACAAAACTCTCATATGTGTGTGTGTTTGTTTCCGTTGATTCAGTGGAGGACAAAACTCTCATATGTGTGTGTGTTTGTTTCCGTTGATTCAGTGGAGGACAAAACTCTCATATGTGTGTGTGTTTGTGTCTGTTGATTCAGTGGAGGACAAAACTCTCATATGTCTGTGTGTTTGTTTCCGTTGATTCAGTGGAGGACAAAACTCTCATATGTGTGTGTTTGTGTCTGTTGATTCACTGGAGGACAAAACTCTCACATATATGTGTTTGTGTCTGTTGATTCAGTGGAGGACAAAACTCTCATATGTGTGTGTGTTTGTGTCTGTTGATTCAGTGGAGGACAAAACTCTCATATGTGTGTGTGTTTGTTTCCGTTGATTCTGTGGAGGACAAAACTCTCATATGTGTGTGTGTGTTTGTTTCCGTTGATCCAGTGGAGGACAAAACTCTCATATGTGTGTGTTTGTGTCTGTTGATTCTGTGGAGGACAAAACTCTCATATGTGTGTGTTTGTTTCCGTTGATTCAGTGGAGGACAAAACTCTCATATGTGTGTGTGTTTGTTTCCGTTGATTCAGTGGAGGACAAAACTCTCATATGTGTGTGTGTTTGTTTCCGTTTATTCAGTGGAGGACAAAACTCTCATATGTGTGTGTGTGTTTGTTTCCGTTGATTCAGTGGAGGACAAAACTCTCATATGTGTGTGTGTTTGTTTCCGTTGATTCAGTGGAGGACAAAACTCTCATATGTGTGTGTGTTTGTTTCCGTTTATTCAGTGGAGGACAAAACTCTCATATGTGTGTGTGTGTTTGTTTCCGTTGATTCAGTGGAGGACAAAACTCTCATATGTGTGTGTTTGTTTCCGTTGATTCAGTGGAGGACAAAACTTTCATATGTGTGTGTGTTTCTGTCTGTTGATTCAGTTGAGGACAAAACTCTCATATGTGTGTGTGTTTGTGTCAGTTGATTCAGTGGAGTACAAAACTCTCATATGTGTGTGTGTTTGTGTCTGTTGATTCAGTGGAGGACAAAACACTCATATGTGTGTGTTTGTTTCCGTTGATTCAGTGGAGGACAAAACTCTCATATGTGTGTGTGTGTTTGTTTCCGTTGATTCAGTGTAGGACAAAACTCTCCTATGTGTGTGTTTGTTTCCGTTGATTCAGTGGAGGACAAAACTCTCATATGTGTGTGTTTGTGTCTGTTGATTCACTGGAGGACAAAACTCTCACATATATGTGTTTGTGTCTGTTGATTCAGTGGAGGACAAAACTCTCATATGTGTGTGTGTTTGTGTCTGTTGATTCAGTGGAGGACAAAACTCTCATATGTGTGTGTGTTTGTGTCTGTTGATTCAGTGGAGGACAAAACTCTCATATGTGTGTGTGTTTGTTTCCGTTGATTCAGTGGAGGACAAAACTTTCATATGTGTGTGTGTTTGTGTCTGTTGATTCAGTGGAGGACAAAACTCTCATATGTGTGTGTGTTTGTGTCTGTTGATTCAGTGGAGGACAAAACTCTCATATGTCTGTGTGTTTGTTTCCGTTGATTCAGTGGAGGACAAAACTCTCATATGTGTGTGTGTTTGTGTCTGTTGATTCACTGGAGGACAAAACTCTCACATATATGTGTTTGTGTCTGTTGATTCAGTGGAGGACAAAACTCTCATATGTGTGTGTGTTTGTGTCTGTTGATTCAGTGGAGGACAAAACTCTCATATGTGTGTGTGTTTGTTTCCGTTGATTCTGTGGAGGACAAAACTCTCATATGTGTGTGTGTGTTTGTTTCCGTTGATCCAGTGGAGGACAAAACTCTCATATGTGTGTGTTTGTGTCTGTTGATTCTGTGGAGGACAAAACTCTCATATGTGTGTGTTTGTTTCCGTTGATTCAGTGGAGGACAAAACTCTCATATGTGTGTGTGTTTGTTTCCGTTGATTCAGTGGAGGACAAAACTCTCATATGTGTGTGTGTTTGTTTCCGTTTATTCAGTGGAGGACAAAACTCTCATATGTGTGTGTGTGTTTGTTTCCGTTGATTCAGTGGAGGACAAAACTCTCATATGTGTGTGTTTGTGTCTGTTGATTCAGTGGAGGACAAAACTCTCATATGTGTGTGTTTGTGTCCGTTGATTCAGTGGAGGACAAAACTCTCATATGTGTGTGTGTGTTTGTTTCCGTTGATTCAGTGGAGGAGAAAACTCTCATATGTGTGTGTTTGTTTCCGTTGATTCAGTGGAGGACAAAACTTTCATACGTGTGTGTGTTTCTGTCTGTTGATTCAGTTGAGGACAAAACTCTCATATGTGTGTGTGTTTGTGTCAGTTGATTCAGTGGAGTACAAAACTCTCATATGTGTGTGTGTTTGTGTCTGTTGATTCAGTGGAGGACAAAACACTCATATGTGTGTGTTTGTTTCCGTTGATTCAGTGGAGGACAAAACTCTCATATGTGTGTGTGTGTTTGTTTCCGTTGATTCAGTGTAGGACAAAACTCTCCTATGTGTGTGTTTGTTTCCGTTGATTCAGTGGAGGACAAAACTCTCATATGTGTGTGTTTGTGTCTGTTGATTCACTGGAGGACAAAACTCTCACATATATGTGTTTGTGTCTGTTGATTCAGTGGAGGACAAAACTCTCATATGTGTGTGTGTTTGTGTCTGTTGATTCAGTGGAGGACAAAACTCTCATATGTGTGTGTGTTTGTGTCTGTTGATTCAGTGGAGGACAAAACTCTCATATGTGTGTGTGTTTGTTTCCGTTGATTCAGTGGAGGACAAAACTTTCATATGTGTGTGTGTTTGTGTCTGTTGATTCAGTGGAGGACAAAACTCTCATATGTGTGTGTGTTTGTTTCCGTTTATTTAGTGGAGGACAAAACTCTCATATGTGTGTGTGTGTTTGTTTCCGTTGATTCAGTGGAGGACAAAACTCTCATATGTGTTTAAAGAAGACTATTTCTTACATTCCTTTCTGCATAAATCTCAAATTTTTCCTGCAAGTCTTGAAGTCCGGCCTCAGGTCTGGTTCTTCATCCCAGCAAGCGACTAAAGTGGTCAGTATTGCACTATCACAGTTTAGCTCAGAAATGCTTGGCCTGAAGGGTACTCCATTGATCGGGCCATCTTTTACACGTTGGACTATCTCTGGCGAAAAAGATAAAAAGTTCTTATTTTTTTCAAAAGCTTCGGAAAAGCTTCTTTGAAAAGAGAAGTAGGGTAATACTAGCTGATTAACTTTTTCATATAAAAATCTTCCATGTTAATACTTTAAAATATTTGGATAAAATGACACAAAAATATTGTTGTTTTTTTAAATATATTTTACTGTTTCTATATTTTTTGTAATAAAATCTCTTTGCCAATTAATAAAGGGGTTAGGGCTCAAATCCCGACTCCAGCAGAGTTGTGTTTGCTAAAGACACCCCAGAAACCTTCTCCCCAATACCCCTCTCCCTCCAAATGTTCTACAAAAGAGATTAGACTAGAACGCACTGAACATGCTGTAAGCAGAAAAGATGCGCTAAACAAAATCAATTTTATAACAGCTTTGTCTGCATTAGACGTGACATAATATATATGTCTCGTATGTTAGTCATGTGACACATTGCGCTAATCTGCAGCATTCAGAATCGAAGTTGTTACCATGACTTTATATTCCTGGTTTAAATGTATTTGTATGTAACTGTTTAGTTACAGTCTTACATTAGGAAACAAAATATTAAACTCAAATACTGGTTTGTTTTTTATAAGGATATTGAACCTAGATTCAATTCTAAAAAGAATCTGGGCCAAATCTTTGTCTTAAAGGGGAGATTTCTTGTGTTATTTTAAATCTTAATCTCGAAGTACGAATTTTACCACCAATTTAAAAAAATCATTTTCAGGAATGTGTCTGAAGCTCAACGTCTGCAGGTCATGTACATTTTTTTTGTCAGGCAGAAACGTGATGTATACAGACTTCGTGTAAAGTGTGCTGAGAGAGTGCGTGGTTAACTCAATCCAATTAGTCTATTGTTTGTATTGTTGTGAAGGCAAAGGTAAGGGTCAGAGGTCATGAACGTTTTCAAATCACGAAGTCTTTGTTACCTAACATTTCTCTATCTTTAATATTGGTCTTTAATGTAGGCCAAATAATTTAACCGTTATAATCATTTCGGAATAGATCGACTGCAGGATTCAAACTCATGATCTTGACTCGGAATCAAGGTGGCCTGCTATAAAAGGCATGGTAATTGCTTGTTTTCAAAGCATCCACCCCTTATATTTTACTACGCATGGTCATGTGATATGCATGTCGTCAGGATGGTCCGGAATTTGAAACCTTACTGCTACCGCTACCATCCCCTGCCGTCCTGCAGGTGATCTGGACTAGGATGTAATATGTTTCAGTTCTGAAAGAACATTGGAACCCGAAAAACTAACAAACACTCTCTCGTGGAGCATATCAATACATTGCAAACAAACACAAGAAATGAAGTGCTCTTGACTAGTGGCCTTGGTGGAGTGTTTATGAGGACAATGTCAATGTGTTCAGCACTAGAATCTTGAGACGTGAACACGTGGACATTGGACATTTGCATATTTCGAGTGCTCATAGTCTCTCTGTCGCCCGGGGGAAGAAATCGGAGATATTCATTGGGTGCACCTGTACATTTATATATATGTACAGAAACAATCGGCCGTTAGTATTTTCTTTGTACACCTGCATATGTTCTCTTCACTCGGTTCTGTCAAGATATGCTTAGATTTAGCCACAACATTCCGTATTGATTATTAGAATGTCGAAGTAAAAAGGGTTTTGTTGCGTTCCGTGACCCCAAATTGACTCGAATTTACCAGTATGTAATTCAAGCAGAACTGAGATGACTAATAAAATACCAACAAGACCTAGAAGACAGGTTACCAGGAAATGTAAGTGAGATCTTCAGACATTCTGAAGCGTGCTCTGTTGTTACACATTATGGTTGTTTTTATGTTTTACAAAATAGTACAATTTTGAATTTTAAATAGTTATACTAATACTAATCCACTAATACAATAGATGACTTTTTCAAATACGGACCGTCACTTACAACGTTATTTATTAAAAAGTGCATGTAATTGCTGCTCGAGCGTCGACCGTCTGTCACGTTTCGATCTTGAAAACAAAAAAGCGCTACGGAAAATCCGATGTCACCATCGCCTGAACCGTGATTGAGATAGGTATCACTTCTACTTCTGATGTTTTCAAAATAAGTACTGTTGTAAATTAAATAAAATATACAATAAAACTGGTACAGTAATACTATTTTTAGCTGTCCAAATAACTTAATATTTTTGTCATTTGTTAGAATATATTTTATTATATGAAGCCAAAATTTGAAAGTAGGCAAAAGTGACAATGTGCTCATTGAATGTTTAAAATGCGATGATGTCGTGTATTTTATATGAAGGATATATGTTGAAGTTTTTTTTAAACAAAATTTATAGAATAGCTGGAATTTAATTGCAGTCATAAACAGGCGTTAATGCATTTAAAATTTTTTAAAAATAATTTAAAAAATGTGTGAGAATAAGAGATACCAATGAGTTTTTAAAACAATACTTCCTTTATTTCGCTTTGTTGTTGTTTTAACATAACATAAGAGATAAAATAAGATAATTTTGTTGGCCCATTCAAATGGAAATTCAGTTTGACTACAGTTGTCTGCCGTTCTTTTAATAAGAGTTCTACTCGTTCGATATATTATAATTTTTTAACTATTAATGCCCTTGTGCAAGGTTTCAGTTTATTTGTATAAGTTATACAAGGTAGCGAAACCTGCTTACTCTCCAAGCGTCAAAAGTCATAAATTATAAATCAAAAATAGTTCAAGGATGCATGTGTCTACACTCTCGCCTATGTGTCATACATGCAATAAAGGACTACTTCTGTTTTGACACAGAAACCTATGTCTGTTTGAAAGAGAGAATGAGAGAGAGACAGAGACAGAGAAAGAATGAGAGTGAGAGATAGAAAGTATTTTAATAAAATTCTTGTTTTAATAAATAACTACACAAAATGAAGCAATCACTTTTATAACACCCCCACCCCTACCCTACTCCCAAAGAGGAGTCTGTAAGAGGGAGTTAGAGTAAGGCACAGAGAGGGAGCTAGGAAAGAGGAAGAGAGCTAAACTTGACTAGACATATATTTTCTACTTTCACTTTCAGTAATAGAACGGCAAAATTCGACTGAATCTTGTTTGCACATGTACACATTGTATCTGTAGTAACATACATACCTTTAGGGGTTAAGTGACAATCTCCATAACAACCGTTTCTGTTTAGAATTTCGTGCAGGACTATGCCAAAAGAGTAGACGTCCCCTTTTTGTGTCCCTTGTGGGGGAGGTTTGTACAGTCGTAGTAGCTCAGGGGCAGTCCACAAGAGTCCTGTTTTGTAAATAAAGACAACCTCTAAATATTTACCTGCTTAGAACAAATGATTTGAAAATCTTGATTGTCCAAACACATGGTCTCACAGTGCAAGATTTTATTTTAAAGTCCACCTGACATTATTTGGGGGAAAGTTCACCCATCTCTAATGGGTAAATGACTTTTAGTTGGGGAAAGTAAAAGTCGTTGTTCTGGCTACATAACACCCTTGTTAATGATGGGCCACATAAACAGATGACCCTTACATCATCTGCCTAATAGATTGCTAGGCCTGGAAAGAGGAAGCTTACTTTGACAAACAAACTACGAGCATAACAAGCTAGTTAAATTTTTGTTGTTTGTTGTTGTTTGTTTTTTTACTAGTTCACGTTTGGACCGACAGACAAACACTTTGTTCCTTTCCTGTACAATGAAAACAACCTTGACATTGACACCACGTGACTCACTTTTGTAGTTGGCGTGTTCGCCGTGGTAGGGCAGCTCTTGTTTGGACTTGAACTTGCACAGCCCGAAGTCTGATATTTTGATGACCCATCGGCTGTCCACCAGACAATTTGAAGACTTGAGGTTACCATGAGACACCACTGCTGAACTGTGTATGTAGATCATCCCCTAAAACAGGAAATGTATATATTAGGACCAGACTATAATTATCAGGGTGAACTATTTAGCAATAGAATATCACATTTCTACTCGCTTCTGCTTATAACACAACAGGGGACAGGAAAATTAACTTTTTTTTTTTAGTTGGCAGTAATACAGCGTCCTTGACATTGTATATTTTGTCTATTTCTAAATCTTTCCCAATCTTTATTCTTTTTAACATTTTTCATTTTGTGCCATTACTTCTCCCTACACATTTCCCTATATCGCTTTCTCTTCTTTTCTCTCTCACTTTATCTTATGGTTTCAAGAAAATGTTTTTTGAATGTAAAGCAGATCAAAATGTAAACAAAGAACAACCCTCAAGTTCTAAAAGTAGGTTCCTTTATTAACAATTTGTACAGGGCTCCAAGTTGGCTCCAACATTCCTAAGTCCGGGCCTGAGTGGTTCCTCTATTAACAATTTGTACAGGGCTCAAATAATATTAAGTTCGGGCCTGAGTAAACATACAGTGTAATTAAGTTAACCTAATGTCTCCAGGTCATGTCAAGCAGATCTCACAGTAAGTCAACGACAACTTAAAAGAACGACCTACAGAAATATCTTATCTTATAAAATATGAACGTTACTTCAAAAAAGATTATAATTACGTCCTACACGTGTTACTTGATCAATCTAGTCATATAGGTCAATCAATGACCCATAGTCTGCCAAGTCGTTGGTTTTGCTCGCTGATACAGAATTAACTTTGTCCCGCCGGAAATAATTTACAACCAAAAGTCACAAGTCATACTTTTCAACAAGACTACTTTTCTAGACATAGTCTTCCAACCCATGACACGCAATTTTAATATCGCACTCCAGCCCTGAATGCTGCAAATTATATTTCTTCTTAATAAAAGACCTTTTTAAATATTTCAGAAAACACTTGGATATATTCAATACTCTTTTTTTGCAATCCTGTCGATGTCTTTAACACTTCATATGTTTTTTAACATAAGCAAAAACAAAATAGTCACTTGATTTCATGGACAAATTTCCCAAACAGACTTTTCATCATTTCTAAATCCTATTTGATACTCAGTAATCACTTTGTTACTGTTTTAATACAATATGTCTGTGATATTCTCAATCTTGTGTTTTCTCATGTCTTCTTAGCTACTGGTTTTATACACTGTCTAATACACATAACAATCAAAAGTAAGATTTCGTCCTTTCTTTACTTTCTTACTCTCTCTCTCTCTCTCCACACCCACACTCGCATACACACACACACAAAGACCAATAGAGGAGTTCATGGTTTAAACAAGCCAAGAACCAAAACTTGTAGTGTTCTAATGAAAATCAAAGTGTACATTCATTCCCCTTGATACGAGTCTACATACCGCTGAGTTTAATTCTATATCAATACGCTAGTCAGACAGAGCCTTAGCGGATACCCAAAGTACATCGTTTTAGCTACATAAGCTTGTTTTCTCCCGCCACAGTATCAAAGTAATTAATTAGTCTTATATTTGCATGGCCAGACACTGACCAGTACTTTCTGGCAATAATAGAACAATAGCACCGCTCAGAGACCCCCCAGCCAAGATTGATGTGACGGGAGGCACGTACAGATGCGAACCTATCCCACTCCGTGTTGGTATTACTTAACAATGTGTGCATCTGGCACGTCCCCTCTAAGACCTGCTTTGTCTTGTGTTACCAGTGGGTCTGTAACTTACCTTGAGAATGTCCGAGACAATGGACGCAATGAACATTTCGTCCAGTTTCAAATCGCTGTTCTCTAGAATGTCCTGATGAACAAAAAGGGGAAGTGGAAGAGTTTTATTAATATAAATGAAAGAAGAACTTTGTTCGCAGAAACGTCCGAGATTTAGATCTTTATTTTTGCCCGAGTTCTTGATGACCACTGCCAACGAGAACCCGAGCCCCTCCGCTGTGATATCGTCCACTTTCTCATTTTATTTAGGGTTTTAATTGCAAAGACTCGTCAAAGACGGAAGTCGGGACATAGATGGGACAATGACCGGGACAATGTCGGGACATGGACTGGGCAAACAGTGGACAATGAAAGGACCAGTCTTGCCAATGACTGTACATTGGCTGGACAATAACTGGGCAGCACTGTGTGTCTGTACATATTGAAACTGTAGTTTTTTGAAATCCTAATTATTTTTGTTGAAACCATCAACAGATACATAAGAAGTTATTTTTTTAGAACTTTTCCTTTTGTGTCTAACCTCTCAGTACTTTGTATTGTACTTTGTATTGTACTTTGTATTGTACTTTGTTATGTACTTTGTTATGTACTTTGTTATGTACTTTGTTATGTACTTTGTTATGTAATGCACTTCGTTGTGTGCTTCGTTATTTCCCAGCATTGAATTTATTTCCATTTTGTTTCCAACAGAGCAGTCACAGACTTCACAAGTAAGTTAGTAACATACCAATTTACAATTCAGAGCGAGGACTTGGTTACATGCTGGTACAGTACCAACATTTATAGACGTACAGCTGTCTGTAAATAGGACGTCAATTAGATAAGACCAATTGTATAAGTAACATCTTGAGATGTAACATTGCCTATAGATGAGAAGTCTTTTACAGTACAATGGACGCATTCTACAAATGTTTTGCCTTAAAGAGTTTATCAACCAACAAAGATATAGATAAATTTAAATATTCATTTCAAAAGTTACCTGTCTAAACAGGTAACTTAATTGTATTTGCTTACCTCTAGACTGCCCTTTGAGCAGTACTCAGTCACAATGTGTGTCATACCTGGCTCGATGGTGGCCCCAATAAACTGGACAATGTTATCGTGACGTAGGTCTCGCATCTTATAAAAGAAAGATTTCATATTAAACCCAAAATTTAAATTGTTTTAATTTTGTAACTTGTTAGTTTAACAAAAAAAACAACTTTGTATTTCATTGAATGTTCATTTGTCAAGATATCAAGATGTTAGGAGATGTCAGGTTCTTTGCAAAATAAGGGTGTTTTTTTAAACACACGTTATTTGTGGATATCAACTTCAAGGTTTTCTAGACCATCACATACCGAAGCTGATATCATTTTTTTTCGTTAATCATTTTTGACAAATCTTTTCCATTTATTTAGTCGAACATCTTTATCCCATTCCTTCTTTGTTCAGCTTTTGTTAATCCAGCAATTAATTGAACAATAAATAGGAAACAAGATGTTACACTCGATATCAGCTCGGATCAACATCTTTTATCAGCACCGATCACCTTTTTTATCAGCACCGATCACCATCTTAAATCAGCACCGATCACCATCTTATATCAGCACCGATCACCATCTTATATCAGCACCGATCACCATCTTGTATCAGCACCGATCACCATCTTGTATCAGCATCGATCACCTTTTTTATCAGCACCGATCACCATCTTATATCAGCACCGATCACCATCTTATATCTGCACCGATCACCATCTTGTATCAGCACCGATCACCATCTTGTATCAGCATCGATCACCTTTTTTATCAGCACCGATCACCATCTTATATCAGCACCGATCACCATCTTATATCTGCACCGATCACCATCTTGTATCAGCACCGATCACCATCTTTTATCAGCCTCGATGGCCATTTATTATCAGTGTCAGTTGCAATCTATAGTCAGCATCGATGTTTATATATTATCAGCTCCGATTTCCAATCTATTATTCGCATTAATCAATTGTCATCATCGTATCTGTTGCTGTTTGGTGAATTCTAGTTTGTTTCTAGCACGACCCAACATCTCTGTACGATGTTATTAATAAAACTTCACATAGAAAATATTTCTTTTTTTTTTTTAAATAGTTGTTTTTTTTTATAAAAAGAATGAATCTCCAACTATGTTACGTAAAACCTCTACACGTACTAATGACGTTTTGTTTATGTATTTAAAGCTCGGTTATGTAAAAAAAAACAAGAAAAAAAAAGATAAAGTTATCAAAAAAACAGCAACCCTAAACTACAAGCATATTTCTTTCTGGTATTTACTTTGTATTCATCAATACGTTTTTCTCGTTCTTTAAAGATAATGATTTAAAATTTTCTTATTTAGTAGAGAACAAAATGACTTGTGAGTGTTAAACTTATCATTAGCTTTTATTTCAATTCAAGTTGGCAACTCTTCAAAAATAGAACATTCGTTTCTCCATGACAAACGCTGCGGTCAGAAGTCTACTTACATGGCCAACACGGTGAGCAATGGTGACATAGGTCCAACACGGTGAGCAATGGTGACATATGGCCAACACGGTGAACAATGGTGACATATGGCCAACACGGTGAACAATGGTGACATATGGCCAACACGGTGAGCAATGGTGACATATGGCCAAATAACAATGCTAATCTGCCATTCTTTTAACTTATTTCAGGTACCCATTAGAGTTAGCTTGACCCAGGAAGACTTGAAAATCAGCCAGGCGTTCAATCATCACGATTTGTAGACCGTAATTTTATAGTTATTATTTTAGACAACCTACAACTTATCAGACTATAACTTCGGTACTATCATTGCCGACATGCTAGTAGGAAACTCAAGCTGCCAGGCACACATCGAGATAGTAACAGACAAAAAGTAACTTTCTTAAGTCACTACCACACACACATGCACAAACAAAAAAGAAAAAATCCTGTAGTCACAAACTACCACCCCAAAACACACCCGCTTCAAGAGAGAGAGAGAGAGAGGAAGAGAGAGAGAGAGAGAAAGAGGAAGAGAGAGAGAGAGGGAGGGGAAGAGACATTCTGCCTACTCACCACTTTCAGCTCCAATTTGATCTCTCTTGATGATGTATCGATGGTCTTTTTTTTGACTGGCTTCAGGGCCACCAGCGTCCCTTTGTAAACGCCCATCTTGGTGAAGCGTTGCTCTTGATCAGGTCCCAAACTTAAACTGCTGCTCTGAGGCTGTATGCATGTGGAATAAAGGTCAAGGTAAACACAGACAGCTGACGATCAGCAAACAAGTGGGGGGGGGAGAGAAAATAATTATATTTTCAAAAACGTTTTCGAGTGGTATCCGAATTGAGAACTGGTCCGACGGAAAATTGTTTAGAAATTAATCAAATAAACGCCCAGTCTTGGTATTTATGTTGGAGTTGGTTTTTTTTTTAACAGCGTTTGTTGTTTTTGGAATGAAATTTCCAAAGAGTTCTCTGAAATTTTAAAGGATTTTTTTTTAAGTTTTAAATTGTAAACTTATGTTTTAGAACTGGTATTTAATAATATTTAGAACTGGTATTTAATAATATTTTTTAACTTATATCAACAAAAATATTGATGCATTCATTTAGTTTCTAGTGGTGCAACAGTCAAGTCTCTGTCGAGAACTAATTATAGTGAATGCATTTATTGATATGTTAGTCTTTTTAAAATAGTGCATTTGATTTTCAAGTTTCAGTCTTTCAATCAGAAATAAAGATAATTATTTCCTAGCCCAGTGGTGCCCAACCTTATTTGGTCTGCGGGCCATTTTAATTTTCAGCATTCGTGACGCGGGCCATAACAACAAGAAGACAAAAAAAAACGTTACTAGTTGTGGACCTACTTACATAAATTAATGTGATGCATGAAGTTTATCTAAAACCATCTTCTGAATATTTCTGTCTGCAAAGATAAATCACTGAAACTAGATGTTCATCCGTGAGGCGATTACGTCACTTGAATTTCGCCCGTTTCATCATTGAGAAAGTTCGTTCACACAAATAAGTGCTTGAAAACATTGTGATCATTTTTAGCGCTTGTTTTCGAAGATTTGGAAAAGTTTCTGCAGGTAACATGGAGTAGAAGTCAATTGTCTATATCACTTGAAAGTAGTCAAGCAGGGATGTCTGGCTTTGTAAGTCAATCAGTTCCAGTTGCAGATCTGTCGGGACACTTGACACAGCGGCTGTAAACGGATTTAATTTTTTTTAACTCTAAAAATCCACCAATTTTTCACTGAAATTATCCATCAAGAGCCTCAGACGTTGGATCATTCTTTCTTTTGGGAAAGACACATTTAGCTGCTTATCATTTGGTAGAGTGGTACAGGTTGGAAAGTGGACAAGATGCACTCTTTCCGCCTGTTGAATGAAGAGTTGCAAATTTTTTTTTGGAAAGCGCTTATGTCTGCATACACATGCGAAATCAATTTCTTTCCCTTGCAGTTTGGTGTTGAGTTCATTGAGATGTGATGTGATGTGATGTGATGTCACATAAATATTTTTATTTCGTGTCTCAAATCAAAAAAACGTTTAAATACCTTTCCTCGGGTCAACCAGCCCCCCACAACCCCCGCACTTCACTGTGAAATAGAACGTCTTCATTCATATTCGGACTCTATTTCTGCCAGAAAATCTTTGAAAGTTTTGTGATTCAACGCTTTTGTAATTTGATGAAATTTACAGTGTTAAACACAATCATTATCACAAGGTCCAGATTCAAAACCTTTCCAGAGAGATTTTGTTGATGAATGATGTAGTGAAGCCGCAGGGTTTCAATTGACTCAACAACTTTTTAAATAACTCTTGCTGTCAGTCTGCTGTGACATCCAACCATATTTCTAGCGCCATCAGTAGTCATTCCAACTAATTTATTCCAAGGAAGAGCAAAGTCCTCTATGAATAGGCCTTCTCCGGCTGTAGTCCCATGCATGCTCCTCATAGCTGCTAACTCCTCTGTTATATCAGAATTGTGTTTGTACCACGAATAAATAGCAAGAGTTGAGCGGTATCAGTTATGTCAGTGGACTCGTCAGCGGCAATAGAAATTGAATTCTGCTGCTCTGTCTAATAATCATCATCTCATACATCAAAAACGCTAAACAATACGGTACCAATCGCTTTGATATCGAAAGGACACGACCCAAAATGATGCATTAATGATGCTCTGTATTGCATACACAAAGTGTTCAAAAACACGGCTAGCTCAAGAAAGTAACGAAATTTTCCAAGAATTAAAAATAGCTGTCTAGTTTTATCACCTTTTAAAAAAAAACAGCACTTGTGTTCTTACAATAAAAAAATATAAAAACATTTAATATGAGCTTTAAAATACCGAATATAAAGATGGAATTCCTCCAAGAAAGAGTAAGAATCCTAAATCAAAGCGAACATTTATTTGTAATATTATAATTTTTTACACTTTAAAAAAAATTTTGTTACAATGTTTTGGTGGGCCGGATAGAAACACGTCGCGGGCCGGATTTGGCCCGCGGGCCGTAGTTTGGGCATCGCTGTCCTAGCCCATACTTCCGGAATTACGGCAGAGGGGAGTCGTTGGACGGATGTTCAAAGTCGGGAAGACAATACGAAGTGAATACCATACGATCTACTTTTTAAAAGGCCAACAATATAGATGTAGATCTAGATTTCATTCAAGACATAAATTTAGCTCTGTCGCTCATGGCGGCATCTAGCGAAGAGCACCCACTTGTACCACTCCGCCAGGAAACTTGTCTCTTGACCTGTAGATCTAGATCTATTTAAAGTATAAGCAGTGAAATGTACACAAGATCTCCAGTATCATAAGTTTAGATTTCACTGATTGGCTGGGACAGTAGACAGAGCTGAGTGGGTTGGGATAGGGTATCTTATCGAGGCCAGTATGTGTACATATTAAAGCAAGAGAAATAGAGCTTGAACAATCTTGTAATGAAACTCTCCCAGTGTCTGTAAAAAAAAACGTAAAGTATCCTCTTTCAGACCTTGCGATGGTTGCCTGGTCGTGCGGTATGCGCGCTGATGGTCCCGGGTTCATATTGTGCCCTCTACCCCGTCTTACAGCGGAAAGTTTGGACTAGGAAGTAGATTATCTTCAACTCTGGAGGAACATCCAAAACATGTCAATGAAACATTTTGCGCTATATGGGGCAGATGATGTTAAGGTCATTTGTTCCTTAGGCCGACGGTTTACTTACGAGAGTGTCATGTGGTGAGCACAACGACTAACCGCCTCTTCTTTCCCGGACAAATGTCAGGTACCCAATAATGTTGGGTGGACTCAAGCATGATATAAAATCTCAAAATTAAAAATCACAGCCTTCACGAGATTCGAACAAGAGACTTCTCGACCACCACGCATCATGCCTGTGGGTGTAGTTAGGTTTGAAATATTTCTTCTGGTGTGGTGCCATGTGAAGTGCACATTTTCAAACTAGTAACTTGATCGTTGGTTTTGGTTATTAATGGATAGGATAGACTACGTTAAAGAAATATAAAACAGCTAAAGTAAACAGCTAAACTTGATCTTAGGATGTTAGTAAATTTGAGACCCCATTTATAGACATATTACAAAACAGTATTTCCTTTAATTTAAACCTATCACAGTGTGATAAACAATAACATTGGGTAGGAATTGAACCCACACCATAGTGAATGTAGCGCAAACCAAATGCAGCCATTTTTTATTGTATAATTGATGACGATAAAAAAAAAGGGGGGGGGGGGGGTTATAACTCGACACAGACTAGCCGAAGTAACAGGTCTATGGAGTCAAATGTTTGTAACCTGCATAGTCAGTGATGGATTTACCCATAGACAATATTAGCTACAGCTTAGGGCCCTTACTTGATTGGGTCCCTCCAAAAATGGTTCCAGGGTTATTTGAATCAGTATCAAGAAAGAGATAAGGAAAACAATTGCATGTTTGATTACGTGAGGCCTCATTTCTCAAATAGCATAGGGTCTTATCAGGACTAAATCCGGCTCTGTGAATGGTAACGTACGCACATTACGCACAACAGCAGGGGTTACATGAAGGGCTTTTGCAAGAGAAGAGTTGAGCAAGAACAAACCCTCATTCTAATGAAGCTTCATGGTGATGACACAGCTCACAATGTGAATTTTTTTTTAATACAAAAAAAAAAAAAATACAAATTCATTCGTACCAATACATTAGTAAAAAGTAAAAACAAAATCATTTTTGCTTCGAAAAAAAATCCTCTTCAAACAAATATTGTTTAGTCAGTGTCCTATTTGAATCACAAACATCAGACTACTGGCTATATTTGCATTGAATGGTCCGTGAAAAGAACAGCTTGTTAACAAACTTGGTCAATCATGACATCTCTACTTACCCCTGTTGTGCCCAGCATCGAGAGGGCAGATATGGCTGCTTCCGGTTGTAGATGAATGTCCTTCATATCAATTTTCCAAATAAGACTAGCCAGGGCCTGCTCATAGCGCCAGTTCCTGTTTGTTGAAGTCAACAAAATCAAACTTTATCATTAGCTTTCAAATACATTTTAGACATGATTTTGTAGAGCGAGTCTCTAATGTATAAAATACGTAGAGCACTCTGGTTCAATCTTTTTTAACAAAGCTTATATTAACTCACTCTGTCTGTCTGGTAAAAAGTTTGTACACGTTATTTCTCCCACATCTAATCTCGGATTAAGCTGAAATTTTGCACAATTATTTCTTTTACCTGACAACAGAAGAATCAATTTTTTTAAAATTATTTTTAGTATCTCGAACAAGGGAAAGAAATCGAACTAGACGAATGTGGTGGTATAAGTTAAATTAGTTCTCTTGAGGAATTTTGAGACCTGAGTGAACATTTTTTATGCATTTAAAAAACAATCTTGTAAACATTTCCAAAGGTACCCCTTTCTTTCCCCCCCCCCCGACACTTTCCCAACTGGTCCAGACAAGTGATAGGATCACAGTACATTGAAAAAGCTAGAAGCTAAACAAAAACAATTGGTAAAAACATTTTTATCACACAGATGTGAAAGTACGAAGGTATCCTATAACCGACCCAAACTGACAGATATAATTACACTTAATATAAGCTCTGTTTTCTTTATAAGTATTTTTTATGTTTTTCTAGTTGAGGATATATGTGTGAGGAGGGCGGGTATCAGGGATAAGGATTTTGTTGGGCGAATCTAATATTTTTTAAATAAAATGTTTCTTTCAAATTAAGTTTCGCCCTCAGGTGTTGGATAAATAGAGATTAAGACAGAGAGAGAGAGACCATTGACACTTCTATCTGTAGTACTTTAAAAAGTCTTTGATACTCGGTTACAGTGACCTTGACATTTTTTCTTGATTCGGCCTGTAACATACCTATAGTAAATTGATGTGTCCAACATGCCCAAGAAAGTTGGTAACACAGACTTGAGAGTATAAAAATGAGATACAAAAGCGACAGGTCGGACCTATATACGATTGATTTAGACCAGTGATGCCCAACCTAATTCGACCTGCGGGCCATTTTAACTTTCGAAACGCGTGTCGCGGGCCACATCAACAAAAAGGTACGAAATATGAAATCAAAATTCACCTGAAACTATTTGAAACTATTGGATCTAGTTCTTACATTAATTAATGGGATAGTTAAAGTCTATCCTTTTTTACGCGTCTTAAAATAGTTTCATTTCTCTACTTAAAATGTGAGCAACATTGTAGCTACCTTTACCACTAACTTATTTTCTTGTCTCTTTTCGGTAAATATTCCCATCGGTCCTCCAATCTCTAGGCGTAGTTTAACTAATCTTTTAGACGCGGCTCAAACCAAGAAGGCCTTTATATTTGTTTTATAATGCCGCTGTACATGTTTTTTTGTTTGAAACAGTTAGACTTTCTTTACAAAACAAATAAAGATCCATTCACTTTTCCGGGTAGATTCTACATTCAGAGTTCCATTTCATAAACTCATAATCGCACACTCGTTAAAGGTCATGTATCAATCCATCACAGAACAAGTGAGGGCCCTAACGAGGTAAAAATACATTAACAACTATTTTAAGGGGGGAGGATTATCTACTTTTTGTGCCGACGTTTTGGCGGGCCGGATGGAACCACATAGCGGGCCGTACTTTGGGTATCACTGATTTAGACAATAGCATTAGTCCGATTCCAAGCAAAAAAGGAAGGGTACACACGCATGTTATACATTCTGACTAATACTATTCTGTGTTATTTACACAGTAACATTATGTGAAACTTTAGTTTAACTTAATTTAAATAAGAATAGTTTTTAATACATTTGTATGCATAGAATGTTATTATTTGGAGCAAACGTATTTTTTTTTTATCGAAGAGAGTTTCCAAGAGCCTGGAGATCAAATCGTAAGGGAACAGCTTTTGTTACTTTTTTTTTTAAAGTTTATATCTACGTCATTCTAATAGGCCAACTTTATTTTAAATATAGAATAGAACCCGTTTGAAAGACGAAAAAGACCATTGCACAAATATTAATTACTACAACTACTCAATTAGGATTCCCATAACGTGATTATAACTTCTGAGAAAAAAAAAACTATACAGAGATACAGCCAGCATACAGCCAGCATACAGTCAGCATACAGCCAGCATACAGCCAACATACAGCCAACATACAGTCAGCATACAGTCAGCATACAGCCAGCATACAGCCAGCATACAGCCAACATACAGCCAACATACAGTCAGCATACAGCCAGCATACAACCAACATACAGCCAGCATACAGCCAGCATACAGCCAGCATATAGCCAGCATACAGCCAGCATACAGCCAACATACAGCCAACATACAGCCTAAAGAAACGCAGTATCGATTTTGCCCAGCTGCAACAGGTAAAAATAAATATATTCTGAGTGGAAAATTAGTAAAATTAAAAATTTGTAATCAGAAAGTAAAGTCTATTTACTTTTTGCCATTTTGAATTAAAAAAAAATAGTTCGTTTAGATTAATGGCATTTGTAACTTCTGCCAAATGTTTACACGTCAAAATCTTTTTTTTTTAAGTGTGAATATGTCATTTTGTTGTTTTTAGATGTGTGAATAGTTACTTTAGACTGTTTCTAACTATTTTCTATCAAACATTGCTATCCATTGCCCTACAAGTGACCGATTTCTTTTGAAAAGCCATCTAGCGGAAACGTCATTACCGATAACTCTACCGATGGTTTGTGACTCTGAGACTAGAAACACGAGATTATCGTTACTGGTATAGTTTGGTTGATACTTGGAAATTGTATTTTCAAAGTTTGTTACTGCGTTTGATAGATTTAGTGAGTTTTGAATGTAGAGCCTTATAAATCACAAACAAAACAGAAGAAGTAGATACAGACTGGCACTTTGAAGTACATAAAGGAAATATACATTGTCTTATTCAGTTTAGTCACAAAAGACAATTAACTCTTTCTCTCCGTAATTATTTACCACATTCTGATGGAATCAACGTTTGTATCGTCGGTTAGGAGAGAATGAGTTAAAGGTCATCTACTTCTATAACTGTCATTTGCGTGTATGTGTTTGGTGTGTGGTATGTGTGTGTTTATGTGTCAATAGAATCGCTCATCTGTTTGTAGAAACCAAATACTATATTTGACTATATTTGAACTGATGTTGCACACTGCAAAAGCTGACCCAATATGACATTAGCCCATATTGGACATGCTTGTCCGTTCCAGCGATAAAAGGGAAATCACTCGAGTTTAGAAAAATGACAAGTAAAAAATGTCGATTGTGGTCAGTTTAAAAATAAAGATTGTGAGAGATTTGATAGTCATTATAACAGGCTCTGTATTGGATGGCTGCCTGGTCGTGTGGTATTCTTTCTGGCCTGTCCCGGGTTCGAACGCTGCCCACCGCCATTACGTGCGGTCCTACTGGAGGTTTTTGCTTAAGATGTAATTATCTTTAATTCTGAAGGAACATAGGAATCTTTGAATGCTGTTGCGGTGTATTTGAAAAACAGAACTGTAACTTGATTGTAATAAACTCTAGTAATAAAATAACAATAATTCAGTACTTTCAATTTAGCCATGTTCTTAAGTCATATAAATCACTCGTTTGTCAGTCATATAACATCTAACGTTTGAACAAAGTAATATAAGTATGTACTTAAGTCATTTAAGTCAAACGAATCCCTCCTTTGTCGGTGATATAACTATGATTCTACATTTGAACATAGTAATATAATCATGTCCTTAAGTCAAGAAGTGACTGATCATAACCTAATGTAGACAGTCCAAACCCAGGGACAAGACATGCAGAAGAAAAAAACAGAATCTGATCAATAAAGCATGCTCTCTCAAAAACACACGCACACACACAAACACACATAAACACAGACTTTGATGAGGGGTGTTTGTTGCCTAAGGAAACTGCGGTCAGTGGATTTATTACCGGGAAAAGGTCAAGATGAATGCCGTTTATCTTCTAAACAAGACTTCCTTCCTGTCTTCAGACCTGTCGTCAGTGGTACTATTCAAGACAAAGTCTACCATTCATCGTGAATGTAAACATTTTACTCGCCTTTACAGCTGGTAAACGCAATCTATTTACACAAAGAACTCTTTGTTTTGTTGATTTTTTTTTTTAGTGTTTGTTTTGTTTTTTCTCGTAATAAGATTATAGATTGAAACCTCAACGCTGGGTCTGATTGGCCTAAATCGTTTGGCTACTTCTAAAAGGGGGTGAGGCTTGAGTTTAAATTCGGATTGACACTAGATCTTCACTCTGTACTTTGACATTTTAACTCTCTTTTCTTAGCTTCTTTTCTACTTTATTACACAAACTCTACGCGTCTTTTAACGTTCAGACATCTTAATTTCATACTCTGCAACATCTTAGACTCTTCAATGATACTTCAATACTAACATTTATCAAAGCTGGAAATTTGTCCAATACAAAAAAGAAAAGACGTTACTGTAGCGAAAGTGTTGCCAACTACTGTTGTATTGTGAAGTGTTGCCAACTACTGTTGTATTGTGAAGTGTTGCCAACTACTGTTGTATTGTGAAGTGTTGCCAACTACTGTTGTATTGTGAAGTGTTGCCAACTACTGTTGTATTGTGAAGTGTTGCCAACTACTGTTGTATTGTAAAGTGTTGCCAACTACTGTTGTATTGTAAAGTGTTGCCAACTACTGTTGTATTGTGAAGTGTTGCCGACTACTGTTGTATTGTACAGTCTTCTCTCTTATAGATAGTCTTCTCTCTTATAGTCTTCTCTCTTATAGTCTTCTCTCTTATAGTCTTCTCTCTTATAGTCTTCTCTCTTATAGATAGTTAGTCTTCTCTCTTATAGTCTTCTCCCTTATAGTCTTCTCCCTTATAGTCTTCTCTCTTATAGATAGATAGTCTTCTCTCTTATAGTCTTCTCTCTTATAGATAGATAGTCTTCTCTCTTATAGATAGATAGTCTTCTCTCTTATAGATAGATAGTCTTCTCTCTTATAGATAGATAGTCTTCTCTCTTATAGATAGATAGTCTTCTTTCTTATAGTCTTCTCTCTTATAGTCTTCTCTCTTATAGATAGATAGTCTTCTCTCTTATAGATAGATAGTCTTCTCTCTTATAGATAGATAGTCTTCTCTCTTATAGATAGATAGTCTTCTCTCTTATAGATATAAAGTCTTCACTCTTATAGATATAAAATCTTCTCTCTAATAGATAGAAAGTCTTCTCTCTTATAGATATAAAATCTTCTCTCTTATAGATAGAAATTCTTCTCTCTTATAGATTATATATATATTATATTTTGCTGCATTTGATGCAGACATAGCCGTTGTCTTCCGTGGGGTTTATTGAAGTTATCATCTTCTACGCTTGTTTCCTGCAAGGTCTTTTCTTTGGGTCTCAAATGTGTGTCCCTCGACCTTCGATAGAGCTCTCAAGCTGTCTCTTTCAGAGGCCCTAGGCTCCCAGTGAGGGGTAAGTAGCCCTTGAATTGATCTTTATGGCGCTTCCTAGGCGCCCCCACTGTTACGCCATCCTCTTTTAATTAAGCTCTATTAAAAGAATCTTAGCAGAAATCGCCTTTGGTACGTAGCTACCTGAAAGATCGAATAGAAGTGCTGCTGGCTATAGTGTACTCACCTTCTTCCAGCAGAACATGTTTTTTGTTTGGGTTTTTTTTCCCCTTAAGGTAGTCTTGCCCCGTTTGCTCATTTCGAAGCGCAGGCACAACCTTAGATTTTATCTAACGGAGTACAGACGTGACTTGAAAGAAAGAAGAGTATTCAGGTGTCAAAGACAAACTAAAAAAGGTTTTGAGAACCACTGCTTAATAGTATAGTCATTTAATGGTGGTGTGTGTGGGGGGGGGGAAGAGATCTTTTAACAATGATGTGAGTCTTGAACTAATATCTTGTAATATATGCAAAAGATGAAGGTTAAATGTGTTCCTTAATCACGCTCTCTTTATGGCCAAAACCTTCCAGATTTGGCTATTTTTTATTGTCTTTGACTTAAGCTGTCAAGTGGGATTCAGTGGGGTTCAGTTTAATGCGAAAATGTGTTTTCGGGCATTGAGAGTAAATCAAATGTTCCTGTACAAAAAGAAACGCATTTAGTTTTTGTTGTTCTACAAGTCCATTAGTCTGTTGGTTTAACTGAGTCGGACATGTCGCCCCAATTCCGTGTACTGTTATTTTATGATCATGTCCAGAGATCGAACATTGAAATCTGTTTGCTTAATGCTCGTCACGTTCCAGCCTCCATTTCATTGTTTTACCCCTACGACATCGTTCCCCCTCCCACCGAATACATTGAGTTCCACCCAATGAAATCTGCGGTTACAATATGGCGCGTGACCGATATTCAACAGCTACAGAGTCTTATTGGTGGCTTTTCTATGAGAGTATTATCGTCCGATATTTCCTTTGAAACTCCACAGTACAAAACGGGTTTATTTTCTATCACAAATAATTCATCTTCATGGCATGCATGTTGGTCCCCTGTTAATAGTTTAAAAAGCGAGAGGCCCTGTAAAAAAAAAATATGGATTTTTTATATTTTATATTTATAGTCTTCTTTGTGTGTCTTGGCGTGCGCTTCAAATCTTGGAGCTGTCAACATGGCTATGGGGAAAAAAAAAACCTGTAAATGGACCACATTCACCAAAAACAAATGTTTACGTGATGATAAAAGAACACAAATACTGTCACGTGATATCCATGTTTGATTCGCAATAGGTCATAAGTTTTATAGAATAGATATGGAAGCACGTGACCCAATGGTGTTCGTCTATGATTGGTGAATGACGTCCGCGCTTCTAAACCGATCAGCACAAAATTCACATTTTATGGAATTACTTGAAACAGAAAGAATGTGATGATTTCAAGAAAGCACAACAACCTTTAAAATTTCGAATTTATCGAGGAAGGAGCAATAAAGCACATTTCCTAAGTTTAAAACACGAGATAGATAAAGACAGAACATCCTTTGGTTAAATTACCTCTATTGAACTCGTACCTTTATGGAAACTAAATTCTTTTCGCTGGGTGGACTCAAAAACCTGGACACGGATCTCGAAAACGGCTCTAAAGATTTTCCCAAAACTTTGACAGTTGATGTATATCGTTTGGAAAAGAATGACTAGCTCGTTGGCCACACGAAGAAAAACTCTAGTTTGACCGTTATAACTTTTCAAAGTATAAAAAGAAAAGACATTTTTGTAATTTGGCTAGAGAGCTAGAAAAAACCTTTGTCTTGAATTTTGTCTTGTCTTTGAGTATTTCCGCATTCATTCACAAGTTCAATAAATTCATGTTCAGAAACGCCGTCTAATGGTCTATCATTATCTTATCTTATAAAATAAAGACGTTACTTCAAACAAGAAGGTGATCACTTAGATCTTTACATTCGCTCAAACAGGATTCTTTCTCGGGGGAAAAGGAGAGGGGGAGGTTATGGGAAGGGGTAAATCTCCTATTTGTTAGTTATTAATAGAAAAACAATCGCTCTATAAGGTGTATGAAGGAGGTATTGTCTTTTTTTTTTAATAGTATTTGTTACAGTTTTTCTTGTTTTTAATTTCAATTTATCCTTTTTGTGATCTAAAGCTTAATCTATTTACTTCCTCGAATGCTAGAAGAATTAAAGAAGTCTTTTCCCTAAGCTGTGCAGTGCTACCGTGCTATAATTACTCCAGTGAATGATTTCTATATAACACGGTATTCAAGATGTGTATATATCTATTGATTTATTCAATTCTTTACTGAATACAAAGATATAGTCGCAGTGACATACATCAACTGTTAAATTTCAAGGAAAATCGTTAAAGCAGTATTCGAGATCAGCGTTCACCCTCCATGAAGGAGTAACATCAATAGAGGTATTGTAATAAATTAAAAAAGATGTCTTCAGTTCTGTTACTGACCTATATAAGACTGTCAGAGTAATGAGCAGGATCAGGCCGAGACTTCCAAGACATCCTCCGATAATGGCAGGCGTAATATCTGGAACAGAAGAAACAGGTCACAGGAGGTCATAATAGTTAGTGTACAATTATAACGGGCGTTAGTGCTGTAGTTGTAGTCCCTAGCTCTTGTTAGTTGTCGGCCCTTCCCCTTTTCTTAACGCTATAAGTCATAACCCTCCATCCCCCACCCCCTTTGTTATAGTGCCCTCGGTTGAGATTGTTACAACTTTTTAAGTTTGATAATAGGGAACTAGAGAGAGAGAGAGAGAGAGAGAGAGAGAGAGAGTGCAGTGTCTAATTTACCAAATTGCATTAGTTCAGGAACAAAAGTCAGATTATTTGCAGACGATTGCATAATATATAGAACAATAAAAACAAAACAAGACACAGATATTTTACAAAGAGAATTAGATGAATTACAGAAATGGGAATCGAATTGGAGCATGTCTTTCCACCCAGAAAAATGTCAGTTGTTAAGAGTAACAAAAAAACTAAAACAAATTAATTCCACTTATCTTATTCATGGCAAACCAGTAACACAGACTAAAAACTCAAAATACCTAGGTGTTATAATAAATGAAAAACTGTCATGGAATCCACATATTGATGAGACTATAAAAAAAATCCAACAAAGCATTAGGGTTTATTAAAAGAAATTTCTATAAATCAAATAAGAACATAAAACTAAAATGTTATTTAACCTTGGTTAGGCCAATAATAGAATATGCATCCACCGTGTGGGACCCCTCAACTCAAGAAAACATTAAGAAACTGGAACAAACACAAAATAGAGCAGTGAGATTCATAACAAACGAACATTCACATTTGACTAGGGTAACACCATTAGTAAAATCACTAAATTTAGAAAGCCTTCAGGACAGAAGACTCAAAAGTAAAGTAGCAATTATACATAAAACACTGAACCATAATCTTCAAATACAAAAACAAAATTTAATAAAATACTCTGAAAGACACAAAAATAAAGGCACATTCCTCGTCCCATATGCTAGGACAAATTTGTTGTGTGTGTGTGTTTGTGCTGTTATTATTATAGAAATATCTTTTGTGTTCGATGTGAACTTGTTTCATTATGTTCGTGAAAGAAGGTTCACTAGAACGAACATCTTGAGGACGTGTTCATCTCGTTCTTTAATTCAACCCATGTTGCTCTCCTCATAGTTGATACATCTCCGTTTTTGTCAAGAGAGCTGAATGGTATAAGGGAGGGGGAGAGAAGAAATTTTTTAAAAATCTTAATTAAAAACCTGGATCTTTTGAGTCTGAAAAAACAACGAAGAATTCAAAGCAAGTAACCAATGACCTAGTAAATAGAGACATTGTTTTGATCTTAAGTTCGATTCACTGACCCACCGTGACGTCACGTACAGTGTTTGAAAGAGATTTTTAAAACGATTTTTTGGAAGGCCAAGCTGACCCACTTGATGTCTTAGTTTGAGACTTTGAGTGTACTTCTGGATCTAAAGAAAGTTTGTTAAAAAAAAATACATGATGGAAAATAAATGGACCTTTAAAGTCTAAAATATGAAGTTTTTATTCGCATATTTAATTCTTATCTTAAAAATTACTAACATAGCTACTAAAAAAATCATTACGTCCTAAGCGTATCTAGTCATGCATGTATTTTAAGAAACTTAAACTCTGCTAAGTCGTTGGTTTTGCTGGCTGATTCACGTAACCCATTCCATGCTTTAATGACGCTGGGGAATTAGTTACAGAACATGCAATAAGAAATGTGCCTCTATCTTTGTGTTGTTGTTTTTATAATTTATTTTTTGAGTATTTTATCAGGTTTTGTTTTTCTACTTGTAAGTTATGACTTATTGTTTTATTAGTTGTTTTTTTCCTTCAGTCGTGTGGTCAAGAGGACAAATCCGCTTGGCTCAGAGGGGGCTCGAGTTCGAATCCCGACTCAACAGAGCTGTGAACTGAGCGCCTAGAGGCAGCACGGAAACCTTCTCCCAGATACCCCCCCCACACACACACACACACACACACTTGTCCGCAAAAAATATTGGACCCTAACACACTGAGCAGGCCGTAAGCTTGGAAGTTGCCCTAAAGAAACGTTTTCAAATTTAGTGATTTAAATGTCAATGTGGTTTATTAGTTGCACATGTAGTGGCCTCATTATCAGGCACAGAAATTTGAAGGATAATAATTTATAAAGCGCTAACAATTAAATCGCTAAAAAACAAAAATAAACATGTCGCACTGTGTCCTTGACATTGTCGAGACATTCAAAACAAACTATTAAGTTCTGCTTCATTACTAAAGTTAGCATCAGAATTTAGGAACTTAGGCGATGATAAATGAGAAATACATTATCAATTATTGAAGACCAGTTGGACGAAGGTCAGATAGTTCAGGAAGATCAGTAAATGAAAGACAGATAGTCCTGAAAGGTCAGTAAATGAAGGACAGCTAGTCCTGAAAGGTCAGTGGCTAACGGACAGATAGTCCTGAACGGTCAGTGGCTAACGGACAGATAGTCCTGAAAGGTCAGTGGCTAAAGGACAGATAGTCCTGAAAGGTCAGTGGCTAAGGACAGATAGTCCTGAAAGGTCAGTGGCTAAAGGACAGATAAAAGTCATTACCAATGGACAAAAGGCCATAGAGAACTAATGGACAGATAGAACAAAAGACAAATGAACGAAGACAGTACTAAAAGGTCAATGGACGAATCCCATGAAATAAGACCCGATAGAACAAGTTTTTCAACGATAGTACCATTTCAATAACACATTGTAGTACTTACTTGTTTCCTCTGGTACTCGGCACCATTCATTGTAGTAGCCACACAAAGGCTCGTCCAGCGGCACGTTGTCCCCAAACACGTCTACGTCCATCAGGAAATTCTGTCATTACAAAGAACTTCTCGTGAGACTTTAGTTCAGAGGAACGTGTACCGAACAGGGACTATAACACAAACAGTAGAATTGAAAACATGTGTTTATAAGGGGAGTTAGTGTTGCCCAGAAACTCGTGGTCGGCCTCTGAGGGTCGGTCATACTCTCACGTAATTTACGCCCAAGCTTTTACACTTTAACTGCACGAAGTAAATGCTAAGAAACATTTTTTAAAAAAAAACATAGGGGCTTGCCGCTTGCTTTCCGTAAAGTATAAGTAGCAGCCGAAAATTTTGTGAAGCTATACGCCCTTCATCTTCGCCTATCCAGTAGACAGTTTGACCTTGGGGCACCAAACACGAACTGTTGACCGTCTCCATTCCTCTCTGTCTTTAGCCTTTGATAGAATTTCATTCAATGAGAGGTCCCTCCATTTTTTTTATGTTATCTTCCCATCGCCCTCTATGTCTGTCTTTTCTTTTTCCTGGTATTGTTCCCAGTAGGAAGGTCTGTGATAGCCATGAGGACCTAATGATATGGCCATAAATTTATAATTGCGTTTTTTCAACATTAGTTAGCAGGTCATTGTCCAATCGTTGTACTAATCCTGTCTCTATTCTCTTCGTTTGTGATGCGATTTTTATATGGGATACCTAGGATCTTTCTGTAGTATCTCAAACTCCTATTCTGTAGTATGTCGTAGACACAGTTAATGAATACCAAAACTTTGTATGTCTATATTTTTCAGAAACAAAAAACAGCTTGAGTATTCATTCTTTAAGCCGTCAAGTATTAAAGTTTTGGCGATTTAGTACATACTTTTTTAATTGAAATAAAAAGCAAACTTTGTTAGTTGATATTAAGATTGTATTTTAATTACTTGTCAATTTTATGGTGTGACATAATCACATACCATATAGTTGCTCCTTCGTGATGGAAGATGAGCACATTTCTCATTTCCCATGGACTCGAAGATAACTGTAAAGTCCAATAGTCGCTTTAAAAAGCCTCCCGCATTCGTGGCATGGGTGGGCTTGGTCACATACTAATTAGTGCACAGCCATAACACCGTCAGCTACTCACCACCAGTTTCCTGTCTTTGATACTTCTGATAAATCTCCCCACGGGTTTGAGTCCATGTCCGTAGCTGTTATTCATTGGCTGGAGGGCAATCACTGTATAGTTCGCCTCGGCATCGCCGTTGTCGTCAAGGTAAACCATGTGGCCTTGAATGCCTAATGAAATCAACGCAATTCAATGAGTGAACAAATAATTTTAGACAAGCAAAGAATGTATTAAGTATGTACATAGATGGTAATTGTTTTTACAAAGCTGATATCAACTCACTATGTCTGTTTGATACGAATTGTGTATACGTTAGTTCTCCCACTTGCCAGTCTCGGATTAAGTCGAAACTTTGCAGCTATTCATTGATTCATTATTTTATCAATCAGTCGTAGTTAATTAATTTTGTTTAATACTTAAATCAGCATTGGTTAAGGGGTGATAAGCCAGGTGTAGAGATTTAGGTCGTTCCTTAAAAATTTTGAAACTAACAATCAATACTTAATCAGCACTGGTTAAGGGGTAATAAGCCATGTGTAGAGATTTAGGTCGTCCCTTTAAAAATTTTGAAACTAACAATCAGTAGTTATAAAATCTTCATTTTTTATAAGCGCTTGTCTAGCAAAGTGGTAATCGTATCGGCCTTCCATTAAGTAGGCCTGAGTCTTTAATTTCCAATTCAAGTCGAGTAAGTTTTTAAAATTTCTTTGAAAAGCCAGAAAGGAAACCTATCTTAGAAATTAGAAACCCTCTTTTTCCCCTGCGCCAAACTGATCCACATATGTGATTGGACCATAGCGCTTTGAGCACGTTAAAAGTAAAACCATGAAATTGGGCTGAAACAAAAAAAAAAAACTGATAAAGAAGGTATTATTGCTATTTAGATTTATTACAAATTAATTGTATTATTGAAGCAAAAAAAAAAAGAATGAAAATGACACTTAATATAAGCTTTGGGTCGGTCTGTGTTGGTCGTTTCTCTTGACGTAGTTTTTTTAAACGTGGCATTGTCTAGTGGGCAGCTGTCTCCCTTGTCCATTGTCTAGTGGGCAGCTGTCTCCCTTGTCCATTGTCTAGTGGGCAGCTGTCTCCCTTGTCCATTGTCTAGTGGGCAGCTGTCTCCCTTGTCCATTGTCTAGTGGGCAGCTGTCTCCCTTGTCCATTGTCTAGTGGGCAGCTGTCTCCCTTGTCCATTGTCTAGTGGGCAGCTGTCTCCCTTGTCACTTATAAAACACACACACATACACAGATCAGTAAATGTCCGGTCGACTCAGTTTTAAGTAAAACAAAAAAAAAATATATCAGCTTACAATTTTAATGCTAAAGTAACACATTTTGCAAATATTTTCCTCAAAATTTAAATTCTTCTAGAAGTAAAACTTTTGTTTTCATTTTTAAAAAAAAATAATTTAAAATAAAGAAGAAGAAAATGCATATGGATAAAATATGTTTATATGAAAAGTTGTTAATGTTCAGTTCGAGTTTTGCAATTTTATATATTTTATTATTACAGAATTTTATTTTTCACCAAACACATCGATGACTAGATAGGTGAGATTATTGTTATTAAAATTTAGTTATTTGTTTTGGGAATAAGGGGAAAGTTTTACTTAGTGACAAGTCACGTGACAGATGTTTAAAAAACAAGAACTCTCTAGGCGACGCTTTAGAATCAAGACGTTTTCTTATGTACAGTAAGGATAAGAAGAATGATATAGACGGCTAGTCAGAGAGGACATTTGACGGTTCCCGTATGAAGTATTCAAAGTGTTTGTTGTTTCAACACCAGCGTCGACTCTATCGATTGTTGGCTTTTCGTCGGTGTTCTCTGTTCCAGTATTGAGTTCAGTGTTACCTCCAGTTGGACTTAGTTACATTTTGAAGTACTAAACACCGCGGAAGAGAATAACATAAATATTTAATATAGAAAATATAGAAAAGGAAACCAAATCACGTTATTTGTCTTATTAATAGCAGCACTTGACCTGATAAATATATAGCCTCCTTCATACTTAGTACCATTCGTTGGTTAACTAGGTCTGTCATTGAGAGTGTCATTAACAGACTTGACAGTACATTTCAATCAACCACATCCACTCTGTATTGACTAACAAAACTAATCTGTTATCATTATTGACTTTAGGTTTGCTCAAGTTCACAACGTTGGAAAAATAGCGAAAATTGAGAAAGACCAAAACGTGACGACCTACGTTTGATGATAGAGACTATGGGAGCTCAGTCAATAGAGACTATGGGAGCTCAGTCAATAGAGACTATGGGAGCTCAGTCAATAGAGACTATGGGAGCTCAGTCAATAGAGACTATGGGATCTCAGTCAACAGAGACTATGGGAGCTCAGCCAATAGAGACTATGGGAGCTCAGTCAAACACTATAGTGAACTGAAAATGGGTCCCTACAACACATATCATAGAACATGTTGGGTATATTTTAATTTCTTTGTCTTTTTATCAGAGTGAGGTACTGCTAATGATCTATTAATCTTCACCCTTGGAAGTATCAGAGAATGAGTTGAAGCTCAACAATGTATTGTTTATAACACAGTAGTTTAGAGTGTAGATAAGTTCTTGTGGCGTGGTCTTTTGGTTTAAAAATCAAATAGAGGTTTTCACGACTCCAAATATGTTAACAAGTACACATTATCGTGGCTGCCATTATAATGTGTTGACATTTATAGAATTGTGTCTATAGAATAATCTAAGAAAGGCCTACCAAAAACAAGTCTGCACACGGTTTCCATAACTCACAGATTTACAGACTGAGTGTTTCGCTTAACTAAGCATTGCTAGTGAACATCGTAAGTAATGAAAAGAATGAATCTCTCTCTCTCTCTCTCTCTCTCTCTCTCTCTCTCTGTGTGTGTTTGTGTATGTATGAATCTATCTGGTGCATTTATAAGTGTGTGCGCGTGTCTTTGTGTGTGCATATGTGTGTGTTACTGTTTGGAATTGTGGGGTGAGTGTGTGTATGAGTGTGTGTGTGTGTGAGAGAGAGAGAGTGTTCTGTTGTTGTCTAATTGAGACAAAATGGAGACAGAGACAGTCTAGTCTTACTTTGAAACGTTCGATCTCGAAGTTTGTTAAAGACAGCTGCGCCATCTTTTGGGGTCTTCCCTTCTGCAATGACATCGTGTAGAGCCTTGGCGTAGACTAAGACAGAGTCATAAAGGTAAGCGGCGTAGACTGGAATCTGGTGAGTAAAAGTAGACGCACAATAATCCAAGGAATAAAGAAGCAGTGACATAGTCGAGTACATTATTTATTCAAAATTTAAGGCTTAATAAGTAACTGTAGCCTACATGAATTAATTTATTGCTATTAAATGGCGTTAAACAAATTGTTTTTTTTTAAATAAAGCACTTATGCAAAGTACATACACAAAGTGCAGTAAATAGAATACATAAATTGAAATGCGGAATGTGTGACTAGGCCGTCTTTCTCGGGTTTCATTGGTAAGCGCCTAAAGACATCGCGGTATATTTCTTTTAGAAACCTAATAATACGGCTTGTCTTCGAGTCCGAAGATTGATGAAGAATGCAGTATTTACCGTGGCTACGCAGCCCCAGCTGAGACCTACATATTTTGCCTCATCTATCACAGACATAACTATGGTCAGCCGGTGGTCGATTTAGATTTTCTTTTCGCCGGCAACTTCGGTCCTCGGCAGTGGACTTTGCTATTGTCTCCAAAGTGTATTTCTCGGCCTTAAGTGATCGAGAAGCGAGTTCAAACCTTTTGGTTCATGTATTGAGAAGATCCTCAAGAGGCAAAACTAGAAGGGCTTAAGAAATCATCAGTTGACTACAGAATTGTGTACTACAAGACATGCCCACTCTTGCGGAGGATACACTTGGAGACTTTGAGACACACTAGGAGACTTTGAGACACACTTGGAGACTTTGAGACACATTTGGAGACTTTGAGACACATTCGGAGACTTTGAGACACACTTGGAGACTTACCTGAACTTTTATCCCAAGCAGTATGTCTCCAACAGATCTGGTCAAGTTGACCGGAGGTCTGTACAGGTAATCCCTGACCGAGTTCTCCCAGCGAGTGTAGTTTGGGTTAGTGATTGGCATATTGATCAGCATAAACACAGACCGCCAAAGTTCGAATGAGCGGTTGTCTCTGTTTTCAGCGAAATCCGTAGCTGTGGATATACACAAAATGTAGAACAAATTTAATAAACAGTATAATTGGAGGGAGGCGCAGTGGTAAAGCACTTAGCCTCCGAATCGGAGAGTCTTGGGTTTAAATCCTGGTGAAGACTGGGATTTTTAAATTCAAGATCTTTAGGGCGCCTCTGAGTCCACCCAGCTCTAATGCGTACCTGACATTAGTTGGGGAAAGGTAAAGGCGGTTGGTCGTTAAGCTGGCCACTTGACACCCTCGTTAACCGTGGACCACCTTTACATCATCTGCCCTATAGAACTCATGTTCTGAAAGGGGAGCTTTGCTTTTTAACATAACTGGAATAAAAAAATTAAGTGTTATTATTCTCTTTAATGTCTAAATGGCTCAGACAGATGCGTAACTTATATACTTTGTAGAGAGATCAAGAGAAGCCGAATCATTTTGACGCTCCTAAATTGTATTCATGTTCATACTATCAAACTGTTACAGGAAAAGATATTGAAAAAAGAAAAAAAAAATTTCTACGGTGGTGGATTCAATTTACAAAATTGTCATTAATGTAACTTGATTTATTGGCATAAAAGTCATATATTAAAGGAATTTAAACTTCGGTTTTCATAGCAGATCTGAATTACGCCCCTTCACATAATCCCTCTCCCGTTTGAGTCTGCACAGAAAGACTGCCTTATATCTGACATCTTGAAGTTTCTGTCACAGAGCTGTAGGAGTTTCATCCCCCCTCATCACCAGTCGCACTTCCAAAAGTACACCACCTAAACTAATATCTGGCAGAAGTTAGTTTATAATTGGAACGGATTTTTCAACTCGGGTGGTGGGGGTAACCTACACCCCGCCTGGCTGCTAAACTGGTCTAAAGTTCCAATCGAGATGGAAGTGAAGAAGTTTTCGATTCAATATGACTAACTTCTAGTGTACCATAGAGGCTTCCACAGAACATGAAATCTCAGTTGTGGACCAGTGGGGGGGGGGGGGGGGGGGGGGGGGGGGGGATCCAGGAGAAGGCATTTCCCCGCTGCCTTTAGGCGCTCAGTAAACACAACTCTGCCCGAGTCGGGTGTCGAACCTCGAGCCCCTTTCAAGCCAAGCTAAGTTCAAGCGCACTTAGCTTCTCGACTAAGCTTCCCAATTAAAATTAATTTTTCTCTACCTTCACTTGTTTATGTCAGTGTTAAGTTTATGATTAGAAGAACACCTTCCTTTGAGATATAAATACGCTTTTTGATTATCATTCTTACAACAAAAAACAACATAAAATAGAAGTCTCCTTATAAAACGTCTTGTAGCCTTGTCCTTAAAACGAGCGATGCTTTGACAACTCAAGTATTGCGATAGCTGCCGTGTAACACGACGCAAATACAGATATAGTAAATGCGTTTTATTCAGATCTAGATCTCATTTAAAAGACAAATCAATCTGTCATGAAGAAAAACCTTTCCTGAATATAATTGTTTTTTAAATCTAGAAATACCCAGAGAGAAATGATGGAACACATTAACTTTGATCTTACTCTCAAGTTTAGAAAAGATTTCTTTATCACTTATCTCATACATTTCTACAGTGAATGGGGCATTGAGACAAAAAAAAAATAACTTTGATCAATTTTAGCGTCATGCATGATTTAATGTCACGAATATATACTCCTCGAATAATAAATATAGGCCTTGCAGATTTGACGCACATGCAACAAGACAATATATATTAGAACACACAGCTCAGAGCTTTATAAGAAAAAATGAAGCTTTTTTTTTTTTTTTTGCATGAAATTTTTAGTTTTATTCCGTAAGGTAGAGTTAGGAGAAGGGCAGACGTGGTATGGCCTATAATGTAACAGTTGAGACGCAAAGTTTTGACATGATCTGTTTAATTAATTAATTGATTAGCCTCCAACGACTATGGTTCATCTCGAACACTTTTTCATATGGCTGTGGAGCCCTAATTTGGAGAGACACTCCCGTCCACATATATTGCAGGTCAAGGTGGCTTTCGCTTTGGTGGTAGAGGAACCGGCCATTTTCCGTGTGGCACGCTTTTCTTCAAGAGCTGAAGCCCATGTTTTCTCGCTGCCCATAGCTTTCTTGGTCACTGTCTCTCTACATCTAGTGCGGTCTAGGGCTATATCTTCCCAATGGTCAATATCAACGTTCACTGGTTTTTAGGCCCGTTTTATCACATCCATGTAACGGAGATGGGGGCGATTAGTTTCATTTAAGCCAGATGCAAGTTGCCCGTACAGAATTATTTTCGGGATGCGATTGTCCTCCGTCCGGCAAACATGTCCGACCCAGCGCAGGCGGCGTTGCCTGAGGACTGTAAAGATGCTGGGAAGGCACGTTCTCGCGAGGATCTCAGTGTTACACACTCTTTCTTTCCTTGTTATTTTCAAGATCCTTTGAAGACAGCGCAAGTGGAATGAGTTTAGTTATCTTTTGCTTTGTGTAGGTAGTCCACGACTCACTGCCGTACAGTAGCGGTTTAAAAAATAAGAAACAGAAGACAAGTTTCTGGCGATGTGACATAGCTACTTGATTTTAGGTCTATAGCAGCAAGGGTGGCCATTGGAGTGGGAAAACCTCCAAAAGTCCCATGCTTACATGTGAAATTCTCCTATGAGTTACAGATTATCATATACAGTGGTCATAAAAAACTGCTACATCAATTTTAGCTTTGTCATCATAGGAATCCTTGGATTTAGGCCTCTTTTCTTTGCCTCTTTTTGGGCTTTATATGCCTCTTCTTTGGACCTCCTGCCTCTTTTGTGTTTTTTTTTGTTTTGTTTTGTTTTTTTAATTAAATTTTTTTATTTGATTTTTATTTTGTATAAGTCCTCACTTTTCGCAAATATTAAATTATAAAGAATTGACAATAAAATTTGAAATATGATTAACCTATACTTAATTAGTAAATAAAATAGTGAATCTACATCGATGGTAGACACGGCCATCAATCGGTAGGCTATCCAGTGCCTTTCTTGGCTCTCATTCTGCTTTCTGTGTAATACTCGGTTGCTTAATTAATACTATTAATGAAACAGAAAGACAATTCTAGATAACATAATGTTTTTTTTTAATTAATTTATTTGAATCATGCATCTCACATAGGCTTGTATCTCACTAAAAATGCATGATCTTCGGAGTTTTAAAGGTCAATGTCTTTATTTACTAGTAAAGTCCAACATTTCTGGGACACATAAACACACAGAAGCTTTTATGGATGGTGTGTTGTCAGTACTCAGTTATTCTCAAACTGTGGGGGAGGCTTGTGTATACAGGCTCTGTTATCTTCTAGTCGCAGATATGGGAGCATTAGAGAGTGGTCAAAAAATCAGTTTTTTCATGATCATTACAAGATCGAATAATCCAAACTTGTTCATAGTTAATGATTTTGTTGGATCGTTTACAGCTGACAGATCAGCCTGAAGTCCTATTGATCTGATGTTTTTATGTCCAACACCCAAAGCTAGGCTAATCAACAATGTTTCTTGAGTTGAGGTGTCCCAAACGGAGGATGCATATTCTATTATTGGCCTAACCAAGGTTAAATAACATGTTCCTGGACATCACGTTGCGGAAATCCACAAGTGGACAGACTGGTACGATTTCCAGGTGTCAACTTATCGTCAACCAAAGACTGAGGCCAAGCAGCATCGCAGTAGGCTCGTGATGAGTTTAGAGGACTATATATAATCTATGTTTAATTATTCTTTACAAATTGTCTGGTCTGGCTATAATTTTTTTTTTTTTTTTTTGGTTTTGTCTTCTTTTATTACATTGTTCTCTCTATATTTACATAGCCCAAATTTAGTTTCTTGCATACATATTGTGCAAAACATGATTTTTTTGTACGTTGTGTTTCAACAATATACAGTTTAATTAATTTTTTTTTAAGGACACCGAAATCCCGAATGTAAGAAGTGCCAAGTATCTTATTTTTAAATATTACACATATGTTTTAGGATTGGTGTTCGGTGTACTTCTTGGCTGAAAAATTATCTCCCTCTAAAATATACATTACACACTGCACACTGCTGACTGAAGGATATCTATTGAAAAGGGTTTTTAAAAAGAAAACATCTAACCATTAATGTTTATTTATGTTACATTATAACCTCGATTATCCGAATTAATTGAGAACGGCGTCTTTCCAGATGCTCTATTGCCCGGATAACCGAATATATAAACTGTCCATTTCACCGACAATGAAAAGAAAGTACGTAAACATAACATTCAAGTGAAATACAAGTTTACATGTTACAGAAACACGTGCTAGATGTTTCGAAGATGACGAAGCAATGCCATTGACCAACTCGTACTTCAACACTTAGAAACCGTACTGTGAAACAACAACAACAAAACAATCCGGATCATTGACGTCCGGATAACCGACGTTTTACTGTGAATGTTTCTGATGTCCGATTAGTACATCCTAGCAGACGACTGGGTACGTGTGAGACCGTAACTGGCACCCTCTGCCCCCCACCCCCACATGCCGAAAAAAAGCGTTCAAATACGTAAACAAGATGCATAACAAATCTTCAAGGGGGCACTCTTCTATTGGGAGTAGAGCCATATTTCACCCTAACCCAGCAGCGGGCCTGATCCTAACCCAAACCTCCTAAAGGAAGGAGGGGGTGGTGGTGGGACAATCGAGACAACAGCCCAGAGCGCACACCAAACGAGCACGTAGCTATGGAATGAAAAGAAAAATCCAACGAGAACAAATGATTACATGTATGTTGTAGCTAGTGCTGGTCATTACATGTATGTTGTAGCTTCGCTAGGGAGTGCTGGTCATTACATTATACTGACGCATCGCTAGAGATAGCTGGTCTTTGAGAGTAAATGCTATAGAACAATGCTAGGTATCAGATACCAGGTAAAGAAGACCAATGTTTTTGCTTTTACAAGTCAATACTCTGGCTGGGATAAAGGAGTAATTCCTAAATATTGAGCTGGTTTGGTCATATTGTATTCATGACTCACTGTCAAAAGTCTTCCTTCAAGATACAGTGGAGGGAGCGCGAAGAAAGGGTTATCCGAAGAATAGCTGGCTGGACAATGTAAAAGAATGGACCGGTTAAGAACAGCTGCAGACCGGGAAAAGTGGAGAACTTTGGTTACGCCAACTGTCACAGCACCCTAGTGACGAAAGTTAAGGGACAGATGATGATGATGATGATGAATTTGGCCGTGAAACTGTCAGTAACGAAGGTCTCTTCCTGTACATTTTTAACAATTAAATGTTATGTAGTAAGGGAAGAGGTTTTTACTTCTATTTTTAGCACCATGTCTATAGTCCAACCCACAAACAGCCAAATATTATCTGATTGATGAAAAAATACATTTAGATACTTGCAGGTAACTCTGAGACAACATTTCGTACAGGTGTGTGAGATGCGTGACTACTTGGCTTTTTATCATTCAATCTCTGTGGCATTTTACGTCTCGAGAGACGATCTTTTCCCTTTGCAACTTCTTGTGTGACTAAAGAGGCCAATCCTCTGCGATCGCAGGTTGGGCATATATAATCACCAGGCGCCGTTGCATTTTCACCCTTCTTTCTGCTTCTGTTGTGTATGACATCTGCAATCTTTGACCCTTCCTTTATGCTCTCTCTCCATGAGGATCTGTCCAGTGCCACCTCTTCCCAGTTGCCAGTGTCGATTTTGAAGAGCTTCATGTCGCGTTTGCATACATCCGTATAACGTAAAAGTGGGAGACCAGCGGCTCTCCTGCCTTCTATTAGATCGCCATACAGGATGTCCCGTGGAAGTCGACCTTCTGGCATTCTACGAACGTGGCAAAGCCAGCCAAGGCGTCTGCTGCTGATAACAGAGCGGATGTCCTGGCACCCTGCTCTTTGTAGCACTTCCTCATTGGTTATCTTATCTTGCCACCTTATTTTAAAGATCCGCCTTAGGCATCGGAGGTGGAAAACATTCAGCTTTTTTTCCTGCCATGAGGAGGTTGACCATGTTTCACTTCCGTACAGCAAGGTGCTCAACACACAGGTCCGGTAGACTAGGGCTTTAGTACTGTTAGTCAGCAATATGTTGTTCCAGACTCTTTTCTGCAGCTGTGACATGGTGGCCATTGCCTTGGCTATCCTGTTGTTTATGTCTTTATCCAGTAGAGTGTTGTTGGATAAGATGGGGCCAAGGTAACAAAAGTGATCAACAATTTCTAGTGGTTGGCCATTAATTCTTACTTGAGGTGCAGTGTTTGTGTTTTGGACAAGTATCTTAGTCTTGCTTTGACTGATGTTTAAGCCGAACTTCTGGCAAGCAGCAGATAATTTGTCAACCAGGCACTGTAGCTGAATATCAGAATCAGCCACAATAGCTGCATCATCAGCATACAGGAGTTCCCTGACGAGTAGCTTCCTAACCTTGGTTTTTGCCCGCAGCCTTGATACATTAAATAGTTTTCCAGAGGATCTTGTATGGAGAAACACACCTTCGTTTATGTCGTTGTACGCATAATGCAATAGACAGGAGAAGAATATGCCAAACAGAGTAGGTGCGAGCACACATCCCTGCTTGACACCACTGCAAACCTCAAAAGGTACTGATTGGGCTCCATTGAATTTGACAGTGCATTTAGTTTCCTCGTGAAAACACTCAATGAACTGCAGTAGTTTGGAAGGGCAACCTATTTTCCTCAGGAGTTTGAAAAGGCCACTTCTGCTGACCATGTCAAAAGCTTTAGTCAGATCAACAAAAACGATGTAAAGGGGTCTGTCTCTCTCTCTGAATATCTCCTGCAGTAGTCGTAGAGAAGATATCATGTCTACATTGGATCTACCACTCCTGAATCCACACTGAGACTCTGGGTAGACTCTAGAAGCTATCACTTGCAGCCTGGATAGTGCCACTCTAGCAAAGATCTTGCCCACTATACTGAGGAGAGAGATACCCCTGTAATTGTTGCAGTCACTCCGATCCCCTTTGTTCTTGTATATTGTGACTATAGTTACGTCACGCATGTCCTGTGGGACATGACCTGTTTCCCAACAGCGGCTGAGGAGAATATAGAGTTCAGGGAGCAGGAGTGATTCGTTGACTTTCACTACTTCCACTGGGATACCATCACTCCCAGGAGATTTTCTATTTTTTATGCAGCTAATTGCTTTTTTAAGGTCACTGAGGCTCGGAAGATCATCTAGGCATTCCAGTACTGGAAGATCTGGTAGAGAAGCCAGGGCGACATCGTCTACTGTGTTTTGTGTGGCATAGACTTCGAGGTAGTGTTCTGTCCAACTTTCTAGCTGCTTGGTTTGATCTGTAATTTTTTCTCCTGATTTGGATAGAAGGGGGCAGGCTTAGATACTGTTGGACCCAGGGCCGCTTTAATGCCATCAAATAGAGCTTTGCTATTTCTTGAGTGGAGACTGTCTTGGATTCTGTTGCAGGTATCCCTCCAAAAGTTGTTAGCACATTTTCTAGCCATTTGTTTCGCCTCTTTATTAGCCCTTTGAAGGCCTCCAAAGATCTTGGACTTGGCTTTGTCTTGTGAGCGAGGTGTGCAGATCGCTTTTTCTCGATGCAAGGTTCCATATGTGCTAGATTCGCCTCAAACCAGTCTACATTTTTGTATTTTTGAGGCCCAAAGGCGGTGATTGCCGAACTGTAGATTACATCTCTTAATTTCTCCCATCTGATAGAGATGTCTTCTTCATCACTTAACGAGGGGATTGAACTGTTCAGGAGCTCGCCAAAGAGTGAACACTTCTCTGGGTCACCTACATGGTTGACGTTAATTCGCCTAGTTCTGGGTTGAGTGGAAGTATAAGCCTTCTTGAGAAGTAGTTTGATCTTGCTTAGCACTACTGAATGGTCTGAGTTGCAGTCCGCACTATGGTATGAACGGGTGTGGATGACACTTTTCAGATCCATCCTTCGGGTGATGCAGAGGTCAAGCTGGTGCCACCTTTTTGAGCGTGGGTGCTGCCAAGAGACTTTTCCTTGCCAGAGAAGAATGTATTTGTTACACACAGTTCATGAGAGCTACAGAAATTGAGTAGCCTTTAGCCATTGTCATTGATTTTGCCAACACCATGAGGTCCCAAGCATTGTGGCCATGCATCATTTCCATCACCAACACGGGCATTAAAGTCTCCATTTATATAGAGGTGCTCGGATTTTGGAATACTTTTAATTACCTCCTCTAGAGCTTGAAAGAATCTGTCTTTGTCCTCTTCCGGTGCAGCAAGGGTTGGTGAATAAGCACAGATTATATTAACTTTGCCTTGCGGTGATGCAAATTTCATGTGTGCTACTCTTTCATTGCCAATGGGAAACATCGCGATGCAGGGGACGAGACTGTTTCTTATTGCGAAGCCGACGCCATGTATTCTAGGGCTTTGTTCTGGTTTTCCTTGCCAGTAGAATGTATAGTTGCTTTCTGTAAGAGATCCGCTGTCTGCCAGTCTGGTTTCTTGCAGGCAGGCCACATCAATGTTTAGTCTGCTGAGTTCTATGTCGATGATAGCTGTTTGACGCATGTTGGTGACGAGTTCAGGATCAGTATTGAAGCCAGGACACATTGTTCGTATGTTCCAGCTTGCTAAACGCATTAATGTTGAGGGTTTTCTTTTGATTGTATTTGCAGGTGCGGGTGAGCAGCTTGCTTTTTGATTTTGTCTTAGCACCAAGCACCCAGTGGTGCGGCAAGCTGTGGCGGGATAGCACTTTACTGTCCGAGGGCTGCTCGGCTTAAGGCAGGCAGTAGCTATCCAGTGAGGCTAAAAAGCCCCTCCTACCGTCAAGAGTGATCCCTGGCGTTCCAGCTTAGGCCAATCAGCTAGGAACTGTCTGTCAAATGGCTGTGTGAAGCGTCTAGTGTGGTAGCTTGACTTGTTGCCACCGCTGGCTAGCATCTGTGAAAGGGGAGCAGTTTTGTAAGTCTCTCTTGCCAGTACATAGCCTCTCCACAGCAAGTCATATGCAGTACCTCCTCGTGGTGGCAGATGGAAACTGAGGCTGCGAAGCCTCAGGCTAAACTGCAAGGGTCTCGGAGGAGGTTTGGCCCCAAGATGTGAGGCAGGCATGGCCCGTCGGCGTGCGGACACGCCCTGTTGCCCACAAACCAAACCCCTAGCTATAGGTCAATAGCCGCACTGCCTTGTGTGTGTGTCCCTGTAAGGTCTAAGGCTAAGGGAGAAAACCCTAACAGAAAATCCGGTCCTGGAGCCCGTAGGCGGGGGGACAGTAGTAAGACTACTGCTCTCTGGCAAACTCCTGCAGCCACCTGTCCCCAAATTGTGATGGCTCGCCATCCCTTTGGACCCGGTCAGTATGGAAGAGAGGCGTGTGCTGACGTGTGGGCAGCCCAGCACTCGCAAATTTACCGCCCAGGCTTTCCCCCAGCAATGGAGAGGTCACTCCATCTCTGACAGTAATGTCTTTGGAAAAACACGGAGAGTGGTAGTTACCGGTGATACCGATCATTCAATCTAGTACCCAAAATATCTCAGTATCATTGGTTTACATTTACTGACACACTACCGGCTTAGAGATTTGATACAACTAGTAAGGACTTCATGCGTGATTTGTTTATAGTACAGGTGAAGTTCCATAACAGCGATTAGTATGATGATCCAAACATTTTACATGAAGTTGTCTACAGATGGTTTATTTATGTGGTCTTTTTCAGTAGGAATGAGGAAGAAATAGAAATGTGTGTGAGTATGTGTGTGAGTGTGTGAGTGAGTGTGTGTGAGTATGTATGTGAGTATGTGTGTGTGTATGAGTATGTGTGTGTAGGTATGTGTGAGTATGTGTGTGATGGTGTGTGTGAGTGTGAATATGTGTGTGAGTGTGTGTGAGTGAGTGTGTGAGTGAGAGAGTTTGGGGTTAACGTGATGAAGACTGGCAGAAACAGAAGCCACAGACATTGATCTAGAACTGCCTTTGAAAGGTGTACAAGCCTGTGACGCGGGCTGTTAAAACTCACGGCCTAAGAAACTTTGGAGAATCAGGTTCGAAAACGACAACATCGAAAGGCCATCCCACTTTGTAAACTAGCACGAAATAACATCGCAATATATCTAGCACTTCTTATAAGCGTAGCGAAGTCCGAGAGTATCAGCTGGTTCTAACCGAAGAATTGCTTGGTTTCAAAGAGTATTTAGATCCAATGTTCAACAAACAAGAAAGAAATTAAAGATTCCGCAAAGTTCTGATAAATGCAACAAAGTTCTGATAAATGCAACAAAGTTCTGATAAATGCAACAAAGTTCTGATAAATGCAACAAAGTTTTGATAGATTGGATAAAACAAACAGAGTAGAAAATAAAAGATGTAGGCCTATCCAACAGAGTTCTATTTAAAAAGCTGTCTGTGATAGGGAGATTTAGACCTCTTTGAATTTATCATATACCATCACTAGTTTAACTTTTTCACTGCCTTTAGAGGGATGGCAAGAGGTCGTGGTCTATGGAAACGGTTAAACCGAAAACCGCCCCCCCCCCCAATTTTTTTCAGCCTACCATTGTATGTTCTTTCAAATATATCAATATATTTCCTACCTGTGACTAAATACTGATTATTTTCTGTAGCGTAGGCCGTAGGCAACAATTAAGTATAAAAATTATTTAATTATAAATTAATTTTATATAAACATATGGCTGATCACCCCTTCCATACTCACTCTAAATACACCAGTGGTGTGTCTACTTTAAGAGAAAACCACACAAAAAAGTGACATTTTTTCAATGTCATTACGGAATTTCATACAAAAGTTGATCATAGTAGTCTGCCCTTGTTTAAATTATTTAAGATCCGATTCACATTTAAAAAGAAAAGAATATTTACGCTCTAAAAAAGAGACAGAGCGAAAGAAAAGAGAAAACAATCTGAAGAAATATGGTGAGTATGTAAGGGAGTTCAAAGAAAAACAAAAAAAGAAAATGAAAGTAGGAAGATTAGGGCTTTTTTTTTTATCTTATCTTATATAATACAGACGTTACTTCAAAAAAGATGATTACGTCCTACGCGTCATGCATCTAGTCATGCATATTAACCAATGACTTAAATTCTGCCAAGTCTCTGGTTTTTCTGGCTAGCCCAGGCAACCCATTCCATGCTCTATTAGCACTAGGGAAGAAGGAGTATTGGTACAAGTTTGTCCTAGCATATGGGACGAGGAATGTGCCTTTATCTTTGTGTCTTTCAGAGTATTTTATTAAATTTTGTTTTTGTATTTGAAGATTATGGTTCAGTGTTTTATGTATAATTGCTACTTTACTTTTGAGTCTTCTGTCCTGAAGGCTTTCTAAATTTAGTGATTTTACTAATGGTGTTACTCTAGTCAAATGTGAATATTCGTTTGTTATGAATCTCACTGCTCTATTTTGTGTTTGTTCCAGTTTCTTAATGTTTTCTTGAGTTGAGGGTCCCAAACGGTGGATGCATATTCTATTATTGGCCTAACCAAGGTTAAATAACATTTTAGTTTTATGTTCTTATTTGATTTATAGAAATTTTTTTTTAATAAACCCTAATGCTTTGTTGGATTTTTTTATAGTTTCATCAATATGTGGATTCCATGACAGTTTTTCATTTATTATAACACCTAGGTATTTTGCGTTTTTAGTCTGTGTTACTGGTTTGCCATGAATAAGATAAGTGGAATTAATTTGTTTTAGTTTTTTTGTTACTTTTAACCACTGACATTTTTTTCTGGGTGGAAAGACATGCTCCAATTTGATTCCCATTTCTGTAATTCATCTAATTCTTTTTGTAAAATATCTGTGTCTTGTGTTGTTTTTATTGTTCTATATATTATGCAATCGTCTGCAAATAATCTGACTTTTGTTCCTGAACTAATGCAATTTGGTAAATCATTGATGTAAATTAAAAATAGTAATGGACCCAAGATTGTTCCTTGAGGTACACCTGAGTTTACTGTTATTGGTGTTGATTTAGAACCATTTATTATTACAGTTTGTTCTCTCCCTATCAGAAAATCTTTAATCCACTGATGCAGTGGACCATTAATGCCGAAATATTTTAATTTTTTAAGCAAACTATGGTGGTGAACTTTGTCAAAGGCCTTGGAAAAATCTAGTAAGATAGCATCTATTTGTTCACTATTATCTAAACCTTTTGAAAAATCATCAATTAGTTCTATTAGTTGTGTTTCACATGATCTATATTTCCTAAAGCCATGTTGGCATGGGGTGATAACATTATGTTTGTCTAAGTGGTTTATGATGTTGCTACATATTATGTGTTCTAGGATTTTACATGTGATGCTGGTAAGTGATACTGGTCTGTAGTTTCCTGGATCAGATTTTTCTCCTTTTTTAAATAGGGGGGGGGGGTGACATTAGCTTCTTTCCAGCCCTGGTTAAGCGATGCCTGAAAGAGTATTTTGAGCACTGGGGCTAGCTCATTGCTTAGTTCTTTGAGTAATCACCTGGAATACCATCAGGTCCAGATGCTTTATTGGTTTGGTGTTGGATAATAGTTTTTGAATTCCATTTTCTTGTACTACTAAATCTTCTATGTTGTCTACTTGGTTCAAATTAAGAAATATGTCTTTGTCTCCTTGGGCTGAGAATGCTGATGCAAAGTATTTGTTTAGGATGTTTGCTTTAGTTTCATTATCATTATGTATTATGTTATGTTCATCTTTTAATGGCGCTATGCCTGTTGTTTCCATTTTCTTAGACTTAATGTATGACCATAGGTTTTTGTTGTTATCTTTAGATATTACATTGTTTATGTATTCACTCTGCAGCTGTCTGCTTACTTTTTGGGTTAATGTTTAATTTTTATATACTTTTTGTAAACTCTTTCTGCCTTGGTTTCTTTAAATTTTCTATATAGGTTTTCCTTCTGTTTACAAAGCTTCTTTAGTCTATTATTAAACCAGGATTTATTTATTTTGTTGACATGTATTAAGTTGGTATATGATTTTCCATAATGCTTTTAAGATGGTTTTTAATGAAATTCCGGAGGTCATCGACTGGTTGGTTAATGTCTTTTTCTAATAAGAATCTTTGTTGAAAGTTTAATGCAGCTTGGTGTAGTTGTGTTAGGTTACATTTATTCCAGAGTAAGATTTTTCTTTTGGGTTTTGAATTGGCTACTGCTTTTATCTGACTGTGTATTTTTATGATCTCATGGTCTGATAGACCAGGGATAATATCATAATCAACTACTAATCCAGGTCTGTTGGTTAAGAAGAGATCTAATGTGTTGTTTAATCTAGTTGGCTTTTTTATGATTTGATCTAAACTTAGGTTGTGTAAAGTTTCTATGAAAAGCTTATTTATGTCCTTAAGGTTTTGGTGTTTATCTATGGTTAGTGTTTTCCAATTTATATCAGGTAGGTTGAAATCACCCATAATCCAAAAAACTGCATTTTTATATGTCTCTTTAAGTGCAGTAATCTGATTACATAGTTCCTGCATGTATTCTAAACTAGAATTTGGTGGTCTGTAAATGCTGCCTATTATTAGGGATGTTGAGATGGTATTAATTTTACAAAATGTTGATTCTATATTTTTTGAGTTGGGTAATGTAATTTCTTCTGCTATAAGAGTGCTTTTTATTGCTAAAAGAACTCCTCCATGATTATCAGCCCTATCTTTTCTAAAAATTTCATAATTACTATTGAAAATTTCTGCATTATAAATTTCAGGATGTAGCCAAGTTTCTGTTTCTGCAATTATGTCTGGTTTCTCACATTCTAATAAAATTTCTTAGTCTGCTGTTTTGTTCCTAATGCTTTGAAAATTTATTACTAAGGTTTTAAGGTATTTTGGTATTACTTCTTTAGTACGTTTGTTTAGTGAGGCTGTTGTATTAACTTTAGTAGATTTAGGTTTAACAGGAGTGGATCTGGCTAGTGGTTGGTGAGTTTGTTTTGGGATGGTGTTTAGGATGTTGTATGGGTTAGAAGTGTCCGCATCAAAGGAATCAAACAGTCCTGATGTAAACTGAGGTAACCCACATGGTACAGAGTGCCATGATGTATCTTTGTTGCCTAAGGCATAATAAACAGGTGTAAAAGAAATTAAAATAGGTCAAGGTTGCTTAACTGAAGGACAATTAAATATTAAAATGATCTGTGCTGTACATGGAAGATCTTTGCTATATTATCTCCAGTGTTAACAGCAAAATATAAGAAATACTTTTTAAAACAAAATAAATGTTGAGTCAATGGACAGATGACAGTCCTATTGTAAAATTAAATGATTTTAAAAACGTAGAGCTTATCAATACTTCCATATTCTGAACACCGGATACACCAAATGCTAGCTGTTTATAGATTAGCCTTCAACTATTAAATCCCCTAAAATTCTGGTCAAATATCACAATTTTTCTCGTCTCAACCATTAAGATTTTGACAACTAAAATGCCTTTTTAAAAGAAAATGTCCTGTTCTAATTTCCCACTAACAGTTTGGTCTGCGGCACATCTTGCCTCGTCAAGGGCTAATCACTCGTCCTGGCTAATGGAGAGAGAACTCGGAATAATTTCACTTTAAGAGAAATACAATCGGCTTATTTGGAACCTAAGTGAGCTATTACAGATTGTTAATGATTTTTCAAGCGAATAATATTCTCTGCAATAAAACAGGGATAAGGTAGAATGAATCTATTTGCAAATGTTGGATTTATATAGTGTTTTCTTTCTTAGAATTTTTAGTGCAATACTTAATTTGAAGCATTAATGTACTAAAAATAATATTTGTTATATTAATATAAGTATAAAAAAATTAAAAACCTTATTTATTTCTAAAAAGTTATAGATCTAGGTGTGATTTTAATTTCACCACTGAACCTTAATACTTTGTATAGAGGATCCGTGGTAGTAGTCTAGTCTGCCTTCCCCAAAATCCGACCCCGCCTGTTGGGTTACTTATGGACAGAGTGAGTTTAACTGATGGGAATGGAAAAGATCCCCAACAGCCATGTTTTAGTGTGAAGGCTGATGTGGTACATAGAAAGAAATAGGGGAGTTAAATCGGTGATCTCGGCCTCCGGTCTCACTTCTAAGCGTCTTGGAATGGGGGCCATCGGTAATAGAAGTATAAGACCTAACGTGGGCTTTGATCCCTCCTAGACTGAACAGGTGTTCAGACAGGCTCATGGAAGGAGGGTTCCAGGGCCCTAGTGTTCTAAAAGTCTTTGAATCAACTTTAAGGGTAATTGCAAATCAACTCAACCTCGACTCCACAAGTGTGGGTATCAAGAAAATAAAATTTTACAAATGCTAATCTAAGACACTCCCTGGATGGGGGAGGGGGGGGGACAAACACTGGAGGAGGGGGTATAATTAGGACACAGACTAATCAGTACTTTAGTCTCACAGAACCTGTGTGTGTGTGTATAGAAAATGGGGGGGGGGGGTGGCCAGGAGAGCAACACAATGACGTAAGGTTATAACCGTGTCAACTAATTCCTACAAGGACGACCTGCGAACGAACGCAATCCCGGCAATCAAGTTGACTTATTAAATTTGCATACAAATCAGTCACGTCCTCTTATGTTTAGACGCAGAACTGATCGCTCGAGACAAATAGTCATCAGGGCAAACGTTTTTCTCCTGTCGAAACAATTTTATGGCGTAGAAAAAAACAAAAACAAACAATTTTCTTTTTTATGTTCATCGAAGCCAAAAGCCACAACCGGCAAGATGGCAGTACAAACGAGATCTAAATGTATTTTGCACCTTTTGGGTGCTCAAGTCAATAATCATCTTCTTTTTTGAAGTAACGTCTGTATTTTATAAGATAAGATTTACATGTCTATTATGAATCAGAATGTTAAAGTTTAAGGCCGATTCTAATTTGTTGTTATATTTAGCTAACACTAGTCACTAAGAAATTTCCAAGATTGCTGAGATATATTTAGGTTTTATTAAATAGAACCTGGGTGGCGCGGTGGCTGAGTGGTAAAAAGCTTGGCTTTTTAACTGGGGGTCCCGGGTTCAAATCCTGGCCAATGATTTCATAATATTTGGACGCCTCTGAGTCCACCCAGCTCTAATGGGGTACCTGACATTAGTAGGGGAGAAGAAAAGGCGGTTAGCTGATGTGCTGGCCACATGACACTCTCCTTGACTGTTGGCCACAGAAACAGATGACCTCTAGATCACGTGGTCTGAAAGGGGAACGTTGTCTATGTTAAATAGAATCTAGAACCTATAGACAGAATGTAGGTTTAGGCTCATGTCATATGAGCCTGGATGCAGTCAGATTAATTTCCCTTTAGACAAGATCAGTCTTTAAAACAACGATAACTAACCCAGATGAAATATGTAAATGATTTAGAAAATTAAAAGTGAAGCAAACATTATTTTTTTTTAGATTTGTGACAGTTGTATTTACGAATGGCTGCCTGGTCGTGTGATATGCGCTTTGGATTGTAGTCGTGATTGCCCTGGGTTCAAATCCTGTCGTCCTGTAGAAGATCTGGGCTAAGACGTGATCATCTTCATTTCTGAACAAAAGTGTGACACTGTTCAAACTAATATTGTTTCCTGGAGTTTTATCAGCTGTAACTAAGTTTTGTACTTTGGTTGTTGGACACATTCATTGGTCTATGTGGATTCATTAATTCAAGTTGAATAAACCTCATACTTCTAGACTCAGGTTTGTGTTTCATCATTAGGTGTGTGCGTGAGTGTGTGTGTGTGTGTGTTTACAAATATTGCAGTCCCAGCTTTGAACCGGAAACAAGTCACCAGGTAGATCTACAAGTACACATCTACACACCTCTACACACCCACGTGGCACAATATATATATACATATTTAAATGTATATATTTCACACACATTCAGTGCAAAGGTCGCAAATAGTGAGTCCCACCCACACAGTGAGTTACTTTTCCATGTGTACTAACCGTGGCTGCAGACAAACACGTAATGACAAAAGACTTATTTGTCACCCAACGATTTCAGTTTTGTTTTGTTCGACAAAGAAAATTGTTTGTAGCTCTAGAGTTTTTCTAAATCTATAACTCTAGCCAAGACTGTTTTCATACCCATAATACAAAGTATCAAATTCTTGTAAATTCCACTTTCATAGGCCCCACGCTAATTCTAGGTGTAAATTATTAAATTGAATTATTATAACTTATATATATAAATCAATAAATATATATATATATATATATATATATATATATATATATTAACAGGGTTTCGGCGGCATTCTGATTTTCCAAGGCCTCCTGGAAATCTCATGAGATTCCAAACTATAGGAAAAAATCCTCGAAATTTCCTGAAATAACCCTAACTCCTGAAAAATAGACAAAATTGTTATTTTGGGGTGTTATTGTACTCGCGATAAAAAAAAACGGCATGTATTTTCTATTACAAAATCTTAATTTCGACTTTATGCTTACCCCAACCCAGACTAGGCCCCTCGCAAACCGTTTCGCATAGGGCTCCACAAATTTTAGGGCCGGCCCTGTTCTTTATAATAGCAAACATTCACTTTCTCTACCTTGTCTTGCTCTCATACACTGCATATGGATGACCATAACCTACTGAAGATGTATTCTATTTTTGAACTTGTACAACGTAAAACAACTTCAAATAACTTGAATAGCTTTTTTTCGAACAAAAATAATACGTAGGCTTGTCTTCGAGAGTCCTTAGATTAATGAGGAGTGCGGTATTTCAGGTGGCTACGCAGCCCCAGCTGTGACCTACATATTTTGTGGACAATATTAGATATAATTACAATATAGCAAACATTTTAACTTAAGATGAAATAAATAAATGTATCGGTCTTTAGTGATTATGTAAATTAGTATTTGGAACAAAATCGAACACTAGCAATCTGGATTCGTCTGTCGTAACTGCTGACGAAAATATCGCTAATCTTGCATCATTCACAACCAATCGCTAACCTCTTCCCACCGTCACTATAGAAACACACACACACTCCAAACACACATTTTTAATTTTGGCCTTTATTTTAATTTGTAATCAACACAAATTACAAATTTACTTAAAAAAAGAAAAGATTGAATTCAATTCTTCATCTTTACAGCACCAAAAATAGTTCATTTTCCATTGGAAGCATTATATTACATTCATTTTTCAAGTTAATTCAGTAGTTGAATCCCTTTATGTAAGTTTTTAAAGACACTTTTATCATGGGCATTTTTTTAAGATGACCATTACAAGCATAAATGTGTGTGTGTATGATATAACAATGTATAAGTGTCCGTACATAAAGCTTCTATCGATCACACTCGGTACCATTTTACAAAATGATCTCAGTCTAATAATATATCTGTCTGACTAAAGCATGCATCATTTCTAACACTTGATGCCTTCCAAGTCTCGTTCAGCTTAAAGATAACTTAAGAGATCTTTGTGGTCCAATAAAATATAGGAAGGAAATAACTGTTGTCATGGTCAACTCTGTGTGTGTGTGTAAAAAAACACACTTTCTTATGATTATATTTTAGATTTATTTTAAATTTGCTGTAGAACAAGATCTATGATGATGTTTTTTTAAATATCAAACAATGGAACCAGTCTCAACTCAAAGCAGAGTATTATAATTAAAAGCATAGGAGCGAGTATCTCGAAAGTCCACATTGGCGTAACTAGGTCATGGAGGTCCCGAGTTCAAGAGAAAGAATCGGCCCCCTCCTTAAGAAACTCCCATGTTAAGTGGCTCAAGTGGTTCAGAGAAGGAATATGGGGGGAGTTTTTACCATGTGCTCGGCCATCGGCCTCACCTCTAACCCGAGCGTCCTAGGGTTCGAGCCAACGGCAATAAGAATATAAAAATAAATATATATCCGCTTGGATTGTTCACAGGACTGTTGGTTCAGACAGGCGAGTTTCCGTGGACCTAGAGTTCCAAGAGTCTTTGACTCTACTCTTTGGGGCAATAAGGAAGCAGAAAAATGATTGTAAACAATGAGTCATCCTGTATGTACATGTTGAAAAAGACAGGCCAGTGTATTTACCTTCTTGTACAAGTAATGGTGTAAGTACACATATTACAGTAACGACATCTTACAAGAAAACTGTTTCATGACATTTTATGTTCGTATTCTGAAAGTAATTAAGACTACCCTTTAATTTCATTATTAATCAATGGACTTGGTGAATGAACCCCTTCACGGAATGGCTCTACGCCTCTGTATACCAATTACGTTCGCGCTTTTCGTTTTAAAATGTGTATTTCCAAATCGGATCTTACAAAACTAAATTGACAAGATCCATGATCTGATTTTGTTGTGACTGCCTTAAATTACAATTAATCGTGTTGAGAAGAAAGACATGTCCAAAAAGAAAGCTAAATAAAGTTGTAATTTAATCTCATTGGACGGTTTTAAAAACAAGCTCGACATTTTGTATTCAGCATTGGAAAAAAAAAGGGGGGGGGCAGTAATTTAGTGATATTATATAAACTCATTTCAAGCTAACAATGAACAACGAGCGAGATGTGGCTCTTGACCGAAGCCTAACTCAATAGTTGTCATGATTGATATTTCAAAGAGAATTACTTCTCCGAAAAAAATGTTTACATTTGCTGTGAGCTTGTCATCTGGAAATGTCCGAGATTTATGCGATAGCCATAAATATGGTGGAACTAAAGAGAGATAACTCCCGCTTGAGTGACTCTCCTAGCAGACGACGGTAAACATTTTCTTAAACAATTTCTTCCCATAGAACTCTGAAACTAATTTATTATTAAGACTATATTGTTGACTATCTTGAGATCAAAGGAGTTGCCTTCTGCCAAGCTAAATGTGATCCAGACTGACAAACTCAGACGTCATAAAATTACATTCAAATTTAATAAAGTGTTTTTAATTTCGATCAGAATCATTATTCATACATACTTCTATATTCTTAAAAAAATCCTAAACCATATCTAAATAATGCTACCCCTACACATGGGCATAGCTAGGGATTTCCCATCATTTGGGGGCCCCGGGGGGGGGGGGCTTGACCTCTTTGTGGTGCCCTGCAGTTTGAGTAATATGTAATATTTAATGTAAAAAAAAAACTCATTTGCCCCCCCTCAAGTGGGGGCCAGGGGGGATTTTCAAACTCTCCCCCCCTCCTCCCCCCATCCTAGCTACGCCACTGCCCCTACAGAGTGCAAGGAGTTTCCACAAATGTCTTTTTTTTTCTCTTCCCTTCTTCATTTCAGTTTTTAACAAATTTTTACATTTAGAATTGACTTTCTCTATTTGTCATTATCATTATTTGGAAATGAATTCATTTTTATTCTCTAGTAATGCCAGGGTCAAGGTTTGTTAAAGGGAAAGAAAATTCATTGTAATCTCCTTTACAGTGTCCTTCGTGAAATGTTCTGATGATGTGGCAGGTCTGCAGCAGCACTGCCCTTTGACAAATAACAGGGATCCTCTTAGGAATGCTTAGGGCTTGGGACTGTACGCGGAGTCAGTTGTTGTAATTCTTTCGGTTGATATTATTATTACTAACGCTATTATTATTATTAGAAACGAACGAGTATTTATTCTCTGGCACTGCCAGGGTGGAGTTTTGCTAAAGAGAAAAAAAATTCAACGTAGTCCCTTTATCAGTGTCATTATTACTATTTTTATTAGAGACTTGTTTCAAATCTCTAGCGCCGCCAGTATTAAGATTCATTAAATGGAAAATAAAAAAGTAGTGTAGTCTCCCCCTACAATAAAATTCACACATGTTTTTTTTTTGTTTCAGAAAAAACATTTGTAATTTCTAATATAAGATTATCAGTTAGTTTCGTACTATCGTATAACAAGAAAGCTGACCTTGAAATATGAGGGATTGACTCAGGGATTCATTCCATGGCGTGTCGTTCTGGACAGTTATGACCACATATTCACTGGTGTTGGTCAGTCCGCGTTCCCACATTGCTTTCAAGAACTCGGCAAACATCCGCTCCCTTGAGAATACAACGTAAACTGGTGACAAAAAGAACAAATCGTTTCATGTTAGCTTGGACAACACGTTTCTTGGTATGCCAAAAATTCTCTTATAAAAAACATATTGGAGAAAAGAGTCATTTTAAATACGTGTTCTAGAAGCTTCTATTCGAATGACAGCAATAATAAAAACAATAATTGACATCGACTATTGCAACAATATTGACATGAATATTGACAATAAAATTGACGCTAGCAAAGACATCCACATTGACAATACCACTGGCATCAACAACATCTATGTTGACGTTAATATTGACATCAGGGATGAGCATCAATAGTGACATTAAAATTGACATCAATTTCGACAACAAAGACTGCAATAACGACATCAGTAATTCAACAATAACATTATAAAATAGAATCAACAATGAGGCAAAAGTAAAACACCAATAATAGAATCAACAAAGATGTTTCTCCTAGTTGGCTGCCTCCAAGTGCTTGGTGCCCATTTTTATTTCGTGGTGCTGTCTCAGTTTAGTTTGGCCATTTTAATTGTTGTTCTCTCTCTCTCTCTCTCTCTTTCACTCTCTCTCTCTTTCTCACTCTCTCTCTTTCTCACTCTCTCTCTCTCTTTCTCTCTCTATCATGCTCTCTCTCTCTTTCTCACTCTCTCTCTTTCTCACTCTTTCTCTCTTTCTCTCTCTATCACGCTCTCTCTCTCTCCCTATCACGCTCTCTCTCTCTTTCTCACTCTCTCTCTCTCTTTCTCTCTCTATCATGCTCTCTCTCTCTTTCTCTCTCTATCACGCTCTCTCTCTCTTTCTCTCTCTATCACGCTCTCTCTCTCTCTCTTTCTCTCTCTATCACGCTCTCTCTCTCTCTTTCTCACTCTCTCTCTCTCTCTCCCTATCACGCTCTCTCTCTCTCTTTCTCACTCTCTCTCTCTCTCTTTCTCTCTCTATCACGCTCTCTCTCTCTTTCTCTCTCTATCATGCTCTTTCTCTCTGTCTCTCTCTTTCACGCTCTCTCTCTCTTTCTCTCTCTATCACGCTCTCTCTCTCTCTCCTTTGCTCGCTGCGCTCCATCTTTCAGATTTTTTTGTATATTCTCAATTTGTCTCTAGATCTTCTTGCAACTGTCCAGTGTTTGATACGAAAGATGATTTCTTAACAGTATTTCTGTACATTCATGCATGCAATAGCGCTCATCATGGGCGTAGCCAGAAGGATTTTGTGTGTTCAACCACTACCCGAAAAAAAATCCCCTCTGTAAGGATAAAAAAAAAATTCCCCACCAACCCCCTTCCCCCAAAAAATGTTGGCTACGCCCATGGCGTTCATATTTATTTACATTCTTACAATAGCGTTCTTATTTCTCTTTGGTGAATTATTAGTCTTGAACTCATTTTATCCGGCCCCAAGAAGTTTTAACACATGCCATGCGATGATCACCCTTTATTTTTAAAGGACACGTCAGTATATACAACGTCCCCTGTTACTCATACAGTTGCTTCTATCTGATTCAAAAGCACTGCAATCAACATAGTGACGTCACCAATATGTGTTCTCAACGTCAAATTGCTGTTATATATTTTCAATAGATAGCACAGTTGGTGTCATGTGGAGCAAGTCTTCGATTCACTCTCTGCTTATGTAATTCTAACAATAGAAGATGTCCCACTCTTACGGAGAAACAAATGAAGCAGAAAATCTAACCGAGCGACAGAAGGAAAGTTTAATAACATGTGCAATGACCCGTGAGGGTAAAGGAAATATTAAAAAAGGCGTGTCTTTGAAATGTAGGCGTGACTTAAACCTTGCTAAGATGATTGACAACTTTATCAAAGACTTCAGTCGTTATATCGGGATTAAATCATATAAATAATTTGCATAATACTAATATTAACACATGAGCTATTATCAGCTCTAGATGTCTAGATGTCAATTGTATTTTTTGTATCTAGCTAATGCGATGAACTATCATACCAATAGCTATCATACCAATAGCTATCATACCAATAGCTATCATACCAATAGCTATCATACCAACAGCTATCATACCAATAGCTCTCATACCAATAGCTATCATACCAATAGCTATCATACCAATAGCTATCATACCAATCCGTCAATAACGTTCCTAGTGCAGATGATGATCAGTCTGAACATTTCTTAGACCAGCGTTAAGAGAGTCTAAAACAGTTTCTGTCTGACCTTCTTGAGCTGGCTAGAGTCAGGTAGCCTTGTGGGACTTTGTGATTGCCTTTCTTTGATAACACGTAGAGAAAATATCAAATATGTTAACTTAAATATCCACTAGTAATATTTTTAAGGGCATACCCTAAAGGGAAAAAAATTCAGTTTGTTTATTTATTCATATATTGATCATGAATATTGAAAGACCGAAGACAAGTATTGACAGGGTGAGAAGAGGAGGTTCTAAAAATAAAACAGTAAACACTCCACTGGCAGCTAGAGGACTTTAGACACATTTAGGCTCTCATAGCGTTCGTATGGCGCGCTCAAGTACAGCTTCCCGAACGTACCAAGGAGATTATGACAGAAACCCCACCCTCCCACCTAGAAATCCATGCATGTACATCAAACAGCGAGCTGACAAAGTGAACAAAGTGCTTTCCATGCCACAAAAAGGATCTACTTGATGTCCTCAAAATCTATTCCCGTAGCGCGTGTCTTTACATTGAAACCGATCAATATTTTTTTTTATAAATCTCTTATCCTTTTATCCTGAGTAGTGTCCGAGTGTCCAGACATCTTTTGTTCACTTTCTACCCCTCTCCAGATCTATCCTTATCATTTCTGATACCAGTTTTGATTTGGAATAATTTCGAAGGAAAATACTTTGATGTGACAAAAGGATATTTAAAGACCGGAAGTGAGTGAAGAATGCTGGACCAGAACAAATGGAATTGTCTCTAAGATATTTTTCTTTCTTTTTTACTTCGAGCTACTCCAAATTTGTTTTTTTTGTTTTTTTGAAGGTTCTACGTTTGAATTTTTTTTTCAATAAAATTCAATTTGTTTCTGAGTTCTAGAAAGAGAAAAAAAACTGTTTTTTTTAACATTTAAAAACAAATTGCTTTGTAGACAGAATCCATATTGGCTCCTTTATACAGGATGGCTGCCTGGGTTGCGCGTTGGACTGTCGTTCGGATTTATCCATGGTCCCTTGTTCAAACCCTGCCCGCTCCCATACCCCGACGTCCTGTGGGTGGTTTGGACTAGAAATTAAATCTTCGACTCTGAAGGTACATCCGAAACATGTCAAACATTTTTTTTTTTTTTAAATTTTCAGCTTATTTTATAAATGTGTTGTTTTTGATGTAAAAACCTCATCACTTTTTTATTTGTGCACCGTCAAGCACGAGCTTTCTTTATCAGTGACCCCGCCCCTTTTTGAATGCTTTTCTTTACAAAAAAAAAAAAAAAGACTCAGGAAATTAACATTTAAAACAGCACCGCCAGTGATCAATAATGATCAAGATCCGATATTTTCTTGTAATAAGTTTGCGCATTAATTCAGAAATATTTCTTTTATTAGACCCCATCTTCTGCAAAACAAGATCGATGTAGGGCGATGACCCATATCAAAATCCTCGTGCAAAAAAAAAGATGTATCCAAACAATGTAACACTCTTAATTAGCAACTTTTTATGATGCGCTAATTGTGGACTTATGTAATGCTAATTCAAATAAGCGAATAGCAACAGATGGACAACAATGTGGTCATGTTTTGCCAACCCCTGAACTCTAGAAATTATTGTTTAGTTCTCCTATGTACTAGATCCTATGTACTAAATGTACTACATCCTATGTACTAAATGTACTAGATCCTATGTACTAAATGTACTAGATCCTATGTACTAGATGTACTACATCCTATGTACTAGATGTACTACATCCTATGTACTAAATGTACTAGATCCTATGTACTAAATGTACTAAATCCTATGTACTAGATCTTATGTACTAAATGTACTAGATCCTAAGTACTAAATGTACTAGATCCTATGTACTAGATGTACTAGATCCTATGTACTAGATGTATTAGATCCTATGTACTAAATGTACTAGATCTACTAGATCCTATGTAGTAAATGTACTAAATCCTATGTACTAAATGTACTAGATCCTATGTACTAGATGTACTAGATCCTATGTACTTGTCACAATCATCAATTGTGGATGTCAGATGTCAAGACTACTATGATAAATGTCACGTTGAAGATTATCTTGATCTATATCATACTATCAATGATCGTGATTGCCGAGGATCTTGAAATCTTCTTTTAATAAGATGATCGTATAGAAGTAGCTAGATCTAGTTGATAATACAATCATTCAGAATATTGCCAGTTGATAAGAGGATCATCTAGAAGTTGCCAATCGCTAAGTCGATCTAAGTATTTTATTATATTCAATAAAGAAACTTCTCTTCGTCTAAAACAATTACTGTAATTCAGAACTTGAAAAAGCTATTCACAAATAATTACAATGGTTAAATGTACTTGAATAACATAACTGATCTACACAATAATATAATTGAGTTCTAATACTAAGCTCTAGTACATGTTCTCTCTAACACGTTCCATACAAGACTGGCGCAATCTAGAACCTTCCCCGGGCTCTAGAGCGTAATCACGTGACCAACAACTCTACACTGCAAGGCCAACCAATAAATGCAGCTCAATGTACACCAATTAATATTTCAAAACTAATCACATTTATTCTGAATATGATCCTGTTGCATGATACAAAATTCCCCGAGGTAGCTCGAGTCCTGCCGACAAGCTAAATATAGACTATGGCCAAATATAGATACAGTCTACGTGACATATTACCCCCCGCTTTCTTAAGCATTTGTATGGTAATAGAAATGCGTATGAAATAATACATGAAATCTAATTATGCCATTATAACTCATTTGGTTAGTACTAATGTGAAAATGTGTACATATCCAAAAATATTACATATGAAAAATAAAAAATGGTTGAGATACAAAAGATGATTATAGTTACACTGTAAGTTGCATTATGTAATCACATTTTTAGTCATGGTTCATAAAAAATATGTATAATGTCTTTAAACATTAGCAAGTTACTGTACACTTGATGTCACATTCGAAATGAAATAATACTAAAATAAAATATGATAAAGATGAGTATCCTTTCTTTGAAGGTACTTTGAATCTGTAATAAACATATTACAAACTTAATCTGATAATAAAATATCTGTGAAGAGAAAATGTAATGACGAAACTAAGTAATTAACTATATACATCTGGACAGTGTGTCAGCGAATACATTCAAGTGACCTGGTATTGTCTTGACATCAAACTGGTAGTCCATGAGTTGTAGACATTAACGTGTTAATCGTCCGTTTGCCATCTTCTTTGAATTCAGAAAAGCTAGTGGTGCATGGTCTGTAAGTAGTGTAAAGTGTGCACCCAATAAATATTTGGTGAATTTGGAAATGGCCCAGACAATGGCCAGATATTCACGTTCAATAGTGGAGTATCTAGTTTCGGCTGGTGAGAGTTTTCTGCTGATAAAAATACAGGATGTAAAGTCCCTTGGTAATCCTGCATTAAACATGCTCCAATGGCTGATGAAGATGCGTCGGTGGCGAGATGAAAAGGCTTTTCTCGGTTCGGAAGTTTAAGTATGCTGTCTCTGGAAAAAAGTTGCTTTGATATTTTCATTTTTGTCTTGTAGTTCCGTAGACCATGGAATCTTGATAGGTTGACCTTTCTTTGTGAGGTTGGTCAATGTTGATGTGAGTGCTGTGTAATTAGGAATAAATGTTCTGTAAAAATAACACAGTCCCAGAATGCTTCTAACTTGCTTCTTAGTGGTGGGAACTTTGATGTCTAAAATGCGTTTGATGATATCTTCTTGTGGTCTAAGTGAATTTTAGCTAACTCGATGACCTAGGAAAGATACTTCAGTCATGGCTGATTCTACCTTGCTGGGTTTTATCGTGAAGCCATATTGTTGTATTATGTTGAAGACTTCTTGTAATCCTTTCATGTGTTCATTCCATGTTTTATGGAATATGCAAATGTCATCTATGTAAGATACTGTGTCTTTTCGTTGGTTCAGTATTCTATGTATAGCTCTGTTAAAAGTGCTGCAGGCGTTGACCAATCCGAATGGCATGTAGTTGAACTGAAATAGTCCAAACGCTGTTGTGAAGGCTGTAAATGGTTTTAATTCTTCCTTCATAGGAATCTGGTAATAACCTCTAGATAAATCTAGTTTGGTGAAAAATTTTGCCTCTGAAAATTGTGTCATAAGATCTTCAGGGTTAGGCATGGGATATGAATCGAGGCGAGTTATTTTGTTTAATTGTCTGAAATCAACACACATTCTTGGAGTTGATGCTTGTTTACGTTTGACAAGTACAATTGGTGCAGCATATGGTGAATTAGAATGTTCTATGATGCCTTGTTCTAAAAGTTGATTAATTTCTTGCTGAAGAACATCTCTGTAGTGTATTGGTAAAGGATAAGGTCTTGATTTTGTAGGCTTGGAATCTGTAAGTATGATTTCATGTTCGACAATAGAAGTTTTTCCTGGAACATCTGTGAATATTTCTGAATGTTCTTTGAGAATGTTTGTCAATTCTTTTTGTCTTTGAGGTGATAATTTATCAATTTTGATATCTTGCCAAAATTCAGTTTGCTTCGGTGGTGTATCTGACATTATGAAATCATTGCAATCATCCATATCATTTTCTTCTTCTTCAGGTATGACTGCTAAACATGACATAACTTTCTGTTTGTTCTGTATTTGTATCATCATCTGTTTCAGTGTTGTACTTTTGTAGCATATTGATATGGTATATTTTCTTCTTGTTATGAATGTCATTTTCATAATCAACATCTGTGATTTTTCTGAGTACTGAGAATGGACCTTGCCATTTGATAAATAGCTTGTCTGGTAACAATAAACATACTTTGTCTCCTGGTTCAAATTGTCTGAGTTTTCTGGTTTTGTTGACTCTAGCTTAAGTATTTCTGTTAGCTTTAGCTGTGGCTTCTTTAGCTTGCTCACATGCTGATATGACCAAGTTCTTGGTATTTCAGACGTGCTGACATGCTGTTTTTGTCTCTGATGAGTTTGAATCTGGTTGTATTGTGGATTCTTTGATATTTGCATTGTTACATAGGCTATCTTGTTTGTCGTATAAATTGTCTCTGTATGATGCAGCACTAAAGGATAGTGTTCTTGAATTCTTGAATAAGACTTGAGATATAGAGTCTTTGTTGCCAATGGTTAAGGATGGACATGTGGGAGATGGGGATGGACTTGTGATAGGTAGGGATGGGCATACAGTGAGTAGGGATGTCCATGTTGGCTTGCTCATCAACTACGTGGCTTGACTTGATTGTATTGTATTGCCTTTGAGACGTTTCATTCGGCAAACATGGCAAGAGCTGACATACTTCTTGACATCTTTGGTGATGCTTGGCCAATAGAATTCTTGAAGGATTCTTTTCTTCGTTCTGGTTACACCCATATGACCTGCATGTGGAAGACTATGTCCTGTTGCCAATATTTCTCTTCTGTATCTTTGAGGTACAAGTACTTGTTGTATTGTTTCTTTCTTATTGTGACTGTTCTTCATAAGAATACCATTCTGAAAATATGGTTCATCTGTAAATTTTGATGGTTTGTTTGCTTGCGCCTTCTTATAGTCTTTGCAATGATGAATCGATCTTCTGTTCATGTTGGAATTCATCATGTTGGAATTGTGGCAGTATATCGTCATTCTCAGGTAATGTTCTGATTACTGGTTCTGTCTCATTTTGAATGGTCCGTACTTGTTTTTTTAGGTATTGATTCATTTTGGCTTGCTCGTTCGGATGAAAAATGTTCTTTTGGTTTGGTCATTGATCTGGTTACTACTGCATAACATTCTTGATTTCGTGCAATGTTACTCGCCCATTCTAAAAGTTCTTGTGGTGTGCAGTCTCTGACTCCTTCAATGTTGCCGATGATTAAGTCAACTGGTAAGTTGCTGACAACCAAGGCTTCGGTCGGACCACTAAAGAATGGCGTCTTAATGTGTATTATTGCTTCTGGTAGACTGCTGACAGTGCCATTGAATGCTGTGGCTTGAACTGATTTGCCTGTTAGTTGGTTTGACTTGACAAAACGTTTCTTGATTAATATAGATGTGCTTCCGGTGTCACGTAGCACCTGTACTTTTTGATTTCCTACCAAACCTGAATAGAATTTAAGATCATTTGTTTTCGCTATGACAGTCATGGTTGAATGTTCCGCGCTATCATTTCTGGTAGAAAAGTTCTTCTTATATACATATCGTGGTCTAGAGTCTTAAGAGTGGCTTCTGTAACGAGGTCTTTCATTATATCTTTGATTTCTTGTAGATTGCTTGCCATGGTATGGTTTGCTGGTGTTGAACTGCTTTCTTCTGCATTCATGAGCTTGATGATATTTCATATGACAATGTGAACATTCAATAATCTTGGTTCGGCATTGAGAAGCAAAATGTCCTATGTTGTTGCATCTGTTGCAAATTATTTTGTCATATTTTGTAATCTGTGAATTTCTTTTGTCTTGTGAAAAACACAAAGTTTTCGTCTGCTGCTGGTTTGGCTGGCTTGTTTGGATAAGCAGCTTTATATTGTTTTATGATTTTGGTTAACGTTGGAATATCAGAAGGACTTCTTTCAATTATATAAGATTGGATGTCTTCTGAATGAGCATACGTGATATTGTCAATGATGATATGTTGTCTGATAGCTTGATAAGTGTTTTCCACTTTAGCAAGAGATATCCATCTGTCGAACCACATGGTCATGTTCGAAACGAAAATTTGAGGATCGTCTTCTTGTTTTGGTCTTGAGCTATAGAATTTCTTTCTGTAGTTGTCTGAGGTTTCTCCGTACTGACGTAATAAGGCTTCCTTGATATCATGATAGTCACTGCGCTAATTGACTGACAACTGCGAACAAATGTCAACTGCTTTTCCTGTCAGTAAACTAAGGAGGGAACTTGACCACTGGTCTTCTGGTAAGCCAGACGTTGTTGCTAATTCCTCGAATCTAATAAGGTATGAGTCCATTGAATGAATGAATCTTTGACATGAATTTATATCGATCAAAGACATTGGAACTTGCTTGATTAGTGTTGGCTTCTGTTGATTTTGAGTCTGACTTTAGTTTATTTTCTTCATGTTGCATTTTCAATTTTTCAAAATCCATTTGTTCTCTTTCATGTTCTCTTTGTCTTTCTTCAGCTTCTTTATCTTCTTGACGTTTATTTGCTTCATATTCTTTTTGTTTTTCTTCAAATTCGTTTTTTTCCATTCGTTCCGCCCATTGATCGGGTTTAGAGATTTGATTTTCTTTGGCTATCTCGATTAACTCCAATACTCGTTGAGTTCTAGAACTTGAAACCATTGTATGGTTCTTGTGTTTTATTATATGAACTTGAATATACAAATATAGTACTTTTTTATTATAACAATGTTAGTTATGCCGTCACTGGCTAATAATCTTGAACATGAGGATTATATCTTCTACTGGAGTCGTTGTAGGGAGTGTAGATTTATTCAACCATATCAGGTTAATGAAATATTGCTGAGCCGTACAAGGCTATGAACTTTTTCTTTCTGAGATTATAGATCTAGTATAACTTGTAGTATTAAAGTCGTCGTTTTGTACGATTGACTTGATATCAAATAGTAGAAAAATGTCTACTTGATAGATTATAGGTATTTGCTACTGGGCTTATCTATAATACTAATGCCAGTTAAATGATACTGGGCTTATCTATTGTCAGTTAAATAATACTGGGCTTATGTTATGCCAGCTAAATATTACTGGGCTTATGTATCGTGCCAGTTAAATATTATTGGTCTTATTGCCAATGCCAATATAAAATAATAATATTAGATCTCGAGTTATAGTGAAAACTCGATCGTAGATCTATATCTATGATAAGATAAGATATCGATAACCAAACTGACCTTTGAACACAGTAGAAGTTTTGTAATTGACGAAGTTTTGAAAATTTGTCCTTAGATCTTGAAAAAACAAATTTTTTTGATGATCTTTTTGATGATATTTTGATGATTTTTATCGAAGGTCGGAGGTGCCAGATGTCACAATCATCAATTGTGGATGTCAGATGTCAAGATATATGAAGATACTATGATAAATGTCACGTTGAAGATTATCTTGATCTATATCACACTATCAATGATCATGATTGCCGAGGATCTTGAAATGTTCTTTTAATAAGATGATCGTATAGAAGTAGCTAGATCTAGTTGATAATACGATCATTCAGAATATTGCCTGTTGATAAGAGGATCATCTAGAAGTTGCCAATTGCTAAGTCGATCTAAGTATTTTATTATATTCAATAAAGAAACTTCTCTTCGTCTAAAACAATTACTTTAATTGAGAACTCGAAAAAGTTATTCACAAATAAATACAATGGTTAAATGTACTTGAATAACATAACTGATCTACACAATAATATAATTGAGTTCTAATACTAAGCTCTAGTACATATTCTCTCTAACACGTTCCATACAAGACTGGCGCAATCTAGAACCTTCCCCGGGCTCTAGAGCGTAATCACGTGACCAACAACTCTACACTGCAAGGCCAACCAATAAATGCAGCTCAATGTACACCAATTAATATTTCAAAACTAATCACATTTATTCTGAATATGATCCTGTTGCATGATACAAAATTTCTCGAGGTAGCTCGAGTCCTGCCGACAAGCTAAATATAGACTATGGCCAAATATAGATACAGTGTACGTGACAGTACTGAATGTACTAGATCCTTTGTACTAAATGTACAAGATCCTATGTACTAAATGTACTAGATCCTATGTACTAAATGTACTAGATCCTATGTACTAAATGTACTAGATCCTATGTACTAAATATTCTAGATCCCATGACATGTACTAGATCATATTTACTAGATGTACTAGATCATATGTACTAGATGTACTAGATCCTATGTACTAAATGTAGTAGATCCTATGTACTAAATGTACTAAATCCTATGTACTAAATGTACTAGATCCTATGTACTAAATCCTATGTACTAGATCATATGTACTAGATGTACTAGATCCTATGTACTAAATGTAATAGATCCTATGTACTAAATCCTATGTACTAAATGTACTAGATCCTATGTACTAAAATGTACTAGATCCTATGTACTAGATGTACTAGATCCTATGTACTAAATGTACTAGATCCTATGTACTAAATGTGCTAGATCCTATGTACTAAATGTACTAAATCCTATGTACTAAATGTACTAGATCCTATGTACTAAATGTACTAGATCCTATGTACTAAATGTACTAAATCCTATGTACTAAATGTTCTAGATCCCATGACATGTACTAGATCCTATTTACTACTTGTCACGGATGAATGTGTGTATGTATAATCTATTTTTACATTCTGCGCGAATGACCGGAAGTGTGTTGGTTGATCAGACAGAGGCCAGCGTGTGTGATATGCAGTAAAGATGATAAAAGTTTATGAGTTTGATCTAGTTGTTTCTATGTTTTATTTCTTTAACTAGAACTGAACCAGGGACAACTAGACGTATCGAGACCTAAGGTAGAATCTATAGAGTTATTATTATAAATATAATAAGGAATCTGTGACATATTTGGAGGCTCGTTTATCTATTACTTGACTTAGTCTCGGAAGACATTAGGCAGAACTGCGGTTCGCCGTTGTTAAAAGGTCAAGGACAAAGAAGGCCGTGAAGTCGTGAAGTGTGTGCGCTTACGTGCAACGGCGAGAAAAAAAATAACTAAGTCAGTCAGTCGAGACGAAACTAGGTCAAACACAGTGACAAAGTAATTTGTATTGTTTATATTTGATGCTACACACATAAACAAGGATGGCAGACAGATTATCACAGATAATAGCCGCTGGAAAAGAAATGGGATTGACTGGAACCGCTTTACAAGAGTGGGTAAAAGAAAGAGAAAACCCAGATCGAGATGAAAGAGCTAAAGAGAGGGAAGTGAGAGCTAAAGAGGCAGAAGCTAGAACTAAAGAAACAGAAGCAAAAACTAAAGAGAAAGAAGCTGATGTAGAAATACACAGATTGAGAGTCAGAGAGTTGGAGCTTAGGGAGACGAAAGGAGAAATCAAAGAGCATATCAAACCTGTATGGAAGTCAAAGTTGCTACCTTTTAATGAAAATGTGAATCAAATGGATGCATATTTGGCTAGATTTGAAGTGCATGCTGAAGCTACAGATATACCTAAAACTCAGTGGGGAAGTCATCTATACACATTATTACAGGGAAAGGCACTGCAAGCTTGTATCAACTTTTCTAAGAAAGATTTAGAAGAATATGACAAGGTGAAGGAAGTATTGATGAAAAGGTACAACTTGACAGATAATGGGTATAGAGAGAAGTTCCATAAAGCTAAACCAGAGAGAAACCAGACATTCCATAAATTTGTTGAGAACATTACAAGATACTTAATGCGTTGGGTCGAATTGTCAAATACTGAAAAGACACTCAAAGGTCTCATTGATCTGTTCATCAGAGACAAGATCCTCACATCTTGCAATCCTCAGTTAGTGGCTTTTCTACATGAAAGGAAACCGAAAGATGTGCCGACAGCAGTCAAGTTGTGTCAGCAATATATTACTGCACATCCAAAGCAGACAATTCAGAGAGAGGAAGACTTGATAACTAGCAAGTTTGCATTTGCTGCAAAGACTAATGGTAACAGAAGTCGCTTTAAACAAGAATGGAGACAGGACCGTCTGCAGAAAAGAAGTGTTGGTGAAAAAAGAAAATGTTTTAAGTGTTTCAAAACGTTACATTTAGCGGCCCAATGTAGAAACAAAAGTCCATTAAGACGAAATGAGACTATGGGCTCAAGCAGAAGTCAAGAGTTTAAAACCAGCAACAGGGAAGACCAACCGGACATCCATACAATGCGTCAGTTTGCATAGACTATCAACATGGTGAACAACTCCCTCATGAATCAGATCAGACTTAGATGGCTGGAGCTGTAACTTGTGACGCTGGGAAATTAAAAATGCATCCTGGATTTGTTAGGAAAAAATCTATTTGGGTCTTGAGAAATACAGGAGCGATCACAATCGGAGTGAAGAGACTACATGTGCACCCTCACCAGTTGACGGGTAAGAAAGTCCAATGTATGACATTTGGAGGAACAATTGAAGAATATCCCAAAACTGTCATTGATATTGATACGCCGTTTTTATCTGGGAAAGTTGAAGCATGTGTGTTGGAGAGGCATGCAGCTGACTTGATTCTAGGAAACGTGACTGGCATAACTGAGCCTACCATCACAGATATCTACAAGTGGCAAAGGTCAGCAATGTCAGAAGTTACAAATGCGGTAACTGGATCTCAATCTGGTGTAATAGAAAACATGGGACAACCGATCCTACATAGTCAGATTGAACAGCCAGAATCAGAATTAACATCCAGTTATGCATTGAAACAAAAGGAGGACCAAACGTTGGTTAAACTTTTTGAATTGGCTGAGCGTCCTACCAGTAAATTTAAAGTGAAAAATGGGCTTCTGATGAGACAAGATAAGAAAGAGAAACTACAGAAGATAAAGAAGGCATTTGCAGAGGAGCCGATCCTGCGTCTACCCGACTGTCATAAGGAATTCATACAAGCTACTGATGCATCTGCTGTTGCTATCGGGGGATGCCTAGCACAAGAATCACAGGGCATTCTACATCCCGTTATGTACGTCAGTAGAAAGTTGTCGTCAGCAGAACAACGATACAGCACCATAGAAAGAGAGTGCTTGGCAGCTGTTGGGCAGTAACCAAGTTGGCCAGATACCTGTTGGGCAGAATATTCGTACTCCGCACAGATCATGCACCCTTACGCTGTTTAAACACACGTAAGTCGGTGAATTCCAGGGTAACTCGCTGGGCCCTGATGCTTCAGGACTTTCAGTTCGAAGTGCAGCATATTCCAGGTAAAGGAAACGTCGTAGCGGACATTCTGTCTCGCTTATCTTAGATATAAGCCTACGTTGCTTCTCACAAGCATGTGTTGCTTCATCAAAGACTTTGTGTCTTCAACAGTTTAGACTTTGTTGCTTGATGGTAGACTTTCTGTCTACAACTAAGACTTTGTGTCTTCATCTTTTAAGACTTTGTCTCTTCATCTTTTAAGACTGTGTGTCTTCATCTTTTAAGACTGTGTGTCTTCATCTTCTAAGACTGTGTGTCTTAACTATAGACTGTGTGCCTATTACATTAAAGTCTGCGTGACTACATTAAAGTCTGTGTGACTACATTAAAGTATGTGTGACAATGTTCAAGTTTGTTTGGATACATAAACGCCTTTGTGGCATATTCGAAGCCTTTGTGACCTATCGAATTAACATTTTTGTTGTATTGTGTTTTAATGTTTTATGCTTGTTTAATAATAGTGTGTCATATATCTTTGTAAAAATTGATTATAATTTTAGGAGAGGCGAGATGTCACGGATGAATGTGTGTATGTATGTATAATCTATTTTTACATTCTGCGCGAATGACCGGAAGTGTGTTGGTTGATCAGAGAGACCAGCGTGTGTGATATGCATTAAAGCTGATTAAAGTTTATGTGTTTGATCTAGTGGTTTCATTGTTTTATTTTGTTAACTAGAACTGAACCAGGGACACCTTGACGTATCGAGACCTAAGGTAGATTCTATAGAGTTATTATCATAAATATAATAGGAAAGCTGTGACTACTACTGTTACGTGCGCATCTTAGTGTAAATGTGAAATGGTGCGAATGCGTGTTGAAAGTGGGAAGAGAACCAAAATGGAGGAATATAAACAAGAAAGTGTTTTTGAGTGTTAATAAAGATTAAAGTATTTATAAACTGTGATTTGTCGTTTTCATGTCTAAAAAGTCTCATCCAATATGAAGACGTAACAAGTGGCGCCCAACGTAAAGGTAAAACCCACGTATCCCTCTATACACAGTGGATCTCCTGTCAGCAGACTGTAGAGATAGTAAAGTCTAGATCTAGAGACAGGAGAACATTCGAGTCGATATTATTAGAAATAGACTATGGCGGACAAGGCTGAGGAGCTGAAAGGGGCAGAACTAAGAAAATGCGTACAAGAAAGGTTAATGGAGAGGGAGAGATTAGCGATGGAAAGAGAAAAAGAAAAGGCGAGATTAGATAAGGAGGACAAAAGAGAAAAGGATAAGGAGATAGTAGCAAATGAAAGGGAAAAGAAAAATGTTGCCATTGAAAGAGAAAGATTAGCGTTTGAAAAAGAGACAGCAGAGAAAAAGTTAAAAACAAACCAAGAAAAAGAGAGTGATAAAAGAAAGAATGACACTACAGGGAATAAACTGGCCAAATATAAAGGTTTGATATTCAACCAAACAAAATGGATATTGACATTTTTTTTGAAGAAGTTCGAAATAGAAATGAGAGAACTGGAGTACCCTGAAGACAAATGGACATTCTTATTGTCTAGATCATTTACAGCGGAGGTGCCGTCAAAAATATGTATGAACCAGAGTAACTACAGCATTGTGAAAGAACAACTACTTCGAACTTTCGGGAAAACAGAAGCTTTCTATCGCCAACAGTTTGTTAATTGTGAGATAGAACCAGAGGATGACCCGCAGACCTTCTTGGACAAAATGAGCAGCCATTTCGATAACTGGATAGAAACCGCTGAGGTAGAAAAAACCTTTGACAGTCTTAAGACATTTCTCATGCTGGACAAAGTGATGTACGAGTGTCAGGAGGAATTAAAAATATTTCTGTTGGAGAGGAAACCAAAATCCATAAAAGACATAGTAAAACTGATAAGGGCCTATAAGGGGGCACATCCCGATAAGAAACTATCCAGAGGCAGCGATATAGAAAAAATAGTTGCCTTTAACAGAACATGTGAGACACAGAATAACTCTCACAGAACAAGGGAGACACAGGATAGACATTATAGACGTGGTACAGATGAAAGACAATATGATAGCCGCAATGGAAGATATCAAGGGAACAGACAGGAAGAAAGGACTGGGAGAAAGGTGGAATAGAGCAAGGCTTATCATTGTCATCTGATACTGGAACATTGGAGGTTTTTCAGACATTCGTAGGGAACAAGGCAGCCAAGACCATCAGGGATACAGGGAGCACTATTATTGGAGTGAATAAGAAATTAGTGGAAGACCATGAATATACAGGCGAATCTAGGAAGTGTGTTATGTTTAATGGGAATATTGTACAATGACCGATTGCTAAAGTTATTATAGACACACCGTATGTTAAGGGGACAGTAGAAGCTTGTGTTGTAGATCAGGGTGAGATAGATTTAATTATTGGGAACATTCATGGGGTAAAAATATGTTCAGTAGGGGAGATTGAGAATTGGAAGAAATATTATGGGATAAAGTCTACTCGATGTAGAAATGGGGAGGTGGAAGAAGACATAAGATCCCATACATCAGACGACATGGGTAGCAGAGAGCACGAGAAGAAAGAATTACCAGATAAAGTAAAAAGCAATGCAATTGGAATGGGTCCAAATCAAAGTAAAGTAAGGCAATCAGTAGTACAGGGAACGCGATTTAAACCCACATACACACGTAGAAGTCCATACATCTTATGCTTTAATTGTGGGAGAAGGGGGCATACTAGAAGACAGTGTCAACAGTTAATCAGAGTTAAGGAATTAAGGTACAATAGTGGAGAGGCGTATACGAGAAAAGATATGGATATTAGCAGGCTAGTAAACAGTACAGCTAGATCATTCTGTAGTGGGATCACAATGGGACATCATTGCAAAGGAGGGAAGCGGAAAGGATGGCATGTCAATAATGTTAAAATTATATAGATAGGATTAGATTCTACAATGAATAAATTTATGTGTAATGAATTGGATATTGTTGTTACGTATGCATGTAGGTTAAGGGTACTACATTATAGAAGTTTAGTAAAGGCTATATAGAGAATGTAAAAGAATATAAGTAGTGGAAAGTAGATACGTAGATTTTGCACAATGTATTTAATTTTGCGTGGTTCTGTTTGATTATAATTATTCTATTAAAATTACATTTGTAAGAAAATTATCGAAATGGTGTGGTAGAAATACATAAAAAGAAACGTCAAGACTGGAATTATTATATAGGCCGGATGATACTAAGAAGTAAATAGCATTGGGTTAAATCTATGATATTCGGAGTGTTATAAGTTAGTTATATGCTGGGTCATGTTGTTGGGGGTACAATATGCATGGAGCAAGATGGATTTGGTTTGTTTACTATTTGATTGCGGCTGGAATGAGGATGTTTTGTACAGGCATAAAATTATGAGTGGGGAGTTGTATTAATGAAATGTGATACAATTTTATTTAGCAAATCATTAATAGAAATATGATTACTTATAGAAATATGTTAACAGAAGTTGTTGCAATTGCTCATAATAACAGTTATTATTGTGATTAATATAATTGTCATTCTGTGTTCGAATTGTAGTGGTATTAACAAGACATTGTGTATGATTTTTTTTGGGTTATTACATTATGGTTTTATATGTTACAGATTTTTTTTTATAGTCTGATAATATATTCAGTGATTTGTATTTTGGACGTTCGATGTACATCGAACTTGTTAAACAGGGGGGTGTTACGTGCGCATCTTAGTGTAAATGTGAAATGGTGCAAATGCGTGTGGAAAGTGGGAAGAGAACCAAAATGGAGGAATATGAACAAGAAAGTTTTTGAGTGTTAATAAAGATTAAAGTATTTATAAACGGTGATTTGTCGTTTTCATGTCTAAAGAGTCTCATCCAATATGAAGACGTAACAACTACTTACTTCGTGTTGAGACATACGTAGAGTCCACTGCATCCCACACAGCCTGTTTTTGGGCAGCATCAAAAACACTGTACGGTCCTGAGATGTTGACGAAATGGCTGACAGTCATGTTCTTACTCAAGGCTAATGTCTCCAGGTTAAGACCAGCACGAGGCATGAGGCCATCCTGGAATAGAATAGCACATACCTAATTGTTATTCAAAGTGTAATTAATGGTATTTAATTAAAAGTGAAAGCATCATTGGTACAGGTATTGACTAGACCTGTGCTAAAAATTTTTTTTTCACTTTAGGTTGATTTTCTCCAAATTCAAATATTTCTTTTAGAGAATTGTTCAATGACAAAGTAATCAACCTGAAAGTTCGCCCAAACATTATTTTCACGAAAAATGTTTAAAATCCACAAATTTTCGCATACTAAATTGGATTCCTATCGAGTCCAAATACCAATCACTATTCGATTCTATTTGAGTTGTTTTTCGAATTAACTTAAAATAAACCCTAGCAGAGTGAGACATTACCTGTTCAACAATGATTGAGAATTTCGTCCAGTTGTAATAACTGATCAGCGCCAGAATTGATCTCACTGAATGGGATGCTGGGGGCTGTGTCCTGGCGAGGGTAGGGAACCGGTCCTTGTCCGACACCACGGGGTCATTGCATTTCTGGAAAAATAAAAAAAAAATATGGAAAAGTTTGTCATAGCACTTAATTATATTAGCATTTCAACAAAAATTATTAATTCTCCTTTTTTTTTTATGCGTTGGCCTTGACATTGTGTTTGCAATGAGTTCGTGTTTGTTTTTTCGAGTTATCCATTACAGTGATTTAAATATCTCACCACGGGGAGGAAAAAAAAACGCTGACCTAATGACTTCCGTATTGACTGGAAACCACTTAGACATTGATCTAGCAGAAGTCATAATTTATAAAACCAAAACCTTGTCATTTTTCGTTTTATGGCAGGTATCAAGATCGAGTTTCGTTTTAGTGGCGTCATAATTTCCATAGTTACCAATCAACGGAAGTATTTACTGTTTTAGTTTTAATGGAAATCTTATAAAAAGTTCAAAGCAGAGAAGAGTGCAAAAATTCATGAACGAAACAATAAAAAAAAAATTAATTGATGCATTTTTTAAAACTAGACGTTACTAATTGGTTGCATTTGATTTTCAAAGCTTTTTTTCTTTAAGCTGTTGTTAAAAGCTTACCTTCTTGGAGCAAAGCAATGCAAATACTTGGCACGTTGGATGACCCAGGACAAAAATAATTAAAAATTAGGACAGAATCTGATTATCCTTTTTTCAGTTAATATTAACTATCGCAAGTGTAAGATGATAATAGTTATCATATAAACCAAGTACTTGTGTATTAAACAGAATCTGATAACGCCACACTTCTAGGCAAGTGAAAAATAAACATTGTTTGCAAGTTAACTGTGATGGAATTTAATACATGTCGGATAAACTATAAAAAGCTTCATGTATCCGGTATACGGTATAAAAGTCTTTATGGCGTTGTTGTTTTAAAGGTATTTGATCATTTTTGTGAACTCTTTGGCACTGCAGAATTAAATGTTCCAATCACTTTAGTTTGTAGGGCAGAATAATTTCAACATGGAGGCAACATTAGACTCTAGGTCAAAGAGATACAGGTGTGACATTGGTCAGCTGACTTAATGACCTTTAGGTCTCTAAAAATGGCTTACTTTATTATGGGAGATCCTTATCTTCCGATCTTCTTAATTAACGACACGGTTTAATTTCCTGAAAAAGGCGGGAACTGAGATAGAGACAAGATATCACGTGATTACAGAGACTAAAGAAAATTCTTGAATTATGTCAGAATATTCTTTGGTGATAGCAGACATTAAAATAGTTTCTATGTAATAGAACTTGCGAGGAAATCAGAGGGGAAATGTGACTTTACTGTGGCTAAATATTTTAAAAGAATCTATAATTAACTCGTGGGTTTATTTGCTACACCTAACACTGTGAGATATGCATTGAAGTAACAGAACATTAAGTCAAGGTCGAGGTCAGCATTGTTGATGTATAAATGTAGCTTTGAAGCCAAATTAGTGAGACCTAGAGAATGAGAGAGTTAGTAGAAGGGCTGTCATGTCCATACGCAGGTTTGCAAAGATTGTCATATCAATGTCATCAAGAGCTGTCATGTCAATGTCAAAAGGTGTGCAAAACTTGTCTTTCTAGCACATATATGCAAGAGCTGTCATGTCAATAATACAGTTATGCTAGAGCTGTCATGTCAATAACACAAGTATGTAATGGCATGTCCATGACACAGGCGTGCAACATCTGTCTAACAACGACATAGCTGGGCTAAAGTTGTCATACTACTGACAAAGGTGTGCCAATGCTGTAAATTTCTATGACACAAGTGAGCAAGGCTGGAATGTCATTAAGATTTTTGTCTATGTCTAGATGTGACCTTCCAAGAATTCATCTTTTTAAGACGAAGCATTCAAAAATTAGGTCAAATAAGGGAAACCATGAGTGTTATAGTATTCCTACTATTTTGGCATTTTGCTTTGTTCTTATATAAACAAGAAAGGTTTTGATTCGCTTAGTTTTCATGATAACAATGTCACGTATACAGCGAAAACAAGCATTAGACAAAACTAACAGTGTACACTATATATATCAGCTGATGACCACCTTTAGTATAAATTAATTTTAAAAAAAACATTTTTAAGTTTCACTTTTGGTGCGCAGTCAATTTAGCCTCAATTTTATAAAACGTATGATATAAATATATTTTTTTTATTCGCGTTACTACATGTGCATTCTTACAAAAACAGCGGAAGATAACTCAGGACACACACCAGTGCACCAAGAAAAAGAGGACAGCCTAATAAGAATTGAAAAGATCCCACGCAGCGTTACATATTACAAAATATCTAGGGTCAAGGTCACGGCTGGGGTTACATAACTTAATTACTGGCGGTGGGGGGTAGGAGGTGAAATTTTTTACACAATTGTGTAACTGTTACTTCATACTTTGAGGGGTATCCTAGTGTAACATTCGCTATGATCCATTTTCAATGACGGTTAGGGTTAAAATATTTTCTATCCCACCACATTCCCACCCAACCCCAATGGAAAAACTTTTGACTAACGTCATGTATTAATCTACTAGATGTTATAATAGTCTAATGATAGGCCTTTAAATCTAGACTTCAAAAACCTCTACGCTAAATGTTCCTTAGCATCAATTCATTAACGTCTTGAAGAATGTAACGCTTTTATGCGGAAATATCCGAAGACTTATACTCCATTCAAGATAAAGATTGTCTAGCTCTTCAGCCAAATTTAAAATGTATTTCTTTAGTATACGTAGAAAACTTATAAAAGTCATACTCGAGTTTCCCCAGGGTGGCCAACGAACTATTAATTCTTTTTCCAACCATGCAGATTATTTGTCAAATTTCTGAGATAATCGGTAGAGCAGTTTTCGAGATCCGTGTTCAGGTTTTTCCTACCCACCACTAAGATTTCTCCACGAAGGTAAGAATTACAGAGGTAGTTTAAAAATACTATATTACATTTTCTGTTTTCTCCTAGGCTAAGTTAGTTTAAGAATTTTTTTCTTCGGTACATAGATGGCTGTTTGGTTGGTTGGTTGGATGAATCATGGATGGATAAGTGGATGGATGGGTGGGCATGTATCCAATCTATTATACTTTATACACAATCGTTCTTATTATTGAGGTTTCGCAAATAAAGATTTCTTCAAATAAACCATTTCAATTTATATTTCGATCATGCTATGGCGTCAAGTATCTAACAATGCTGATCTCAAGTTTGTTAAATGTTTTGACAATTTTTGTCTTTGTAAAATGTTTACATGTTCAGAGTTGAAGATCATTTACTTCCTAATCCAAACCTCCCGCAGGACTACGTGGGATTACAGCAGGTAGAGTATGAATCCGGGACCAATGAGACGACCGAATGACAGTCCAACGCAAATGCCACACGACCAGGCTGCCACCTATTTTCGTCCTGTAAGATAGATCTAAGATTTCTTTTCGGTGACAGTAAAATCAAAGTAAAACTCAAAGAATAGCGACACATCTTTAACTCTTTTTTTTATCCTATACTTATTTATTATAATTTAAACTTGATAGATGTTTATAAAACTTAGGATCCGAAAATATTTAGCATTTTAACTTTTGTAGGCAGAGATCAATGCACTTCTTGCCTACTCACTTGGCTCATTTTAAAATCAATCCGCCATATTGATCTAGGTAGACTCATTGTTGTGTTGTGTTCGTTGTTGTGTTGTGTTCATTGTGTTGTGTTTATTGTTGTGTTGTGACTGACACATTAGAGAACGTTACAATGAACAACAAATTCATGACATGTTTTGGAAGCGTTCAGAAAATGGCTTCTTTGTCACTTGGCTATCAATCAACGCAATGAATATCCCAATCGATATCCGCGGAGTATTCTGTCACATCACCAGGTCTATTTGATTACTATAGAAACAACGAAGCGTTGTCGTTTTCTTTCTGTTCTCTCGCTGGACAATCAGTGGTTTAGGACATAGCCCCCCCCCGCCCCCACCCAAGCCACCTCCACAAAATTGCACACACACTTGTTTCAATTATCTTTTTTTTTTTTTTTGCACGGTAAATGTGTAAATTAAGTTGGACATTTCGATACGTCAGGCGTCATGTTCTTTTAGAAAGGCAGTAATTGGGTCAGCGGAGGAATATGAAGGGTCCAGCTAGGACTACACGCAAAGCTGTTTAGATCAGAATTTCTTGCGGCCTACATTACGTACGAAAAGAGAAAGTATTACTGTTGAAATGTTTCCATCCTTGTAACTTTATAATCTTATATCCACTTTGTTTCCAATCAACAAAAACTAAATAGTTAATAATATATTGATCTTGCATAAAGTAGCATAGATAACTATTAACTAACAGCTTAAAATAGAACAAACGAACCAAAGAAACATGACAATTGAATTGTGTATACACTGCTCTTCATTTGTTATTGGGCTCCGAAAGGGGAAAAGACGCCATTAGTTTTGTGTGGAATGTCTGTCCGTCCGTCCCGTTTAGTTCTCGTAAACTAGAAAAGAGTGAAAATCCAACATCATAATATTTTAGACCATTCAAAGTTCTGAAGCGAAAATCTAATTGTTTAAATCACATATGCAAGCAGTATCTTCATAAAAATACACCACTTTTACAACTATTCACTATTAATAGTAACAAACACGGGAGGCTCCATGGTAAGGGGAATAACTATTTACCATATTTTTAATACATTTATGCAAACGGTTTTAGATTTTTTGTCGAAAAATTTTTTTTTACATTTGTATTGCTCAGTTAAATAAGTTCTGTCATACTAACTACATTTACACAAAGAAAATGTTTCCTTTTTTAAAGAGAAAAAATCTATTTAGTATGCATATAAGTTGGACATAATTTAAAACAACATTTGATACTTAGTTTTTCATATTACCGCATGAGCTGTAATGCCCACCCATACTTGACAAGCTCAACTTAACTAAAGTAAAAATTATTTTTTTTACGGAAATGTTTTTTTCTTGAGGATTTGAATAAGAGATTGACCCTTTACAAAACAATTAGATCAGAGTGGGCAACCTTTTTGTATCGAGGGCCGCATTTTAAAAAAATTGGGAATGGCGGGCCGCATATGTATATACAATTGAGAGAAATACTCTACCTGTGTAGAATGCCTTTTAATTCCTATTTACACTGTATTATAATCGTGTTTCTTTCTTTTTTCCACACTCCACGTTAAGGAATTAAAACAAGAGTTAGCAAATTTTCAAACCAATTTTACGATTTTTTTTTAAAATTACTGTTGCCTTTTTATATTAAAATATCCTCACAAATATACAGTTGTACTTAATGAGCAGTATTTTATTTTTTACACTCGTGCATAGTGTTCCGGAACTGTGGAACTAGCTTACCGGTACTAGTTGTTATCCTTGTGACTGTGTCAAATTATAGTCAGTCAAAATCGACCAGTAATAATACTTGTTTAGTTTCCACAAAAGAAAATGCTTGTTCACTGAATGAGACAATATATGTTCCGGAAGTTAAATGTCGGGACGAGAGAAACTTGCCCTTGTGGAGCATCACCAGAGAATGCTGACCATGTCCTTCAATTGTGCATTCTAAATCAAGAGACCCGAACATAGAACCAAAACTATTCAGATATAGGATTACTGATCTGAACTCTCCAACATGTAAAATGAGAACAAAGAAGAAGAAGAACAGATGGATGTGTACCCAAATAGTGTGAACAGCAGCAATTTTTTTTTAAAGTGTGGAAATACAGCTTCTGGCACCCGTGGAAGTAAAGACTGGAACTTCTCTTTGCTTGGAGTTATGTCTTCTGGAGCTGAATCAGCTTCTGCGCTAAATGATGAGCTGATGGTATTGAAAACTGGTTATTGACGTTTTAAAATTTGCTTTTATAAATTGCACAATGAGAAATCTAAATAAGTGTTGTACTTTTAATCATTTCACTAGAAATAGTTTCACCTTTCAGGAAAGGAAAATGACAAAACCTGTTATCTTTTGCTTGCTTGTAGAGATAGGAAAGCTTTGTTAGAAAAGATTTAATATGCATTTACATTTCAAATGCAAAAAAAACCCATTGCATTTGCAATTATGAAACACATGAAATCTGTCCTCATTATAAATATTGGTAACAAAGTTACAGTCAATGTCCTTCAAGTAACTTTCCCATGCTAGGATAGCGGATACATAGAATTATTTTGTACCTAAATCAGAAATACCTGTGGTAAACAACCCTAGTTCTAATAAATTTGATTGTTATGTCATTTTGACCCACCAAAAAAAAAAAGTCATAGACTATGAGGCAGACGGGCCAGCAATGGCCAGCGCCCGTAGTTTTGCCATCACTTTGTAATGCGCACGCCAACAGACCATTGAAGTCGATGTCATAGGTATGCCGACATTCTGTGCTGTCACACAGGATCTTACTTCTAACTTAAATAAAAGACAAAATAATCAATGGGAATTATTTCATTTTCTGGCTAGTTCAAAGTCGTCCAGAATATAATCCAAGTATTAATAGAAGACTGAGGCTCGCCATCAGAGTCTGTTGGGAAATCAAATTGAAATCTTGATAACAGTTAAACACGAATGTGACAGGTCAAAAGCTTGCTGTCAGAGTCACTCAAATTTATCACAGCATTAATCATTATTTACTATTATGTCTTTATTTTATTTTAATTATTTCCCAATCCTATCCCCAATTTCTCCACCCGCCCCACCTTTGCCTCTTCAGGCTAGACTTGGTCCACCACCTTGGCGTCTTTTCATTTATCTGCCCCTGATCGGGGAAAGGTAAACACAGTCTCTTTTGTCTTACCCGCCGGATGTCTGACAACCGCAGTGGACAACACCTTGGGTGGAATGCAACCAATCTTTCGACACTACTCAACTATTTATCGGATTATTTACCTGCCTACTCATAAGGCATTATCCGCCTATTTATCGGATCACTTGCCCACTTGCTATTGAGTATCATCTACTGCCTACGTGGATCTACTCAACTCAACTACTTGGCGCTATCGGATCTATTTGCCCGCCTATTCGACAGCCCACCTGTCAACTTATTAGATGTAGACCCAGAGTCTGTGCGAGACGTCATAGCTCCGCCTGAACTTCGTAACTCACTGGACATATCCTGTTCGCTACGCTGCCCCGGCAGATCAGCTCTGTCCGCAGCAACCTTGTGCCTACGGTAGACGGCCACCCGCCCTAATGTGCCCACTACAGATATCAGAACTTTGGATTGAGACTCCCTCTACCCGCTAGAGCGCCACCTCCAGCTGCAGAACCTCAAGCCAGGACACAGCCAGCTGCGACCCAAGCAGGACAATCAGCAAAGTTCAGAAGAAAAAGTGATATACTCTCTTATTAAGTGCAAGAGTGATGATTAAACATAGTATTCACTAGAGATAGATGCAAACCCTCCCCCTTTTTATTCTTATATGTGAATATTTATGAAAATAAATATTCAATCATTTTTAACTTTGTATCCTTCTTTCATTGCTTGTTTTGTTGCGTGCCTGCTCCCGATTTATATGCTGACGGGTTGGTGTGTGATAGTTTCAAAAACAATCATCCCCTAGACATTAAACGCGCCAAATACACGTCACATTCCCCAACCTGTCACAACGAAACAGAGGATTCTGCATTCATTCTTGTAACGGAATGTTTGACGGCAACTTTGAGATGGTATATTACATCTAGACATTGTACAATATAGAACGATGGAAATAAATCTTACATTATTGAAATATATGGCTGTGAATGAGCGTTTTTTCCCCTGTATAGTCTTTCTCTTCCTCATGCTTTTTTTTTTACAATACAAATAGAAACGAACAATAATATATTTGTCTGTAGTTCTAAAATTCGGAGGAAGGCGACACTCAACTTGAGCAATCGATGGGCATAAACAGAAAAAAGGTTAAAGTCAATGGGCATAAAAAAGCTAACATAAATTAGGAATGATGCGGATTAAAGGTTAATATGTGGATATAAGAAATAGCCTTAGATTATATTTATGTTTAGTGGTCTTCCAAACTTGAATTGAAGTGAATGTTTAAGAAAAATGTATAATTAAATTTTGATCTACATGTCCATCTCTCCGTCCTTATTTCACTTTGTCGTCACATTTTCATTCAGTTGGAAGGACAAATAGATATCTGAAGCTGAGCTGGATAGCTACCACTTCGTTTTTAAGTACACATTGAAGTATCGAAGCTGCACTCAAGATATAACACATATCTCTCGATGTTTAAAAATAAAACCATTAAATACAGTGTGGCATGGAAAAATGACCTTTGACCTGGATGTTCCAAATTTCATTGTGGAGGGTTAAGTCATAAGTAAGTCATATTAATGGTCCGAAAATAGTTAACCCTAACCCTAACAAAATAACATTAAAAGGACATAAAAAATATGAAGACAACTAGATGTCGGTTCCATTTTGCGACAAATGAAACACAGTTCTTGAATTGAAAGCAGTGGTGCTGAACTTTCTAAACCGGGGAGAAGTGCATATAATTTTCTGACACACATGTCGCGGGCCGCATGATAGCAAAAAGTTGGCGGGTAAAAAAACAACAACTGATTTTCAACGGCTTCATTGTGGACTGCGGACATAAGTTTTATAGGTCAGACACTTCAGGACTGAAGTACCTATACTAGTAGAATACAAAAAACACTAAACCATGTCTTACAAATAGAAAAACAAAACCTAATGAAATACTCAGAAAGACACATAGATATATGCACATTTCTTATTCTTTACGCTAGGCCAAATTGGTACAAGTGCTTCTTATTTCTTAGTTCCATTAGAGAATGGAATGGGTTACCTGAATAAGCCAGGAAAACCAACGACTTAGCAGAGTGTAAGTCGTTGATTAACATGCATGACTAGATCGACACATGAAATGCTTAAATAAAAGGAAGTTATCCCTTTTAAATTAAATATATTCTAGATAGTTGTCTGAGCCAGCCAAGAAAACCAATGACTTGGCATGACTAGATGCATGTCGCGTAGGACGTAATCACCTTCTATTTTGAAGTAACGTATTTTATAAGATAAGATATCACGTCACGGCCGTCGTTTGGGCATCCATCTTATAAAGTTTCAGTTTCAAGCCGTCAAGGATGTATTAGCCAGAATGTCGCGGCTTCAGAACAAAAGAAAGCTTAGGTATTAAATAACTGAGATAGTATAATAAAAAAAAAGGGTTCCACTCCAATGCATTCGTTACGTAAGCTTTCCTCAGTTGACTTCATTACACGCTCCAGTTGCCATATAACTACTGGTGAGAGGTGGGGTGATTAACTAAGAAGTATGCATCTTACTTAGAAAATCTAATGATTGACTGTAGTCGATAAGTAGGCTACAACAGATCGATGAATGTGGAACGTGGATAAATATATCCATTCCATCATCTAGGGAACTTGTTCTTTTAATGAAAGAGGAAAAGCTGGGAATACGTCTTACGTGGATAAGACCTTCGAAATAATTTCTTCCCCATAGATTTAGAAAAATCGATCTTTTAGTATTAGCATCGAAAATTTTTCACGCCCCCATCGCCCCACTCCTTCAAGCACTGTAAAGACGTGGCTGTGACTCGAATGTCATTCAGTTATGGGAATTGATCTAGCGACGATGAGGTTGGTCATTGCTCCGGAAGTGATTAGGAGTCGAATTGAAGCAGTGTCGTCGACAGGTTGTTTTTTTTTGTGTGCCATGCTGGGCGGATCATAAATTTGCTGATTTCGCCGTACAACAAAAACAAATGCCTACCCTACTAGAGACTTCGCGTAGAAATGAGATGTTGTGGTTCTCATCTTCAGGCATGAATACAACATCAAAGTTGTCGGTGGAACACACAAACATATGTTCTTTAAATTACTCGATACGTGCTTCACTCCATGCGAAACATCTTGAGACGTCAATGAAACATATTTTTACATCTTGAGATGTCAATTAAACAGATTATTACATCTTGAGATGTCAATTAAACAGATTATTACAAAGCTCATATTAACTCTGTCTTCCTGTCTGTCTGGTGCAAATATTTACAAGCTATTTCTACCACGTCCAATTCTCGGATCAGGTTAAAACTGCGCGCAATTATTTTTGTCCCAAGTCGAAAATTTATATCGAATTCAGGTAAAAAAAAAAAAAGAAAGAGGAACTTATTTCATCCATAAACAATAAATACGTTAAGAATCAGTATTTCTTAGCACAAGATAAAAATTAGCTAACAATCATTTCAAAGTAACTGGCATATCATTTCAATTTCTGATAAGAAAAACACATTATTAACGAATGTAATTTTTTTCGAATTAAATTTTTATCAAAGTCTAGAAGAAGAAAGGAAATTTTGTGTGCGAAATTACCTTTTATTTTCATTTTTTTTTTCCATGTCTCACTTTTCTTCTCTATTTGTTTCCTCTCCTTTGAAATTGAAGAGCTCCTACTATGTCCGGCTAGGGTCGCCCTCGTACCCATCCCACGGAACGCTATTTTAAGTCTATCCTAGGGCGAAAGTCATCGAAACTTTAAAAAAAAATATTTTTCACTAAGATTGGGTTTGAAACAAAAATAGAAGTTAGCTGGAGTTAGTGAGATGGATGGAGAGATCCAAAGGAGGTATATTTACGGGTTGGGGGGTTGACAAATGACATTACGTCAGACTTCCGTTTCTTACTTTCCATGGCGCCGCAGCTATTAGAAGTCACGTGGACAAAGGGCACATAACTCGTGAGCAGTAATAAATCAAGCAGACGCAGGAGTTGCAACTTTTATCTTGAACCTAATGGAGCGTAAATTGATAACGTTTTCCCCCGTGGAGCGTGATAACTACGTCTGGTACACGCAGGGGCGGAGCTGGGGAGCGACAGAGCTACCCGTTCTGAGACATGACAATAACTAGAAAGAACGTTAGTGATTTAGAACTAAAAAGAAAAAAATATCTCAATTTAAAAAAACAATTTTGCTAAAATATTGGAAGATGGTCCTGGTGAATCCTACAAGAGTTGAAAATCGAATAACAATCTTTATATATAATTCTCTTCATGGCTCAAGAGTAATGCAAAAATCACTCTTTCATTTCTAGAGCTACCCCGCGTAATTTTAGAGGGCTGGGGAGAACAAGAAGTATTCACCCGTCACTAAATAGCAAGGCCGGACTTAACCTTTGTGGGGCCCTATGCGAAACGGATTTCGCGGGGTCAAGTTTGGGTAGGGATACGGATAATAAGTGAAAACTAAGAGTTTGTATTAGAAAATAAATTCGTATTTGCATTTTATGCATTCTTTACTACGTACAGAATTATTCTACGAGCCTTGCGTGTAGAAAAGTCATACAGTTTATCATAAAAATTCTATTTCCTATATAGATCACGCTGAATAGCAAGAATTATCAAATGTTTCAATTTATCTACGATAATTTTTGACCTCAAGTAATTATTCATTAGTGTGAGGCACGTGAAGCTTTCACTAGATTCCACAATTACATTTATTGCATAATGCCGTTTTTCTATCGCGCGTAGGATTGGCGTTTACCATATTGAATGACACCCCAAAATGACAATTTTGTCTATATATTTCAGGAAATTTGTATCAGTTTTCAAAAGATTTTAATAATTTCCGGATATTTCCAGGACTTTTTCGAATATTTTGCAATTTCAGGAGATTTCCAGGAGCTCCTAGTAAATCAGGAGGCCTCGGGAAATCTGTTATAAGTTATACAATGGTTAAATTTAATATACACCTAGAATTAGCGCAAGCTCTATGAAAGTGCGGGGCACACTGCGGACGCATAGGTTGCAGTGGCTTAAGGCCGGCCCTGCAAAATAACGGCGTATATTACGCCGCCGGTCGACTAGTAATAATAATTACATTTGAATAAAATGTTATCTGGCCTGGATAAGTTTAGCTTGATAAGTATATGAAAAAGGGCAAAGTAACTAGTATCAAGAAAATTTCTATGAAGAATTGTACACTACCAAGCTTTATAAATATCTTGGAATTTATCTCTGTCACGCGGGTTACGCGGCAAGGTGCCAACAGAAGTGTAAATAGGACGTTTATAAACGCGATGACTTCTCGAAGTTTAGAGTTTCTACGAGAAGATTGCATTTGTGAAAGGGACATAATTCAGTTCCTGTACAATTACTTTTTTAAACTTTAGATTTGAAAACTTAGAGGAGATGAGCTTGTTGTGGGGTCTTAACAGTCAGTCTGAACAGTTCATAAGTTTCAATTTTCGTCTTAAGTGTAATTTAAAGAATTTAATATTGAATTTGAATATAAAGTGTATTATAACATTAATATCTGATACGTGTGCTCAATCTTTGCATGACTTTATCTCAGGGAATTCAAATATTTTATTTTGTAAAAAAGTAATTCTATTGTTTCTTTGCCTAAACCAGGCGCCACAAAACATTACATAGTCGAACTAACTTGACAATTTTGATATAACGGCTTTGATTACTTCAAAGAGTCGCAAGTATCCACTTGCCTGCCCTTACAGTGCATTATGTTTAGCAAGTAACCAAGTACTAAATATAGCCTTTCATTACAAAGCTTACAATCAACTCTTTTTTTCTTTCCGACTGGTACAAATTTTGTAAACGTTATTTCTCCCACGTCCCATTCTAGGATCAAATAAAGACTTTGCACATTTATCCATTGTCGATGACAAAACATGAATCACTAAAAACAAATTGACCAATTATTTTATCAATTAGTCGTAAAAAATAAATTTCGTTTTATATAGAGACAGTGCTAACTAAGGGAAAATTAACCTCTTTAGTGAATTAGGTCTTTACTAAAAATTGAAAACCAACAAAAGGTAACCATAAAAAATTCTATTGTCATAAATACTTCTTTAGTTTAGCCGCTTCCATTCACTACATACAAATTTCGCTCCACCCACTGACTCCATGCTACTCTTTCCCTTAGAATGAGCCCATAACGTACAATGAGATTTCAATCCAAGATGGGGGGTGGGGACTATTTCGGTGTGATAATAAACTATTGAGAGATGGAGAAAAAAAAACAAATACACTGATGATCACAAAATTATCTGGACTGACTTGAATTAAAAACAAGGGATAACAATCTTATTTTTGTTGTCGTTATGACGTCATCAAAGATTTGTTGTCCAAGTGATTATCAGGTCAACGCGCTCTTCTGAGCATGATTTGGCTTCTGGAAGAATTGGTTATTGGGTCACAGTGACTTTTCTTTTGGGTGAGATTATCTCCCTTTTCTTTATTTGTATCGCTGTGATCTGCATGGCAATGTTTACTTCTAAATATTAATTCATCGTTAGTCAAGGTCATATAATTCTTTTTTAGCTCAAATATTTCTGAACTAAAATATGTCTCTCCAGCGGACTGAAAGTAACGAACACATAATGAATGCATGTTTAGTGAGCTAAGTAAGAAAATGAAAGTAGAAGATATATAGACTTGTATCACTAAGTTACAGACACTTAGGCTTCTATCACTGAGTTAAAGATACAGAGACATGTATCGCTATATTAAAGAAAAATACATAGACTTTGTATTTCTAGGTTAAAGAAAGGCAAATATCACTACTTAAAGATACATAGGCTTGTTTCAATAAAGAAACAGAGAATTGTATCACTGTTAAAGAATGCTTGGACATGCTCATTTTGTCTTGTATTCGAATAGTTAACCTACTACAGGATCGATCCAAAAAGATTGTATTTGATGTGTTAAACCTAATTTAGAAAGATTGTATTTGATGTGTTAGACGTAATTCAGATTCGATCCAGAAAGATTGTTTTTGATGTGTTAGATTTAATTCAGAATCGATCCAGAAAGATTGTATTTGATGTGTTAGACCTTTAGTTTGTGCACCGGATACACCAAAAAACTTCGCCATGTATGAAAAATCTCCGATTGTCGTTGAAGATGTTCTTGTTTAGAAAATGATATAATTCATCAGATGCTGGATGTTCTACTTCGTATCAAAAGAAAGAAAACATGTCTAAACTTACATAGGCAAGTATGGGCATCTGCCAAGCCGCTGCCACCCTGCTTTCCACTTCACAGGAATCTTCTGGTCCAAAGAAGGCCACAGCCCCAGACTTCCATTGTTCTACAAAGAAAGATATTTTGGCTGTTTAATATTTAACAATGATTTTTAACAAAAGTTAAAAAAATAATTAAAAATGAGCAGGTTGGTAAGCGAAATATTGGGAAACTTGGTGTGCAAAACAATTAATAAATTAATAGCAACACATTTACAAATATAAAGAAAATGATCACAAGAAATTTAACAGTAAACAAGGATCCCAAGACATCCCAAAACATATGAAAGTTTAGAAAAAAAGGGATCACATGACATAAAACTAAAAAGAAAAGTGGTGAATGCATTCATTTTTTTTAAATTAATAATTTAGTATTTAAATTTATGTAAAATATAAACTGCTGATTTTTTTTTAGACAGTTTTTATTGAGAACACAATTTTAAATATCGTCTATTTCCGGTTTTAAAATATTTTCCCATACCCTATGCAAAAAATAATTCTTAAAAAAAATAAACATTTTGAGAAAAAAATAAAACTTAAGATCTAATACTAATTTTAAAAAAGCTTTAAAAAATAGAACGATATATCTAGTTTAAAATTATATACTTTTAATTCCTTTAGAATATAAATAAATTTCAAAAATAATCAGATGAACTTTACATCATCTGCCCTATAGACCACAAGGTCTGAAAGGGGGAACTTTACTTTACACATCCGATTTTCACTAAAAAAAAATATTCACCACGCTCTAGTACTCGTTCTAAACGAGAGATGATAGAAAAGTTTTTTAAAAAACTGTTGCTAGCATCCCAACAGACTACCCTACTTAGGACTAAAACGTCAAAGACACCCTGTACTGCGGTAGCAGCTAGTGGGTACACGAAACCTCCATTGAAGTGATCGAACTCATTATTGACCCAAGGAAGAAAATAAATTCGGACATGCGTACAATGATTCTCAAAAGTTTTAGAGACAACAGGCATTAGTTCTAAATTGATTAGGATTGTTAAAAATAATAGTTTAAAATATTTTTTTGGGACTAATTATTTTTTAGATGTTTTTTGATGATTCAAATATTATTATATTATGAGAATCTCTTTCTTATTGTACACGAATCTCTGAAGTACATGCATCTCTGGTGTACATGAATCTCTGGTCACCTGGTGTACATGTATCTGGTGTAGCCTAAAACATTTTATAAACATACAGAGTATTGGCGATGTTTTGCTGGTGTGATAATAACTCAGAGTCAGATTTGTGTCACTAGTATAACAGACCAATAGAAGCATTTTCTTAAATGACCTTTAGTTTTTTAATTCCTACAAAAATCTCACAATTGCTTCATGCGGGGAAGGTGAGCTGTGGAAGTTGGAAGTGGTCAACACATCGGCCCCAGGAGGCATGAGCCACAAGTTCAAATTCAGATCGTTAGCTATTTTTTTTAACGTTTGTGTCATTTCCTGTTTCAATTCTTCTAGCTAGCATATAAGGAAGAAGCATCCTGGTTTGCAACACAATGTAATCTATAAGAAACTGATTGAAGTCTACTTTCTACGTGACTTCTTGACGCTTTGCTTGCTTCTACAGCATATCAGTTAACAATAGTACGTGGCTTAAATAGTAGGTAAGTCTCGTAATGACCAAGTTTGGTATGATCTATTAGTTGTGTTTGAATCAGCAACACATCGTGTTATGTCGGACATAGACTTTTAACGTTGACACTTTTTACAATGTCATGGTAATACTGAGCAGTCAGTCACACAAATACTAATCATCTATGGTTACAGCTGCCACGCTCGGGCTAGGTGTCAGGAAACTAATATCTCCCTTTATTTGCACCTGTGTGTTACTGTCCTTTTTTGTAATATTTCATAATAGACAGATAATAGATTGGTCTATATATAGATAGAGATGTGTCCATGTAGACCTATGTATACCTAGACTTCCCAATTCAATCCCATAAATCATGGATGAGGACATCTGCTGCCTCGATTTCGCACCGATCTTTGGCACGCGGGTAATTGCCATATTTCAGTTCCCGGAAATAGATGATCACGAAGGCTTTATGCTGACGGGAAGTGATTCGGGAGGAAAAGGCTGATTAGATTACTAGATCTAACGTCTGAAACTAAAACACGTATATTTAGATGCTGAACCTTTTTTTTTTTATATATATATATAAAGATGACCTTTGACCTCCATTGGAACCATTTGTATTTGACTTTTGGCAACACATGTATTTGAACGAACAGACAGCCACACACTTAAATTCAGATATTTTATTGAGATCTAGGAATAAGTAAACAACGTAATTGTACGAATGTAACTTTGGATTCTGGGGGTCGGAAAAAATCTTAATTTAAAAAAATGAAAGGCGCGAATAAATGGTACAAGCAAATGGAGCAATAATCTTCCCAGACGAAGAAAGTTTTGTTGTTTTTTTTTAGTAGGAGATTGATAAGTTTTAATACTTACATTTAACTCATACGTTGTTGTTTTTACATAGCTGTAATATAAGTTTAGTTTAGAGCAACGTGATAGAGTAACGTGATAGAGTAACGTGATCTTTACCATTGGCTATCAGGCTCTCATTAGCTGTCTCTCGCACTCTCACTCAATCTCTTTATTTACTCTGCTGTAGATGCCTCTCTCTCTCTCTCATTCTCTCTGGCTCTCTCCCACTCTCTGGCACTATCTCTACCTCTATGTCTACCTGCAGACCTAAAATCAAGTAGCTATGTCACATCTCCAGAAACTTGTCTTCTGTTTCTTATTTTATAAACCGCTACTGTACGGCAGTGAGTCGTGGACTGAAAATAAGTCCAACGTAGACAAATGATTACATGTATGTTGTAGCTTCGCCAGGGAGAGCTGGTCATTACATTATGTTGTAGCTTCGCAAGGGAGAGCTGGTCATTACATTATGTTGTAGCTTCGCCAGGGAGAGCTGGTCATTACATTATGTTGTAGCTTCGCCAGGGAGAGCTGGTCATTGCATTATGCTGAAGTTTCGCTAGGGAGAGCTGGTCATTGCATTATGCTGAAGTTTCGCTAGGGAGTGCTGGTCATTGCATTATGCAGTATCGCTAGGGAGAGCTGGTCATTACATTATGTTGTAGCTTTGCCAGGGAGAGCTGGTCATTGCATTATGCTGAAGTTTCGCTAGGGAGAGCTGGTCATTGCATTATGCTGAAGTTTCGCTAGGGAGAGATGGTCATTACGTCTCAACCTTCCAAGAGACGTCTCTGGGGAGTTTATCCTTCCTTAGAGGTCTCTGTACTTCTATATAGTTGTGAAAGGTGGACACTGAATGCTGAGGCTGACAAAAGAATTCGTACCTTTGAGAGTAAATGCTACAGAACAATGCTAGGTATCAGATACCAGGTAAAGAAGACAAATGTGTTTGTACTTTTAGAAGTCATTACTCTGGCTGGGATAAAGGAGTAGCTCCTAAATTTTGAGCTGGTTTTCTCATATTGTAAGTCATGACTTAAGTCATCCTTCAAGGTACAGTGGTGGGAGCACGAAAAAAGGGTCTTCCAAAGAGAAGCAGACTGGACAATGTAAAAGCATGGACCGGCTAAGAACAGCTGCTGACCGGGAAAAGTAGAGAAATTTCGGTTAAGCAAACTGTCACAACACCCATGTGACGAAAGTTAAGGGACAGATGATGATTACGATGATGAATTTGGCCCAAAACTATCAGTAACAAAGTTCTCTTCCTGTAAATTTAAAAAAATTAAATGTTATACAGTGCTTCAAGTAAGAAAAGCTGTCTATACTTCTTTTTTTAGCACCATGTCTATAGTCCAACCCACATTTGAAACAGCCAAATATAATCTCCTAGATGAAGAAGTAAATTTAGATACTCGGAGGTTACTCCGAGACAACCTTTCGTACAGATGTGTGAGATGCGTGACTACTTGGCTTTTTATCATTCTATCTAGTATAAAAATATCTCAGTATCATTGCTTTACATTCACTGAAGTACTACCGGCTAAGAGTTTTTATACAGCTAGTAAGGACTTCATCCTTGATTTGTTTTTAATACAGGTGAAGTTGGACAATATTGATTGTCAACACTATCAAAACATTTTACATATAGCTGTCCATCAGTCTTGCTATCTATCTAAACTCGATTCTCTTGTAATCTAAATGAAAAAATATTTTACTATTTGTCCTATTTCATGTAAAAAAAAAATTTATCATGGTTAAAATAAGTGTATTAAAAATGTTCAGCTAATGGTGGGTACCGGGGAAGGGCGTGGTCGAGTCCAAATCTGATCAAACGATTAATTGTCATCGCGTTTTCTCATTTGAATAGCTCAACGTCTTGTGTGGCTAGGCGAGACTACCTTGATAACTAGATGATCCTTCAGATTGTCAAATGTGTCATATTTCTTTGAAACATTGACTTCTAGCTTTAATTGGCTTAAACATAATTCTATTGATAGTCAAACTGAAAATGCACAAATATATTTTATTATATGTATATGTCTGCATGTGTGTGTGTATGAACTATATAATACATGAGCTTTTTTAATTCTCTGTGTGTTCAACATTTATTCTACCCAGGGCCGTCTTAGGTCACTGCAACCTATGCGGCCGCAGTGGGCCCCGCACTTTCATAGGCCCCGCGCGATGCAAATTCAAGGTGTAAATTATTAAATTAAACCATTTTAACTTATTAATAAAGGGTTCCTGGAATTCTCCTAAAATTATAAAATATAATAAAAAGTCATGAAAATCTCATGAAATAATTAAAATCTTCTGAAAACTGATGCAAAACTCCTTAAAACAGACAAAATTGTCATTTCGGGGTGTCATTCAATTTGGAAAACGCCAATCCGGTGGGAAGCGTGGTCGAGAGGCTAAGTGCGCTTGGCATAGAAGGGGTTTGAGGTTCGACACCCGACTCGGGCAGAGTTGGGTTTACTGAGCGCCTAACTAAAGGCAGCACGGAAAACCAACTTCTAGATACCCCCTCCCCCCCCCCCCCCCCACCGGTCCACAAATGAGATTGGAAGTGCTCTGAGCATGCTATAAGATACCCCCTCCCCCCCCCCCCCCACCGGTCCACAAATGAGATTGGAAGTGCTCTGAGCATGCTATAAGATACCCCCTCCCCCCCCCCCCCACCGGTCCACAAATGAGATTGGACCAAAGCGCTCTGAGCATGCTATAAGCATGAAAGTAGTGCTATATAAAAGCAATAATAATAATAATCCTACTCGGGATTTAAAAAAAACGAAACAGCACTGTGTCAGCTTTCATTGAATAAAAATGTAATAATAAGCCGAATTTTAACCAAAACAAGAAGTTCCAAGACTTAATTTACTTTAGTAGTCACTGGCTTTTTGTTGGGAAACTACTTTCGTAAAGCTAATTTGAAAGCGATTTTGTACTTAGTAAAGTATAAATAAACTGCAAAGACGAATTTATTTTTTAATACAAAATCTTAATTTTCACTTATCCTTGTCACAACCCAAATTAGGCCCCGCGCAATCCGCTTCGCATAGGGCCCCGCAGGACAGGCCCTGATTCTACCTAATCACGTGTGGACGAAAGAAAATATCTCTTTGGTCATAAAATAGTCTACACAAGCTAATGTATTTTCCTGTTGTAGGTTAGAGTGTAGCTCGACGTTTCCAGACGAAACAATGGAGGTTCTAAATATTTGATGTCATCATTTTTCTTCTCTAGCTCCAGTTGGAATAACCTTCCCAGTGTGCATTCCGGGCTCACATAGGTCTCACCAGCCACACGAGAAGACACAAAACCCAAGTGCAATGCCCTCAGCCCCCTGGATGACAAAAGTGGTCATCATCGAACCACGATGGACGAGCTATATATGTAATCATTAGTTTCAAGAGATGATTCTGTGCACATCCATTTGTATGCATTAACAGCTTCACTTTCACTTTAATTGGTACAAATAAGCTTTTTGGCAGGTTCATTTGTACATCGCTTTTACGCATGAAGGGCTCAACTTCAAAACTAGCATTTAAATTACGATCATTTCATTAAGTCGAGCAGATGTTCAAGGTCAACTAAGCAAGATCAAGGACGTTCAATTGAACTTTAATGTTGCCAACTAAAAGGTGCAAACGGAAGTGCTTAGAACATTTGAATCTGCAGTACTAAAAAGTGTAAACCAATGATTAAAAAAAACACGAAAACATTTTATGGATTTCTCGCTATATATATACATTTCAAAAAAATATGTAGACAAAGAATAAAATAGAGTTACAAATGTAATAGAACAATTAGTCACTACTTTCAATGAAACCAAAGAAAAATACGTCTCCTTGTTACTATGTTGTAAATTGAACATTTCGTTCACTCTGCGATCTTCTCTCTTCCTAATTAAAGTTTGACATTTCTAGATTTCCGAGGCTTAGAAAAATGACTCGAGTCTGCCTCTAGCCAGTGACTCACAATTTTTAAAGCGAAACAATTTATCGTCTGTTGGACTAATCCCAAGTCATTTTTAGAAACTTGTCCTCGAGCGTGGCCCACAGTGAGGGATTGTCTGGAAGGCAACTAGAGACAAAGTCTGACATTCTGACATATAGTGCATAGAGTAAACATTTTTTGTTTTTTTAGCGAGATAGAATTTGAAATAAAATTTGTAGTTTTTCTTTGCATTTTGTGAATATATTGAACTACAGTATCTAGAGTTGGATATGGGTTAGACTTAATTATATATTTGGTCACTATTGGCTTGTATTGCTGTTTCGCTTGGTGATGACAGAAGTCGATCGTCTTAATGAGAAAAATCATTGGACCCTACTAATACATGACTAACAGTTTAATTGTATTGACGTTTTAAAGCGTATGTAAATTTCAATGTTGTCTGTTGCATTTTACGTCTCGGGGGATGATCTTTTTCATTTGCAAACTTCTTGTGTGACTTAAGAGGCCAATCCTTGATGCACAGTTGCGGTCACACGTTCGGCATATGTAATCACCAGGCGCCGTTGCATTTTAACCCTTCTTTCTTCTGCTGTTGTCTATGACATCTGCAATCCGAGACCCTTCCTTTGTGAAACACGATGGCCCGTGGAAGATGGCCAAGTAACAGGGGCCGTAACACAACAAATATCTTGATAAATTTTGATTTTCATGTTTTGTGGAACTATTTCGAAGTAAAATATTAGTAACCATCGCTTACCTTTTCCTTAACGTAGCCATTCATTCAAATAGTAACCATTATTGCGTCTTTGATAATTTCATATACTTTAATAATAGCTATATTCTAAGGTTGTTGGTAATCATAGTTTCTAATAATTCATGCCCTCATTGTGTGCTTAGGTCAGCGAGGTCATTACAGGTCTTTGTATTCTACTTACAGATTATAGGAGGTAGAGTTAGAGATAGTCAACTGATAAAGTTATAGGAAGAAAATATAATGGCCGTTTAGTATGTAGAATGCATTTTATAGTTAATATGTATACAATCTAGTACAAGTTGTTTTTTTATTTAATATATACATGTGATTGGACATATTTAAGAAATTACCTAAACATTGTTCAAGGATTATGTTTTTATTATTCATTGAAGACCAAACTATAGGTGTGCAGGTCTCTGTGTTGCGTTTGTTTACTTCTGATATGTGTGCGGACGTGTAAGATACACAGTCATGATAACTGGATTTAGATTTTTAAAAATCTAACTCAAGTGAAACACCTAGAGTGTTAATTAGGCTGCTACAGTAGCGAAACACACAAAGAGTTAAGGGTAGCGAAAGTACTAAGGGAAGAAATAACATTCTAAGTACCAAGGGTAGGGAAAACACAGCAAGTACTCAAGGTGGCGAAAATACTACACGTACTAAAAGAAACATGCTTTCTACACACAAGTTGAATTCTCCAGGCTGTCATCTACTACACATCGACTGTATCCGCTTTTCAATTATTCTCTGTTGTAAACAATGAATCAAAATCCTATTTCTCTTCGGACTAGTTTAATCATACAATCATTCATACTAATAAGTCACAGTCACGGCAGTCCCGTAGTACCATAACCAGAACTAACCGTTCGTTTTACAAAGAATTGCTTTGTAACAAAGCTTGTATCAGCTCTGTCTGTGTCTGTCTGGTAAAATGTTTTACACGTTATTTCTCCCACACCCAAACTCGGATCAAGTTGAAACGCTGCACAATTATTCATTGGCCTAGACAATGCAAGAATCAATTTCAAACAAAAATAGCCAATTAGTCAATTAACTACAGGTTATTAAATATTTTGTTTGATACCAACAAGGGGTATAAATTCTTCAGTATCCACAGATATGGCTAAATATGAGTTAGCCTCAATTGTAAGTACGAATACCGAGTGGTATAAAGTTCTAGTCTGAGAAAGATTTGAACTTTGGAAGACTGAAGACGCTCCTCCTGCATCCGTCTCATGTTTGCGCCTGTCTCAGAAATGCGGCATATATCTTCGATTTCCACATGTCTTAAAAATGCGTCAGTCATAGGTTAGCAGCTGTCTCATATTTGCGCATGTCTCAACCTTCGCCAAAGTGTCTCAGATTTGCGCATGTCTCAGACAAAGTGTCTCAGATTTGCGCATGTCTCAGAAAAAGTGTCTCAGATTTGCGCATGTCTCAGAAAAAGTGTCTCAGATTTGCGCATGTCTCAGAAAAAGTGTCTCAGATTTGCGCATGTCTCAGACAAAGTGTCTCAGATTTGCGCATGTCTCAGACAAAGTGTCTCAGATTTGCGCATGTCTCAGACAAAGTGTCTCAGATTTGCGCATGTCTCAGACAAAGTGTCTCAGATTTGCGCATGTCTCAGACAAGTGTCTCAGATTTGCGCATGTCTCAGACAAAGTGTCTCAGATTTGCGCATGTCTCTGAAAAAGTGTCTCAGATTTGCACTTCTCTTACATTTATAATATTACCATTTGAAGGTCTAGGATTTGAACTTATATTTTAAAAGTATGTATCACCATTGAAACATTTCAATTGGTTAACTCCCTGCCAAATGTTTACACTAAAAATAAACATCTCCGTTAAGAAATTGTTCCGTTTTGGTCCTTTCTCGCCCGTTCTTAAAGCATGAACGTCCCATGGATCGTGTCGTTCGTTACTTTATCGCGTAATTTAGATCTTTTTAGACATCGTTTCAACTTTTTTATCCGTAGAATGGGGCGTGTTTCCGGTTTAAAATAAAAGGAAGTGAAACGAATGAAACTGTCCAAGAATGGCCTGGAAATGGATGCTTTTCGGTTTCTTCTCTTTCGGCTTTTTTTCTTTTTTTTTCATCATCAACACACCTCGAGGGCTAAAATTATTCAAAAACCTGAACTAGGCAAATGCGTCTACACCGGCACTTGGTAAAAAAAAAAAGCGTTTTTGTTTTTCTAGAGTTTTTTTCTTTTAATAGTTGTTTTTGTGGTTGTTGTTGATGATATTGTTTTTTTTAGATCGCAATTGAAATGCTTTAGGACTTTGCTTTACTTATCCAAAAACAGTAACGAAGAGAGTAACAAAAAATACAAATGGTTTAATCTAATTCGCAGCAGAAGTAAGGAAACAAAAATCTATTTTTTAACCCATTAGGCTTTATTCAGGAACTACTCATTTAGTTCGGACACATAATTAATTTTGATTTGTGCTACAATAATTATGTCCTAGTTGTATCGTTCTAATTTTGAAACGTGGCGTGTTAATGTACCTCAGGAAGTGTTGTTTTTTTTAATCGTTTCTTAAATTCAACAAAGCATTTACCTAAAAAACAACAACGTTTAAATGTATTTAAACCTCATTGTGCAGTTAGGACGATGGTTGCGGACTGATGCGAAATCAAACTCTGTCTCTTTTAGAGCGCATGTAATTTACAAGAGAATACAAAACGTAAACATAAAATCATGTCGGGAAATTATACATGAGTTGAGTTATTTACTTCATTATACATTGAGTTGAGTTATTTAGTTCATTGTACATTGAGTTGAGCTATTTACTTCATTATACATTGAGTTGAGTTATTTACTTCATTATGCATTGAGTTGAGTTATTTACTTCATTGTACATTGAGTTGAGTTATTTAGTTCATAGTACATTGAGTTAAGTTATTTAGTTGACTATGTACAAATCAAATATGTGATTTACTGCATTAAGATATCAATAATATATTTAATGACGTTTTTGAAAGTGCATCCATTTAGTCTATCAAAGGTGTACCTGACATTAGTCAATTACCATCTTTACATCAGGTTATGGTGACCTTACAGTAATTGTCAGGGTGATAGCCCCCCCCACACACACACAAACAACGACCGTATCCCACAAGAATCCAGACGAATGCTAATGGCATCTTTAAAGTCCTCTTTACTTTGTATAACAAAACAGACTCATTAAACTGTCTAGAGAGATCGCGGCATTGGGACCCATGCTAGTCTCAATTATATAGGCGTCAAGTCCGGCAGGAATCATGGCCTATAAATCGGAACTTCAGGCTCTCTCAACAAAGCTAAAAGTACTTGTTGGTACTGTAACCATTTCCCAGGAGATCAAAACATCAGTACGCTGTTTCTTATAGACACACTGTGTATTGTACTCTGTTTCTTATAAACATTACTTTCAAAGGTTGTGTAGAAAATGATGTAATGGTTGTTTTATAAGGCCTATTCTTTGGCCCCAACCAATGTTAAAACTTCTCAAATCTATATTTCAAAAAGAGTGTCCAATGAAAAGACATTTTCCGGCTAATTAGTCAAAACTAGTTTGTATTTGATCCTTAAATGTACACAGTGACTGAAGTCAAGCTGCTGAATGATGAATTATTAAAACTCTACGTGATATTTGCATTATGTTGGGAAATGATTTGATCGATATATGGTTGGTTCTGTTATTAACCCCTTCACAACTGTCTCAAGAAAAAAAAAAGGAATTAACAGGAAATGACGTGTATATACCATTGGTCAAATTATACATTACTAGCATGCCAGTATTTATGCATTTCAAATGAATTTAGTAAATTAATTAAAATCTTTACTTTTCGATGTTCAACATTGTAAAAACAAGACCGTCCGCCGCTAGCGACTCACTAGTAAGTTGGACATATTTTTTTCAATTTTGCAAATTATGCTCAGAATTTGGGTAAAGATGTGTATGACTAACTGTTAGATTGAATGTGTTTGTGTACGTTGGAGGACGGGAGAAAAAGCAGCTTTTTTTTTTTTCTAAATCTAACCCTAAAATATTTAGCTTTAGATGTATTTGAACTTCAAAAGACTTTTTCAAACATAATAACATTGTGAGCAAATAGCAAAAAGTTTTGTTTACAGAATAAATCGTCCACAGAAAGACCACATAGAAATTCTAGTTCATCATTCAGAGTGTGTCCACTTCTTATGCTCTAGCTAAATACCGATTATACTCAAGACGTTCAGATCATATAGCCTACTTTTAAAGCTTCATATCATGTACATATACTGCTCCAGTTAATCAGATTTCGTTCACACATCAGACATTTTATTTAGATCATGATTACATGTATTTCATAATTGATTTTTAGGTTTTTTGGCACATCAGCACAATTTAGACCATGTCGCGCCCATAATCCCTAAAGGTTTATTTCCCCTTTATAGCTCAATAGCTAATTGTGATACAGCTAAGTTATTAAAAATAAGGTCCATTCATAGCTCAAATGATTACATACAAACGCACTAAGAAAGTGAGCAAAAAAAGATGACGAACCTGTGAGTAAATTTAATGAGGTCAGGTCCGAATTGTTGCCATTGCCCAATAGGAAGGCCAAAACATAACCAGGAAGCAGTGACGTGTCATTGTTGATGACCGCGATGGCGTAGGTCATCGCACCGGAGATCTTAGGGCCGGCGGCTAGTTCCGGGTTTTTGGGCCTGGTAAGTGAAGTGATGTAACCCAGCACAATTCTCGTCTTATTGGCTCGAGTTGTGGCGTTAGTGGTGGTCACAGCCGGTGTGGATGTTGGCGTGGTAGTTGACACTGTGGTGAGGACGCTGGACGACTGAGATGCTGTGGAAGTAACGACTGGAGTTGTTGTTGATGCAGCAGCGCATACCATCACGAATAGCAGGCCGATAATACTAGCCCTTAAGACTTCATAAGGATTTCTAAAAACCACTGAAGTAGAACCTGGGGTACCAATCTGGTTTCTTACTATCCAGAACGTAGGAAGATTTAGACAACCAGGACAGTCTCGGGCTAGCGGAACACTCACTGGCTTTTTGTTATGGACATTCTCAAGCACAGCTGTGTAGTGTGACTCTCGTGTGGAGCACATTATGCTTGTATACAGCACATCGATACACTGTGTCTTCTACAAATATCCATAGCTGACAGATTCTCCATCTACATGTTGTGATTTCTCCCCACAGCACAGTTTGGCAAAGCTGCAAGTTAAATATTTTTTTAAAAAGTGACTATTAGCGTAGCAAAGGGTAAAGGCAGTGTTTCCCAAACTGTGTTTCGCGTAACCCTAGCGTTCCGCGAGGCCTGATGGGTGTTCACTGAACTACTGGGATAATTAACTTGTAGGCCACCACGTGAATTAATCTCTCTAAAAAAAATATAGTATTCCGCCAAATATTCAGAATGTTCGAAGTGTTCCGTAAAGGAAACATTTTGGGAAACACTGGGCTAGTGTATGGTCTAAAATTGAAAACAAAAAAATTTGCTTTATGAATAATTAGGTTAAGAGTAGTCTAGTGGCTAGCTGTAAAAGAATGTCCAGTTTAGAATGTTGACTTGAAATTACCTTACCATGCACATAGGATTTGTGACCGAGTGGCGTAAACCGTTGGACTACCTACATAAAGATCGAATTCTAATCCGACTTCTGATGACCTGTTTGCCTAGCACCTTAAGGCAGCACAGAACCCCCCCCCCCCACACACACACACACACACACACGAGTCCACAGAAAAGATTGATCCACAGAGAACTGACCATGAAAGATTGGACCACACAGAACTGACCATGAAAGATTGAACCACAGAGAACTGACCATGAAAGATTGGACCACACAGAACTGACCATGAAAGATTGAACCACAGAGAACTGACCATGAAAGATTGGACCGCACAGAACTGACCATGAAAGATTGAACCACAGAGAACTGACCATGAAAGATTGGACCACAGAGAACTGACCATGAAAGATGTGCTAGGCAAGAAGAATATAGAAGAACACTAAAAGAGCTTAAGCTGGAGATTTATAACTGCCATTACATCAACCTACTCTGTTCATCTTCACGGCTGACATCTAGATCTATGTATCCAAATGTTTAGCTGCTGTTTTTAACCTTATGTATTTTAGCTTTGGCAACTGGAACAAATGTCAATAAATTGTTATAATGTACAATAATTTATTAAAAGTGAAGACAGCTTACAATGTGCTCTGATCCATTCAATCACAATATTAATTTTATAACAGCTAAATGTTTTAATCACTTATTTGACTGACTGAATGATCTGTTGTCGTTAAACATGAAGACTTTAACAGTTCAACACTAGCATCAGATTTCACAATTAAAAGAAATAATTTATTCAACAAAACAATATGCACGCTACGGAATATTATGCTATTTATAGACGAGGCCATTATAATTATCAATCCAAGATTTAGGAGCCTTTCACTGATGTCTGAACTCTCTTTCAAAACTTCCTCTATCTTCAAAATCAAAACAATAAGTCATCAAAACAGCTTACCTACCTGTCTCTACAGTTTTTTTTCTAGTCTCATTTTAATACAAATACATCTAACATTGGTCGACTAGCTATTTAAATGTGTGTAGCGAAGTGTTAATATGTTTTACTATATGTTTATAGAAATACAAGATGTTAAGAGAGATAAGATATGTTTAGAGAAGTGTCCTACTATCTTTAAACTATTTTTAATGTTCTTTCTTTCTATAATTAAGCCTGTCGTGACCTCAATGCAAAGTAAAAAACATGGCTGTCGCCGACTCCCCAGGACAGCAATATTCTCTGTGAGCTAGAAAGTTATTGGACTCTACACAGCAGACATAACTAATGGGTCTCCAACATAGATCTTGTTAGCAACAGAAGTGAGAGAGAGAGACCGAGACAGAGAGAGAGAGAAACTATAAGGCTATGTTTCAACTCTTAGAGACGTCTGATATCTTGAGACGTGACTTGGAAAATGGTAAAAAATCATAGGTGATGGTGTAATATTAGTTACAGGGGTCATAACTCAGAACCACACAGAAGTGTTCACACCTGTTGTTCACTCAGAAAGGACTTAAGTCTATAGATCTCCATTTTCATTTCTACAAAATAGAACACATTTATAACTAGGTACATACAATACACAATTGGTAGATGTGACGTAGACATGTTTAACATAGGTATAGAGATGAGACTAAAGCGTTCTTCTCAAATAGTGCAGTCTATGGGGCAGATGATGTTAGGAGTATCTTCCTTTGTCAACTGTTGACGATAGGATCATGCATCCAGCACAGAGAGTAACTTTTTGTAGACCCACTCTCTCAATTAATTGTATGTACTCATAAAGATAAAACACAACAAGATTAGGATTTGATCTCTAATCTTCCGCGTTTAAAAGCCTAGATGTTCTTCCCTCGGCCACCACACGACCAGTGCATATAAGTGAGAGCATGATGATGAGGATGGACAGAAATTTTAAACAAAAAACAAACACCCACAATTTCGCTTCTCAACATCTACACAAAATAAATAATGTCATTGTGTCATCTAGTATGTCATGTAGCATGTCATCTAGTATGTCATCTAGTATGTCATCTAGTGACATTGTTTATTTGGTCATCTGAAGTGTAGTCTGTTGACCACGAGCGTGAAGGACAAATGAGACGACCCTCTACGTACAGTAATGTCAATGTGTTTGTGTGTGATATCAACTTGTTTTTAATTAACATCTAATTTAATATACGTGTACCTTGTAAACAGAATTTAAACCAATATTTTAAACGTATCTAAACTTTGAAATACAAGCGAACACATGCATCGCATGTTTTGAAAAAAGACACTTTTTTTTCTTTGCCTGTTAGTCAAAAAGAGACAAGGTAATGATTTGTTTTTAATAGTGCTTTCATTTTAATTAAATGTCAGAGGAATCAACATTTATCAGACTGGCCAGAAACTTAAACTTGTTTTTTGTAATATTTTTTTTCGCATTTTTACAAACAATACTTTAAATCTTATTGTTGACATCACGGCCGTGGCTAAGAAATGCCTGCGATTAGCGTGCTCCGTGCTTGTAATATATAAAAGAGAATCCGGATTTATGGCAGTGCGTCTACTCAGGGCCTTACAAACTCAAAAATAAACTTTTTTTTTGTTACTAAAATATTCATATTAAATATTTTTTAAATGAGGTTAAATGAACTAATACTATATTTCTTTCATCTGACATGTTTCTAGATATAAGTATATTATTATTTTTTTTTTTTTTTAAAGGTGTAGACCTCAACTTACTTAAACCCGGCTTGATAAATGACATTACTTTCAAGCCGTATCATACTCAAATTTCTAAGAAAACAAAATACTTACTTGAAAACTTTCGTCCTTAAAATAAAGTCAAACAGAGAATATGTGTCAAATTCACAGAAATAATATAAAAACAAATATCCATATTTTGGCACAGATCATCATATTTATTTAAAATATTTGAAAATAGTACTTTGATCTTTAAAAACTATCGCTACTTTAAAACCATCACTGTATTGGACGCTGTGTACGTGTCGACATTGTTCACATTTTCCCTGTAACAGAGCTGGATCCTATCCCATCAAAAAATCGACTCACTCAATAACGTGCTCTTTGTGCTTTGCCTACACCATCGCTAAATAGACATGCAGATAAACAAAGAACTTTCCGAAAAACAAAACATAATGGACAAAATGTTCGGTCTAAATGACTTCTCGAAATTTGCCTTTTAAAAAAAATAAATGTATATTAATAGTCCGTGGATACTCTCCCTTGTAACATGCGAGTTTCTCCCCCTTTGTATACCCTGGAGACTGATCGCGCGACACTGGCTAAAAACTGAAGGGGGTGGGAAGTTCATGCCCTCGGCTGCGGCGTTGCTGAAGTGAAACGCTTTGATTTCCATACTACCTTCTGTTACGTCATCATATGTAGACTAGTGAACCAAAGGTCTTTTATCGTTACCTGTGGACAGCTAGGATACTTTAAGGTGTAACATTTGGCATCTACATATTTCAGCATAAGCATTTTAAAAATTGTTTCTATGTACTATAAACTGTTGAAATGAGTATGCATTACATGATTACAACATAAGTCATTGCAAATATTTAAAATGACTTACAAAGCTTTTAACATTGAAAATTTCTCCATCTAAACGTGGGTGCTTTAAAAAGAACCATTGTTTTCTTTTCAGTGTTTCAGAATATTATGCTGGAAGTGACGACTGTTACGTCCTAGCGGAAACATCTTGCAGGACAGTAGGCGATCGGGGCTGCGGGGATTCAAACTTGGCACCACTTGCTGCTTAAACAAAAACAAATAATTATTTCATAACTATTTATTGATTTTTTTATTTTTTTTTCGATAAATAAAATACTGCTTGGTCGTATTAGCCATGTTGGGCAATCACGTACGCCTGTTTAGTATTTAATACTCTTGGTCGTGTTGGATATTTATTTTTAAAACGTTTACCTCCCCTGTCATACATTTACCACATTAGGGGGTTATGGCCCTTCAAAATACAAGTGTGTGAGAGGGAGAGAGAGAGAGAGAGTGAATGCAAATACATTATAAATACCAAGTGATGTTTATAGCTAGCCACTGTCGAACTCGTTTTAAGCTTGCGTTATATGGGTCCAAATCTGAATGATAATACTTTCAGAGCTGAGGGGTCAGCATTAATTTCGTACCTCGTGTTCGCCTCCTCTTGACCAGCCACCATTTCCCTTTAGATGACCACAAGAAGTGGCCTGAAACAGGAGACTAATGAAAAATGTTCAGTGACACTGACCACATTAACGCCTACACTGTGGGGTCACTGTGTTTGTGTTGCAGTGGTTCTAGGATCACATCCCCTGGTCTATTTGCGAGCAATGGAGGCTATCTAAGACATCTACTCCTCAACCAGATAATAATAATAATGTAATAATCAATGTTTATTTTGAGTTGGACACGTTGCCACCACCGCTAAATCCAAATCAATTATATTATCTCCCTTGACAATATCGCTTCGGTTTTGAGCCCATCTGAAACAAATTTTATCGAGGCCCCGTTTAGTTCTAGTCACTTTCAAGTAAATAGTTCTAAATGTAGACATGAATGTGGCTACACATCAGTATAGGAATGCATAGAATTAGAACATTATTGTCAGGTGTCAACTTCCTAAATAATAATAGTCAGCAATATATTCTCTGATCACATTGTGAGCTCAAATAGTTCATAAGAAGTAAATCATTACGCTATTTAAATAGTTCATATGAAATAAATCACTACGCTATTTAAATAGTTCATATGAAGTAGATTACTAATCTGTTCAAAAAGTTAAAAAAAGTAGATCACTACGCAGTTCAAAGAGTTCAAATAAAGTAGATCACTACGCTTCATAATAAGTAGATCCCTACGCTGTTCAAATAGTTCTTATAAAGTAGATCACTACGCTGTTCAAATAGGTCATATAAAATAGATCACTACGCTGTTTCTGAAAACAAATAGTCAAACACATATCACATTCGCTTCATTGATCCTTGAAATTCATTTCTGATTAATTCTCATCTGTAGTTTAGTTGTATTTTAGTTGTATTTTAGTTGTATTTAGTATTTAGTTGTATTTAGTTGTATTTAGTTGTATTTAGTTGTATTTAGTTGTAGTTTAGTTGTAGTTTAGTTGTATTTAGTTTAGTTTAGTTGTAGTTTAGTTGTAGTTTAGTTGTATTTAGTTGTAGTTTAGTTGTATTTTAATTGTATTTAGTTGTAGTTTAGTTGTATTTTAATTGTATTTAGTTGTAGTTTAGTTGTATTTTAGTTGTATTTAGTTGTATTTAGTTGTATTTAGTTGTAATTTAGTTGTAGTTTAGTTGTAGTTTAGTTGTATTTAGTTGTAGTTTAGTTGTAGTTTAGTTGTATTTAGTTGTAGTTTAGTTGTATTTAGTTGTAGTTTAGTTGTAGTTTAGTTGTATTTAGTTGTAGTTTAGTTGTAGTTTAGTTGTATTTAGTATTTAGTTGTATTTAGTTGTAGTTTAGTTGAAGTTTAGTTGTATTTAGTTGTAGTTTAGTTGTAGTTTAATTGTATTTTAGTTGTATTTAGTTGTATTTTAGTTGTAGTTTAATTGTATTTTAGTTGTATTTAGTTGTATTTTAGTTGTAGTTTAGTTGTATTTAGTTGTAGTTTAGTTGTATTTAGTTGTAGTTTAGTTGTAGTTTAGTTGTAGTTTAGTTGTAGTTTAGTTGTATTTTGTTGTAGTTTAGTTGTATTTAGTTGTAGTTTAGTTGTATTTAGTTGTATTTAGTTGTAGTTTAGTTGTATTTTGTTGTAGTTTAGTTGTAGTTTAATTGTATTTTAGTTGTATTTAGTTGTATTTTAGTTGTAGTTTAATTGTATTTTAGTTGTATTCAGTTGTATTTTAGTTGTAGTTTAGTTGTATTTAGTTGTAGTTTAGTTGTATTTAGTTGTATTTAGTTGTAGTTTAGTTGTATTTAGTTGTAGTTTAGTTGTATTTAGTTGTATTTAGTTGTAGTTTAGTTGTATTTTGTTGTAGTTTAGTTGTAGTTTAGATGTAGTTTAGTTGTATTTAGTTGTAGTTTAGTTGTATTTAGTATTTAGTTGTATTTAGTTGTATTTAGTTGTATTTAGTTGTAGTTTAGTTGTAGTTTAGTTGTATTTAGTTGTAGTTTAGTTGTAGTTTAGTTGTATTTAGTTATAGTTTAGTTGTATTTAGTTGTAGTTTAGTTGTATTTAGTTGTAATTTAGTTGTAGTTTAGTTGTATTTAGTTGTAGTTAAGTTGTAGTTTAGTTGTATTTAGTTGTACTTAGTTGTAGTTTAGTTGTAGTTTAGTTGTAGTTTAGTTGTATTTAGTAGTATTTTAGATGTATTTAGTTGTAGTTTAGTTGTAGTTTAGTTGTATTTAGTGGTAGTTTAGTTGTAGTTTAGTTGTAGTTTAGTTGTATTTAGTTGTAGTTTAGTTGTATTTAGTTGTAGTTTAGTTGTAGTTTAGTTGTATTTAGTTGTATTTAGTTGTAGTTTAGTTGCATTTAGTTGTAGTTTAGTTGTAGTTTAGTTGTATTTAGTTGTAGTTTAGCTGTAGTTTAGTTGTATTTAGTTGTAGTTTAGTAGTATTTAGCTGTATTTAGTTGTAGTTTAGTTGTATTTAGTTGTAGTTTAGTTTAGTTGTATTGACTATTAATACTTCTGTGGCTTTTCATTTAGACTTTCCAAACCAATAGACTACATTTACTGGTCTAGTAACCATCTTGTGGCTTAATTAAAACAATATGCAAATTCTAGAGACGACAGCATGCCGCCAAACCTCTTCACTTTCGAACTCCTCATTTGAATGTGATTTTGTCTTAAGTAACATCTCTCAAATACTATCACACTTCCAATGTTTGAAACATCTACTGAGGTGTAGGCTTGATACTAATGATTCAACTAAACCCGGGATGTTTCTTTAATATGAACTTCTCCAGGCGTTCACAATTCTCCTTAAATGACCGGCTTTATCTTTTTTTTAAATCTTATCCTCTAGTCTTGCCTATTATTTAGAGACCTTCTTGGTTTTTCCTGGGTTGTCATTCTTCTAGTTTGCAGAAGTCTAATACTAAAGTCAATGTCACAAAATGTGTATGGGCAGTGATGGATTTAATTATTGGCAATATAATCTATAGATTAGGATACCCAATGAAGCCCCTTGATTGGGGTCCCAAAAAATGTGCTGTGAAGAAATAGCACAGGGAAAATGTGTTCAATGTTGATTCCAAGGGGCCCCTCAAATAACTTAGGGCCTTATCAAGTGTAAATCCAGCCCTGTGTATGAATGCTATGATTCTCTGCAGCCCTTCGTATATACGACATTACGACAGATACAAATTTAGAACTAGACTCTAAAAAAACCTTTATTTCCTAACAATAACTAGAAGCAAAGATTCCTCAGAATAGCCTAAATTAGTAGAATTTCTGGACGAACAGCAGAAAAAAAAAACATATTAAAAAAAAAAACGCGCCTGATATCAGAGGATTACACTAAAGATCTGATTCTTTTTTCAAATGATCTAGCACAAGGGCGACTAATTTCCCTTAGCCAATACATTTTGTATTTTTTTTTATTCGCTTGTAAATCCAACTCCCTAAAACTGACAAATTGAACCTGAACCAAGACTAAATAGGCCAAACAAAAACCCATCCAGAATCAAAACTTTCCATTTATAGATGAAATAGTCACGTGGTCCTAGTGAAATTAGTAGAGTGTATTTCCTACATTTTATATATGTGTTTTTGTAAAGAAGATTGATGAGTGATAGGTCCTAATGGACGAACACCTTATAGTTTCTTAGGTCCCAAGATAAAGGTAACAACATAACCTAAGTACTAAACGACCTCCGATTGAAAAGGAAACCAATATCCGGCCACGCCGATCAATCAAAGGTCCTGTAACCTTGACGACAGTTTCATCCAAGCAAGTTCAAGTATCTGCACCAAACAATATCCTAAAATTAACGGCTGTCTTCTCTCTGCCCTCCCCATCACCTGGTGTTCCACTTACTAAGTATTATTCTACGCCTGAGTGATGGTGCACCTTCCTGATACTTGCCCTATGCCCTAATGGCGCAGTTTTGTTTGGTGGCTTACAAACTGAGGGCCAAGTTGTAGATATGTGTGTGCATTTCTTCACTACTTGATCGAACAGGAAACTGTTCTCCTATCTTTTCATCTCAGATCTGATAACGTCAAAAGTAGTAGATGAATAGAGCAATGAAACATGGGGGGGGGGGGGGGAGAGTGCAATGAAAGTGTGCAGTTGTGAAACTCAAAGCAAAACACAACACAACACACTGTTAAATGCTGAAACGGTGGATCTCAAATTATTACAGATTTGCATTTATTGCGAACAACTATAAGCAGCCAGTTTTTTTGGTGTATCCGGTGTAAAGAATCAAGAAAACGTTGATATGCAATGAGACTTATAAAGGTTTATGATTTTTTTTTCTTTTTTAGCTCCTGCAGAATCAAATTTCCTAAAGCTCTTCCGTTTTTGTAGTTCAGTTGGGTTTTTTTTGTTTTTTTTTTTTATTTTAACTTGACAACATTAAAAGTTTTAGTTTTAGCCACAGATCAAAAGGTCACTTTGGTGTTCTCTTTGTTTGATTTCATAGGACTTTGTTCAACCAAGAGTGAAACCATACGAACATACGAACAATTATTATGTGATAACAGGAAGGATGAGTGAGCGAATGAGGTTTTAGGGAAGAGAGGTCAGTGAGAGGTCAGTGAGGGAACAGACATCTTGACATTGTATAGGTTGTCATGACGAATCCCGATGGCTTGTCTCGTTCTGACCAATGAAAGTAAACGAAATGAACAACAATGATAAGAAAAATGAATTAATTATTCATCTCATTATTTCACACAAATGAACACCAGCAGACGTTCGTAAAGCAGACAGCGGGGAAGGGTCAGTCTGAAAAATAATTATGAACCAGTGAAAAGAAAAATATTACTATTATCATGTAACTGGAACAAAATATAAAACTAAATGTGCTACATAGTTCAGTATATCGAGACAGGCGAAGGATGTACAGGGCCCTCATGTGACATCCACTGGAAGTTCAAATATAGGACATCTAGTCTTAAAGTGGGTCTCAAAATGCTTGTAAGCTCTATTTTTTAAGTCCAATATAAACAAGGTAAAAAATAGCAAAAGGGAGGTTTATTTCAAAACAAAAAATTGTAAATTTGATGTTATCCAATAACTATGAGTACAGGTACATAAACCTTAAAATATGTTGAAATGTATATATAGTTAAATAAAACAACTTAAACTATGCTAACATAATGAGCTATTTCAGCTTCGATCAAACTTATTGATACAAATTCTTTCAGTTCCGCAATTTCACATTCTATTTCAAATGTATCCCCTACAGTAGAGCCAGTTGTGCTCTCCATGCGTCACATTCACCTACGTGCTGTACAGTTTTAAACTTGTTTTAGTGACTTAATAATACACAAATCAAAAGTTACGGCTACGGTTACGGTTATTCTTGTTGTTTTAGGTGCTAGAAGTAATTGTGCAAAATTTTTAATTGATCCTAGATTGGGTGTGGGAGAAATAACGTGTACAAACGTTTTACCAGAGAGACAGAGTTGATAGAAGTTTTGTACTAAATAATTGAGCTATAATTTTAACCCTATCTCAATACCTGGCAGTGGCTCTTCTTATCAACCTCCCCGTTAGTGTTTTTATCCATTATGTTTTTTAATGAAGTCCTAGAGTGAATGTCTTTCCGCCATATTGGAATTATTTTGTGCTACAAATAGAAGAACTTAAAAAATTTGATTGTGGATTTTTTAAAATGTGCTAAGAAATTATCTTTTAACGAACAGACCTTATCAATGCTTCCATTTTGTTTTCACTGGATACACCGAAATGTTTGCATTTATAGTTTTTCCATAAATCTCAAATTGAATGCGTTGAAAAGTCTCTTTTTCTTGTACGATTAAGTTCTCTCATTAAACCAGTCAATATTCTCTATTGTTGTTTTTTTTTAAGTTTATTTAAGAGAAATGGCTTTGAACAGGAGAATTAGTGTCACTAGGTCTAAATCTAAATCTAGAATGACCCAATCATTTCACAACCAGACAAGAAGGTCATGACATTACAGAACATAAGTTTTACACCGGTCAGATCCCCCCAGGCCAGTAAACTTCTATTCACACGCTTGAATACAACAGCTTAATAGCCTGGCTTACAACTGACTTTTTTTATTAAACAGTTCCATTAATACAGATTTCAGCTCTTGCATACCGGATGAGTACAAAGTTTTTACTTAAGAAACTCGCCTGCAGGTGTGTTATGGAGTCTGTGTGTGTGTGTATGTGTTTCTATGGTGATTGTGGGAAGAGGTTAGCGATTGTTTGTGAATGATGCAACATAGGTGACATTGTCGTCATTTGGTTATAGTTAAGAGACGATTCCAGTATGGGAGGCTGTAAAATTGTGTTATTGTAATGAGTTAGATTTTGTTTAAAATATTATTACAAAACTCTAGTACATTTCTTTTTATTTCATATCAACATTTTGGTCAATATTATAACAAAAGTTATATTTAGTGTTGTTCACTGACAAGTTATTCAAGTCATTTTAAATTTATTACTTAAGATATAATACACCTACAGCGGTTTAGTTGTCTACCAGCAGTTTGGTGCTACATGTCAACAACCGACAACAACAAGGGGCAAACTGGTTATGTGGGCATTAGGGCATATGTCCAATGGGATGGTGGGTCCACCGCCGAACAGACCGCACAAATAACACTAAACATTGTAAAGGATATTTTAATAATCTCCTATAAAAGAAACCCAAGGCTTCCTAATTGGTTCTAAGCCTTACCTTTGACAAAGCTTATATATAACTGACAGTGTCAGGGTGGAGTCTTGCACACGTTATTTCGCCCACTTCCCATTCTTGGTTCAAAGTTGAAACTTGCACAATTATTCATTGTCGAAGACAAAAAATTAAACAATCAAAAATTAATCAATTAATTAATCAATTAGTTGTAATTAGTGAGATAAGCCATGTATAGAGAAGTTGGCCCTTCGTTGGAAATTTAAACTATAGATATTTTTCGAGTATAAACTTTCCTATGTTTGGCTTGAGCATTCTATTAGCATGGATATTGCCCTAAACAAAAACAATTACTAAAAATATTTCCAATGGCACAAATTTACTATTATAGTCTACAGAAATTAAAACGTAATTATATGATTGCTTCAAAATAATAATTATTATTTTTTTTGTAATAGTTTTTAATATTTACTCGTATAAAAGATTATTTTTAGTGTAATAAAACCCAAAAACATTTTCAGAAATTATATTTTAGCCAATACTTGTAAACAGTATATCCAACAGGCTTTAAACCCTTAGAAACACTACATGATTAAAAACAATCTGTGAGATTTATATTTACTATAAACATAGGAATTACAATAGGTGTGAGCATGTTCGGATGGATCTATAAAGCGACCTACTTCCACTTTGCCGCTGTTATACAACAGTCTACAGTTCCAGGGAACTACTTCCACTTTGTCGCTGTTATACAACAGTCTACAGTTCCAGGGAACTACTTCCACTTTGTCGCTGTTATACAACAGTCTACAGTTCCAGGGAACTACTTCCACTTTGTCGCTGTTATACAAGTCTACAGTTCCAGGGAACTACTTCCACTTTGACGCTGTTATACAACAGTCTACAGTTCCAGGGAACTACTTCCACTTTGACGCTGTTATACAACAGTCTACAGTTCCAGGGAACTACTTCCACTTTGACGCTGTTATACAAGTCTACAGTTCCAGGGAACTACTTCCACTTTGTCGCTGTTATACAACAGTCTACAGTTCCAGGGAACTACTTCCACTTTGTCGCTGTTATACAACAGTCTACAGTTCCAGGGAACTACTTCCACTTTGTCGCTGTTATACAACAGTCTACAGTTCCAGGGAACTACTTCCACTTTGTCGCTGTTATACAACAGTCTACAGTTCCAGGGAACTACTTCCACTTTGTCGCTGTTATACAAGTCTACAGTTCCAGGGAACTACTTCCACTTTGTCGCTGTTATACAACAGTCTACAGTTCCAGGGAACTACTTCCACTTTGTCGCTGTTATACAAGTCTACAGTTCCAGGGAACTACTTCCACTTTGACGCTGTTATACAACTGTCTACAGTTCCAGGGAACTACTTCCACTTTGACGCTGTTATACAACAGTCTACAGTTCCAGGGAACTACTTCCACTTTGACGCTGTTATACAAGTCTACAGTTCCAGGGAACTACTTCCACTTTGTCGCTGTTATACAACAGTCTACAGTTCCAGGGAACTACTTCCACTTTGTCGCTGTTATACAACAGTCTACAGTTCCAGGGAACTACTTCCACTTTGTCGCTGTTATACAACAGTCTACAGTTCCAGGGAACTACTTCCACTTTGTCGCTGTTATACAACAGTCTACAGTTCCAGGGAACTACTTCCACTTTGTCGCTGTTATACAAGTCTACAGTTCCAGGGAACTACTTCCACTTTGACGCTGTTATACAACAGTCTACAGTTCCAGGGAACTACTTCCACTTTGACGCTGTTATACAAGTCTACAGTTCCAGGGAACTACTTCCACTTTGTCGCTGTTATACAAGTCTACAGTTCCAGGGAACTACTTCCACTTTGACGCTGTTATACAACAGTCTACAGTTCCAGGGAACTACTTCCACTTTGACGCTGTTATACAAGTCTACAGTTCCAGGGAACTACTTCCACTTTGTCGCTGTTATACAAGTCTACAGTTCCAGGGAACTACTTCCACTTTGTCGCTGTTATACAACAGTCTACAGTTCCAGGGAACTACTTCCACTTTGTCGCTGTTATACAACAGTCTACAGTTCCAGGGAACTACTTCCACTTTGTCGCTGTTATACAACAGTCTACAGTTCCAGGGAACTACTTCCACTTTGACGCTGTTATACAACAGTCTACAGTTCCAGGGAACTACTTCCACTTTGTCGCTGTTATACAAGTCTACAGTTCCAGGGAACTACTTCCACTTTGACGCTGTTATACAACAGTCTACAGTTCCAGGGAACTACTTCCACTTTGACGCTGTTATACAAGTCTACAGTTCCAGGGAACTACTTCCACTTTGTCGCTGTTATACAAGTCTACAGTTCCAGGGAACTACTTCCACTTTGACGCTGTTATACAACAGTCTACAGTTCCAGGGAACTACTTCCACTTTGACGCTGTTATACAAGTCTACAGTTCCAGGGAACTACTTCCACTTTGTCGCTGTTATACAAGTCTACAGTTCCAGGGAACTACTTCCACTTTGTCGCTGTTATACAACAGTCTACAGTTCCAGGGAACTACTTCCACTTTGTCGCTGTTATACAACAGTCTACAGTTCCAGGGAACTACTTCCACTTTGTCGCTGTTATACAACAGTCTACAGTTCCAGGGAACTACTTCCACTTTGTCGCTGTTATACAACAGTCTACAGTTCCAGGGAACTACTTCCACTTTGTCGCTGTTATACAAGTCTACAGTTCCAGGGAACTACTTCCACTTTGACGCTGTTATACAACAGTCTACAGTTCCAGGGAACTACTTCCACTTTGACGCTGTTATACAAGTCTACAGTTCCAGGGAACTACTTCCACTTTGTCGCTGTTATACAACAGTCTACAGTTCCAGGGAACTACTTCCACTTTGACGCTGTTATACAAGTCTACAGTTCCAGGGAACTACTTCCACTTTGACGCTGTTATACAACAGTCTACAGTTCCAGGGAACTACTTCCACTTTGACGCTGTTATACAACAGTCTACAGTTCCAGGGAACTACTTCCACTTTGACGCTGTTATACAAGTCTACAGTTCCAGGGAACTACTTCCACTTTGTCGCTGTTATACAAGTCTACAGTTCCAGGGAACTACTTCCACTTTGACGCTGTTATACAACAGTCTACAGTTCCAGGGAACTACTTCCACTTCGACGCTGTTATACAAGTCTACAGTTCCAGGGAACTACTTCCACTTTGTCGCTGTTATACAAGTCTACAGTTCCACTTTGATATTGAAGTGCAATCACGCGCGAATTTTCCTTGCCTTCAGTTTGTCGCACTATCGCGGGATTTCTCTGAACTCCTTTACAAACGACAATTTTTTTCCTTGAACCACGTAACCAAAAAGGATGTGAATCGAAAAGCAGCAGAAACCAAAAGGGAAGTGCAATGGAGGGGGCGGGGAATTCTACCGAATAAAAATTAAAAAATATACTGATTTGTTTTCTCGTCTGCAAGGTTTAAGAAATTCAACAGCCGTATTTGAACACATGCCGCCATTTCCTTATGGAAGTCAATAGAATGTTGTGTGATGCCAACTCCGAAAAGCAGAAACACTTAATAGATTTCCAAGTTTTATGAAAAAAAATAAATAAATAAAACAGGCAGATGACTTAGTGAGGTAGTTAGATAAAAGAATGGAGATGTATTAGGACATTGAACTCAACTGACGAATTGGGAATGAGTTAAAAACCAATGTAAGGAGAATAAGTGTTACAGAATTTTAACAACTCTTAATTAGATAGATCGGGCTGTACCTTGTCATGAAGCTGTCTTGTTGGCATGCAGCTTGTCAACGAGGTTTCTACACATCGAAATTTATAAAGAAAAGGCTGAGAAGCATCAGTACACAAGACACTTAGAAAATGTCCGTATTGCTGGCATAATGATGCTGTGCAAGAGATTCAATCCCAATAGATATGGAAGTGAGTGTTTCATTGAACACAGATCTTTCTTGCCTTGAATATGGATTTCAAGTGAAAATGTTTACAGTAGCAAGGACTTTTTACTTTATGTTAGTTTCCTGTTTAACAATAATGCTTTATTCTTTTAGCAATATCAAACACTTTTTACATTTAAAATCTTGTGGTACATTATTCATATACCTAATCATCCTACCTACATTTAGAAATACATCCATACCTTTTGTAAACTCACGCAAAATGCATTCGTGAAATTCAGAAGAAGGAGAAACACTCACATAACGATTGTAAGGACAGGTACAACTACTTGATGCTCATCTTATGGCATAATTTGTGGATCGTTTAGTATGGTCATGCCAGGGCCGATTTTGACTCTCAGTGGGCCAGTGGTAAAATTTCCTTTAAAATGAGGCCGAAGTTATTGTTATATTAGGTGCTAAACATCATCAAAGATCATCTTTGTAATGAACAAGACCACACACAAAAAACAACCTTGAAAGTGAAAATGCTCACTGTACATGACGCACACGCTGTAGAGTCTAACCCCCTCCATTCTTCTGTCTTCCTCTAGACGTCATAAACGGATGATCCCTAATCGAAGTTGAAATTGAGGTCATCTGCCAGAGGCTAAACTTAACACACAAACACACACACACAGTTTCAATCACACATACGCAGACACATCTACAATTAATATTTCCTGGAGTATGTACGCGTGCGGGCTGTTTACAATTGGATCGAGAAAAAAGATTGTCGATCAGACGTAAAAAGTTTGTTTGGGAGGGGAGGGGGCAGGATGTATCGTTCTCACCTTTCTATGTCTGTACTTCCTTGTGATTCTCAACAATTACAAACATAATAGAATGACATTTTTTTTTATATCAAACATCCTACTTGCAGTGGTGCCCAAAACTACGTCTCGTGGCCCCAATTCGGCCCGTAATGTGGTGCTCTCCGCCCCTTAGATACTTCTGATGAAGTCATAGTGCTGATGAAGTACCAAGGCTCAGTTCAGTTTTTATTTCAGATGGAAATGGCAGCCAGAATAAGATTCTTTATATCTGCCGTTTGAAACGTATTTTCATTGAGATGTGCATGACATGTGCCGAAAAAGAAATGGGGGGGGGGGGGAGACCATCAGGACATAAATCTATCCATTATATTAATATATAGATCTGTGATCTGAATGTGTGTTTGTATGCCTAACCCTAACCTGATATTTTGTTGTTGGGTTTTAATTAATGTGGTCTACGCATAATTAATGTTACAGAAAACAATGCATCAATTTTTTTTTAGAGTTATATAATATCAAAGAGAGAGGGAGAGAGAGAGAGTTAGATAGATAGATGATAGGTTAGATAGATAGATAGATAGATTAGATAGATAGATAGATTAGATAGATAGATACATACATACATACATACCAGATCACTGTGATAAATGAAAGTTGTACACATGTTTTTGTGATCCCTGTTTGGTGTATAGAGATTCTCGTGTTACACAAGAACTCCTCGTATCCTGGAACTCGATCCTGGCGTATCTCTGTATCAATGTGGATACGTATAAGCTGAGATCATCATCTGACTTTCGTCGTAGTGGCGTTGTGACAGTTCGATTAACCCAATCCCTCCACTTTTCCCAGTCAGCAGCTGTGCTTGGTAGGATATGAAGAGAGAATCCGGCCCAATCTTTACCGTTAAGCAGCCAGCTTTTATTTGGAGGACCCTGTTTTCGTACTCCCTTCACTGTACATTAAAGGATGACTTTTGATTGCGAGTCATGTCCTATAATATAACCAAACCAGTTCAGTTTTTGCCTCTTCACAGTATTGAGGAGTTCTTCCTTTTTTTTTTGCCAGCCAGAGTGTGTTGTAAAAAGTACAAACTCCTTTTTTTTTTCCTGGTATCTGATACCTACCTGAAATAGTGATACTTTAACAATCTATAGTGTGTACTTTACTAAAAAGCGTGAGAACACACTACCTACCTGGGATTTTTTATAAGACAGCACACTACCTTGGACCTTTTATACGGTAGCACACTACCTGAGAACTTTTCCTTCTATAGTTTTTATTATTAAATGTATTATTTTCATTATGTGATTGTAACACGTACCAACTTTTCTACTGTGGTAAGGAATTTGCAAGAGAGATAACTTACGAAAACTTAATGCTTTTGATTTGAATTTATTTATTTTTTATATTATATTATTTTTTTTTTTATTATGTGCGAGAGTTAATCAACGCAAACATTTTTAGTTTTAATTAAACAATTATTTTAGCATTATTTAAGATAAGATAAGATAATTTTTATTGATCCAATCAAATGGAAATTCAGTTTAACTACAATTGACAACCTCAGCGTAATTACTGTACAATATCAATATAGATGCAAATACCAATAACATTCACACACGAAACACATACACACTCATAACATGAGCTTCATAAATAGACTTCTATGAACTTCTCGATGACGACAGATGATCTTGTAACACTCTGACCGATAGTGGGATCATCATATATTTACATCATATATTTAAAAGACATGACATCATCTCATATATACATCACAGTTCTAATGGTTTATGAAATGTTTCTTCTATCTGGTGTTCAATCTTGTCTTTGTTCTCGGCAGAATTTAAATTTGGCGCCGTCTCCTTGTAACTAAATCTCAGCGCCACCCCACAAAAAATAACAAAGTTGGCAGCCATTAGTCCTGCTAATAAAAACATCAGATTTTCCATCTTGACATGATTGATTTCGTCTCCGTACCAGGGATCTGAACCAAAGCAAAACATCAGTTAGATTTAGGAACTAGAATAAAATAAACTTTACACACTTGAAACTAAAAATTGAAGCTTTACTTAACTAAGGACACCCAAACTCGGATCAAGTTGCAAATTTTGAACAATCTTTTATCTGATAGTACAAGAATCAATTAATCTGTCCGTCTGCCTGTCGGTCTCTCTTTTTCTCTCTGCTACAATTGTACAATGTCAAACTTTCAAACTTGCCACATTAAAGATATGTTTATTGGTTCCCCTACACATTAACAGCTTATTTGAGTTGATTGGTAATAAAATAAAGGGAATGGAAGTACCTAGTATAGTAGCTCGCTCGACCACCAGCAAGATTGCCATGGACACCAAGTTACCTATACCCCAAGCTGCAAGAAACAGACCAGTCAGAAGACCCTGAAGACTTGCTGGGGCCTGGGTGTAGGCGAACTCAAGACCTAAAACAGCAAAAAATATATCATTTTAATCTAAAAAGTGGTGAACTATTAATTAATTTATTCATTCCAGATCATTATTTACTTAATGGATATTGAGCAGCTGACAATAAATTTTAGCCATTCACCGCTTTCCCCCAAATAAGGGGTAAACCGCCATTAATTTTGTGCTGTCTGTCTGTTAGGTAAAAAGTAATGGTGCTATTAAAAATCCGATATCATCATATGTACTACCTTCGCCTTTAACTATCCCTTGGTCTGTTTGACCCTTGGGACACCATGCAAGATTTGGCGACCGTCTTTCTCCATTTCTCTCTGTCCTTTTGCGTTGGATAGAACCTCTTTCAATAGCAGGCCGGTACATTCTTGTACGTTGTCTTCCCACCGATCTCTCTGTCTGCTTATTCTTCTTTTTCTGATACTGTTCCCTGAAGGAAGGTTTTTGCGAGCCTAAAATATGGCATTAGAGTTTTAGTTTACATTTTTTTTTTTTACAATAATAAGCAGGTCATCGTGGGGTCCAAGCGCTGTTGTAACCCTGTCCCTAATCTCTTTGTTTGTGATGCGGTCTTTAAATCTGATAGCTAGGATCCTCCTCAATTCCATTGCTAGAATCCTCCTCTCTAGTTCTGAAGTTAGCGTCCTAGACTTGCGAGCCTACAATATGGCATTAGAGTTTTAGTTTACGTGTTTTTTTTACAATAGTAAGGAGGTCATCGTGGGGTCCAATATAAGCATATAAGAATGTAGCCATGACCAGGTAGCGCATCAGTCTGACTTTGGTGTCAAGGAATATGCCTTTAGTTTTTTAATATACTTTTTTTAGTTTTGCAAATGCAGCTGTGGACTGTTCAATTCGGTTCTATCGAGCTTAAAATGTGTGTATTGGCTTGCTCGTAATAGCTGAAGAGATTTGGTATAGCCACGAGAGAGACCATCAGAGATGAGGTTCTATAAATAGAGGTCAAGGGTTAATAAGAGTTCACACCTGTTGCAGTGCACGATATGGAGACGTAGGTCGAGGGTTTGACTATATTCCAACGTGTACATTTTGTTATAGAACAAACAAATAAAAATAACAATTAATAGAAATAATTTCATCCACAGTATCCCGCATTACAAAAAAAATTAGTTTTTAAATTATTTTTTAGGTTAAATATTAGATAATGTGTTTACGTGTTGAGATAACCTGACTTCTTATTATGAGTTAACAAAAGAATCGCGTTTCATTAACTATGTACATATAGTATAGTTAAGCGTCTATCAGGAAATCGACACCTAATTGTTAACGTGTGTGTTTTTTGTTTTTGTTTGTTTGTTTGTTTTTTTTGTCAACAAAAAGGGGATTGGGGTATATCATTAGCACAATTTATATTGTACTTAAAAAAATAGTTTCCTACAATGACCAAAGGCAAATGATCATAACCCAATAATCTCGATAGCTAGCCATGCTAGCCTTCTAGAATCTCTTCAATAGACCTTTCTGGATTGTTCCAAATTTCTTGACTCTTAGTTAGAACTTTCGTTCCTTTTCAAAACATTTTGAAAAGAATCTGTTATGTTGTATAAATGTCAATATGTCAAACAATATGGAACAATCCATTTGCCATTTCTTATTATCTAATCGAGTATAACGTACAGGCTGGAGCTTAACACTTGTAGTCCACATTACTATCTGGTAATATGAGCTCTAAGCAACGCTACGACACTTACAAGTCACACTGGTGAAGATTTCACTAGCGCCCACTATGGCGAACTGAGGAACTTGAACAAAGACAGACATTGAGGACGCTGTGAAATTTTCATTGGCTAAAACTTGAACATGAGATCCCCCCGGCTGATTCATGACGTCCTTCCGATAGATCTCAACCACTCCGGCTATAACGACAGCGACCACAGACAGAATCATGCCAGCTCCTAAATTTTAAAAAATAGAAAATTGTATCAATATGTGTGGAACAGTATACTCCTGTCGGTGTTTAAGTCCCAGTTTCCAAGAGTTAATTTGTTTTCACCATCATTTTTCATAATTTTTAACACGTGATTCATTATGGAAAATATCTGTCCTTTTTAGGTAATGTGTGCATATTCACGTTTATCTATATATTTATTGGTATATCATATAAAAAAGATTTTGCCTAAGGTGTTATTATTTCTCAATTATTCGGGAATGGACTTAACATGAGAGCTATATATAACTGTTCTTATCATAAATTGTAAGTTTTATTTTTTCTAATTATTCAATTATAAAAAATAAAATTCATATGTAGGTCTAATTATTTCCCTTTGACACTGTTAATGAACACATACCCAGAGCCATGAAATTCTTTGTAAATTAAAAAAAAAAAAAAAAACTGCAATACAAGGGCTACAATTCCAGTAAACTCACCTATTCGTTTCAGGTAGGTCAAAGGTAAACCAATTTTCTTCATGCACGGATAAAAGAGTCTGTCAATCACAGGTATAAGAATTATAATACTGATGTTGCCTATTGTGTTCAGCATGGCTGCTGGCACTTTGACTGAGCCAAACCTCACATCCAATCTTTCCGACTGAACAAAGAATGAGCTGGTAGTCTGTGGATAGAAGAAATGAGAGCTGTAGCACCATGAATTAAATTAGTTTAGCTGAAATAACATCACGTGTATTACATACGTCTATATTACTATATACGGCTACAATGGAATGAAAGAACAAAGCGTTTCATGAGCGAGTCTTTTCTATTCATTAATTACAACCTACCTCGCCGCAACATAAACAACAATACCTCCGTTATATCATCAATCTGCCACGACATCAACAATACCTTCGCGACATTAACAATACCTTCGCGACATCAACAATACCTTCGCGACATCAACAATACCTTCGCGACATCAACAATACCTTCTCGACATCAATAATTTCTTTGCGACATTAACAATACCCTCGCGACATCAACAATACCTTCGTGACATCAACAATACCTTCGCGACATCAATAATACTTTCGTGACATCAACAATACCTTTGTGACATCAACAAGCTCGCCCTGACACCAACAACCGCGAACAATCAATGATCTCACTGCTTCTTCCACTACTATGTATTTAGTACACAAATAATGATTTACTTATCTTTATTATAAAGTAGAATGTGAGGTGTATGTATGTGACTTATACAAATTAAAACCGCTTGACCAATCTTGATAAAACTTGACAGGAATGTTTCTTGGGTACCAACTTAGACCGTAGTGTATGTATTATAGCCCTAAAACAAACTTAAGACCTTAAAAAAAAAATAAAGTTGTCCGACTCTATTACAGCTATAGTATTTTACGGATCTAGGCCATGTCTACATGGTGTGTCTAAATGATGAAAGACGAAGAGGTCTCGCATGCGCAGAGATGCTAGATCTAAATTAGCTCTCATTTAAGAAAACATAATTTTGTAATTTTACACATGAACATACAAATTAGTGTCTATTCATTTAATAATTTTATGAAAATTAACCTTCAAATATGAGTTTTCAAAAGCATTCTTTACATAAATCGTTCGCTCTAAATGCGAGAATAGCTTTAGCCGCATTGACACACTTTTCCAGAATTCGCGCGTAGTGATACGAATGAAATTAACGCCAGAGGTCATAATAAAACGCATTTTAAAGGCATATTATTAAACAAATAAACTACTTACATAATACAATTGAATTTCCATTGTGTTTTTTAAAGTATTTTACCCTACAACTACCGATTGGGTTTAATTACTTTTAATTGACTTTTTTCTTTCAGATTTACTTTTGCGCATTTAGACCTGATAACATAGCTACACATATACATTAGATGTGTTAACAACACATCATTCATCAAGGCGCGGTATCTAGGTCAATATTACAGCCTACAGTATCTAAGGAAACACAGCCTCAAAGTGACAACAAAGTTTATAGTCTTTTACTATAATAAGCTCAAAGTTTTTATTTATTGACTAGACTGCTGTGGCATTCAAATTGTTTAGATTCTAGATCTACATGAAATTAAACTAACAATGTTATATAAACAATTACATTCACGCGTTCAATTTTATTATAAAATATATTTTATCGCTTTTGTCAGCCCTTCGTGTGTCTTGCACACCGCTATGCAAATACACTATGATTGGACGTGAGGTTCTATATGGGGGATATTATATTTATATGTATACTAATATACAATAATTAATAAGCTTCTTGGGCCGTTGAATTCACACCTACGATAGTAGGTCTACATCTTTTATAATAATATATAATAATATATTAATAATATATAGACCAGTGTTTCCCAAAGTGGTCTATATAGACCCCCAGAGGTCTACGAAGACTTCCAAGGGGTCTACGAAAGTTTAAGAGGGAATTGGGGGTCCATGAGATGTGCACGGGGGTCTACGATAAAGAATCTCAATTAAGCCTGTCTTGACTTTTATTTTGACAATTGGAATCTTTTTATATACACACATTTATGATTTGTACCTTAGGAAATCCTTAAATTTGTATCATGCTGATTAAATGAAAAATTGTTCTATTTAATTGAATAACTAGATTTAAAGAGTGAAGTTTTGTCTAGTTATAACAACAGAAAGAAATGTAGAATGTACAGCGTTAAGTATTTGAAATTGAACTTCATTACTTCCTTGTCAAACAAACGAGTGTTAATGTGCCATTTTTTTATTAAGCTGGAGGATCATTTGAGATGATGCCACCCTGATAAAAAGATAAAGGTTTGCAAATTGTTCAAACACTCAAATATTAAGTTCAGAATACACCCACAAAATCTCTCTTTGACCTGACATTGAGAAGGTGATGATTAGTGAGCGTTTTATTATATCTCTTTTCTTATAGTAAAATACTGAAAACCTCACACGATAGGCATATTATTGATTTTAACAGCCATTGAAGAAATTGTAAAAACTCTTACATGAACTTATATCATTAAAAGAATTTCATGTTTGGGTTTTGTGGCCGGTGTCTTGTTTTGGGCCTCTTGATGAAGAATGCAATTTTGAAGACATGGTCGGCATTCTCTGGTGACTCTCCAAAAGGGCAAATGTCAATGGTCCCAATATTGAGCTTCTGGAACATATGTTTTCTCATTATGATGTGTACGGTTCTGATGTGAAAAATTTATAGCTGGTTCTATCGGGATAGTTTATAATAGATTTCATCGAATGAGAGCTTGTCCATTTCTTGTTTCTACAATTGACTATTAGTTTCTTCATTTCTTCCGTATAGAGTGCGATGTTGAAGTGTGTATTTGTTTTCTCACATTTGGCAAGTGTGTCAGCCTTCTAGTTCAACGTTGGAGAACAGTGTTGTTGTTGTTGAGCTTTACAAGGTCACACAATTATGTTTTGTACAAAATCTTTTGGATGTTCCTTCAGATTATGTGGATAATCACATACTAGCCCAAACCTCCCGACAGGAAATGCGAGCAGGCAAGGTGACCACCGAACGTCAGTCCAGGCATCATGAGTTGTTTTATTCAGGAGGAATCAGAGTTTCTCAAGCTTTGAAGTACTATTTTTAGATTGGTCTAAAAAAAAAAAAAACTGTTTGGCGAACTTGGCCAATGCTCCTATTTCTTCTCTGTGGTTGTCATAGAGCTCATTAGTTACAATGAACTTAATTTTTTAATTATTTTTTCTCCATGAGGCCATTCAATGACTATTCCAGCTACTCTATTTGTTGTGGCTTTCTGAGAACCATCCATGCAAACTCTGACCCATTGGTTGTTAGGGTAATGGATTTGTAGAAGAGTTCACTTAATTCTTAAGCTTTGTTGGAATATAGTCAAATATTTCTTTCTTCTTATGTAAGTCTTTGCAAACGACATATTTCTGCAAACAACATATTTCTCTATACACCTGGCTGAGTCAACCATGTCTGGTAATGATTTTTTTTTAAATTATTATGGCTCAAGAAATTTACGAAAAACTGCTCTTTGTGAAAACTAAGGCACATTAATATTTAATGTTTTAAAGAACTACTTCATAAAACAGTGAATCCATATATGAAAAATTATCTCCGTAGCAACAAAAAGTTTCCAATGTGTTTAGTGATTGTATGCTATACGTATTCACTGTTCTATAATGGGTTTTAAGTTGTGCCCATTTAATAGATTTATTTTTAAAAATTAATTCAACTTAAATTGTAGTTTTAAATTACTTTTTCACTCATCGTGTCACTGGTTAGAAATTATTGTAAACAAAATGTGTTATTTGAAATTGATGAATTTTCAAAAATTTAATATAACTTAAGCAGGGGGTCTACGGAAAACCAGAAAACACGGCAAGGGGTCTACAAGAGAAAAAAGTTTGGGAATCACTGATCTAGACTCTAGATCTAAATATATGTAGACCTACAAGCAAATGTTTTTATTTTTAAAAAATGGATTTAGGTCGATTACATTAATACTATTTTTTAATTTACGCATTCGCTTTCTTTTAGCATTATTATTTCGTTTAAATGTTTCCCAAAAAAATCTCAGTGACTTTATCGACAGTGATACGCTAATTAAGACCCGAGGGTCGCGGGTAAATTATGTCTAGTCTATACTATAAAGTAGAATGTGAGGTGTATGTATGTGACTTATAGACATCAAAACCGCTTGACCAATCTGGATAAAACTAGGCAGGAATGTTCCTTGGGTACTAACTTAGACCGTAGTGTATGTATTGTAGCCCTAAAACAAACTTAAGACCCTAAAAAAAAAAAAAATTGTCCGACTCTATTACAGCTATAGTATTTTATGGATCTAGGCCATGGTTAACAATGTTGACATGAGAAAAGATCGAAAGTATTTAAACCTAGATCTAATTTTAAGAAATACACTTTGCGAGGATAGTTTTTTACTTTGACACATGAAAATACAAAAGAAGATCCATTGATTTCATTATATAATAAAATTAACCTTCAAGTTTGTGTTTCAAAAGCATTCTTTACATAAATTAGTTCTTTATATCTGTGACTGCAGATTTCCTGACGAACATACATTCATTAGAATGAATCGCGTACTAAAAATTAATTCGTTTTATTGTTTACTTTATAATCCCATCCCTAGATCTAAAACTCTAATTCAACTCTAAGATGATAAAACTTCTCTTCGCACAGATAGTTTTATACTTTGACACATAAACATACTAATTATAGTCCATTCATTTCATATTTTGATCAAATAAACATTCAAATTTGGTTTTCTAAAGCATTTTTAAGGGACTACATTCGTTTACGAAAGCTGCGAAGCCGAGTTGAGATAGGCCTAGATCTGTATTCCTTCACGAATCGCGTACTAAAAATTATTTCGTTTAATTGTTGACTTTATAATCCCATTCATTTAACAAAGCTATCGCTCTTTTCGTTTTTAATAGATATGAATGTATCTGCTTCGGGTAAACCCATTTTCGCAAAGCTAATTTTATTTTCGTAGCGAAAGAGAAAAAACGTGAAAGGATCATTAGCTAAGTTTAACATACATCTATATCCAAGCCACTAGATAAGTAAACACAAACTTAGGCCCACAGGCCGTGGGTTATGTCATCAGGCTAGTAAGAGATAAAAAAAAAAGCAACATAAATAATAACAACAAAATAATAACAACAGAGCTTTGAGAGTGTAAGGATGGAAAGCCTGCCCCGCTGATGTGGGGGGGGGGGGAGATTGGTGTGGGATTAGGAGGATGATAGAATAACATGCATTATCAACAAACTTCTACAGTCGCGAGCTGGGTTTTATTTGGGATTGAGAAACTCAAAAACAAAAAGTGAACGACGCCCAAGTTGACCCTTGAAGTCAATTTATTGTCGTGTCAGTGGTAGTTGCAGGCTAAGGTGACATTACTGACCTGGGAGTAAATGGCGTAGTACATAATGACGAGAAGACAAAATGGTAGCACGCTGATGACGTCAGCTAAACCTTCCACTGTGGCGTCATTAAAACTTCCCCCGAAGCTAGTCTTGGCTCGTGCGAACAGTTTACGCTCCGAGCCTGCCGGAAGCTTAGGGTCTGGGTGCGGAGGGCGCTGAAAAAAAACAAAAAAGGGTTTTTTATTTGTATTTGTTTCAGAGACGAATGTCAATCTCTGTATACGTGAGGTCATAGCTAGAGTGTTACACTTGTTCTCACACACAAAGTATTATACAATTCTAGACACATTTCCGATGTAATTATGTAGGAATTCACCTATTCGTTTATGATGTTGTTTGAACAAACCCTATTTCTCTTTCATAAACTTATCCTACTATCTGAAAAAATAATCCAAAACTCTCTCTAGAAATGATTCAGATCTAAAACAAGAAACTGTTGACTATATTTCTTTTACCAACTTACCCGACAACATCCTTGACGATATATTTTCAGAGCCACGACCAGCACACTTCCTACAATCAAGAACAAAGTAACATCAGTGTGTTGTTTTTTTATATGTATAAATAAAATTCTAACTAACTTAATTAGTTGAAAGTAAAAAGATTACTTAATTGATAAAAGAGATACAATGTTACAGTGTCGGCGTTGCAACTAAAAACAATTTCCGCGTTAGACAGAAATAAAATGTATTGTAGTCCCTTCAATACTGACCACTGAGAATTTTCTTGTGATGTGGCAGGTTTGCAGCAGTGCCGCCTTCTGAGAGGCAACGAGAGTCTTCTTAAGAATGTCATGGGCCTTGGAGGTATCTGTGACGTCAGTTGTCATTGTTCCCTCCGTTGATATAACAACAGGGTATATTGTTATTTTAGATAACTTCCTTAACCGCTTAATCTCTAAGCCTAGGTTCCCATATCTTCATTGTTTTTCCATTTCAGTTTTTCTTATATTAAGAGACAGTGGTACGGCGATGTCAACAGTGGTAGCGGTTTTTTCTTTTTTTTTTAAATCAATATACGCTATCAGGGCGATTAAAATCCACCGTTTTGTTTCCGCAATTTCGGCATTCTCAACAACATTGAGGGTGAGCCTTTCATAGTTTTTTCATAGTTTTTACATAGTTTTTAGTTCAGATAATTCTCTCCTGTATTGCGGTTTCGATGCCATCTGTTTCATGGTAAAGGCTTTCGGCTATAAGCCAAGATAAGGAAACAGCCTTGTCAATCTTGTCACCGTGTAATAAAGCCGAGAACTTTCTATTCGCGTATCTAATGTCCTGCGTCATTCAAACCTCTATCAACATCAGTATTTTTCAGGTTTAATGAGGTTGCCTCAAAGTCGTATTTGCTATGTAAGGAGATTAGTTCATGGCTATAGGCGTGGAGTTTTGAACTTAATATGAAAACTTGCGTCTTATACAGTTTGTACATGTTCAATAGTTCACTGCCTCCATTCCTCCTAGGCAGATAAAACCTTATGATGGAAGACTTGGGCTGTAGGCAGATAAAGCCTTATGATGGAAGACTTGGGGTGTAGGCAGATAAAGCCTTATGGTGGAAGACTTGGGCTGTTGGCATATAAAGCCTTATGATGCAAGACTTGGGCTGTAGGCGGATAAAGCCTAATGATGGAAGATTTGGGCTGTAGGCAGATAAAGCCTTATGATGGAAGACCTGGGCTGTAGGCGGATAAAGACTTATGATGGAAGACTTGGGGCGTAGGCAGCGAAATTCACTTAATAGTCTTCTTGAGAGCATGTCAATATTTTAACTTTTGTTTAGTTCTTGGAATCGAAGAAATTAAATGGTTTCATAAAAATCTTTTATTTTAATGTCATAAAATGAACGTTATATATTTAATCCTTAAACATTTAGATTTGTATTTTGTGTATTACTAATAAGGAGTCCATATCTTACCCGCGGGCCGTGTTCTTGTGTACATGTTTCTAGGTAAAACAAACAGAACGATCTGAAGGAGTGTTACGACTAGAGGCAGAAACAGTCCCCAGGTAAAGCTCACGTTCTGTTGAAGGTACGCCACACCTGCATACGCGACAAGGGCGCCAATATTAATGACCCAATAGAACCTGAAAGGGACAGATGCGAGGTAGCATTCATCTCAGCAAAGCGAAAGTTGTCCTAATATGACAAGAGATGACAAATAGTTTTTTGACTAAGTGGACTTCTGAATCTTGCTGCATGGTTAGGTTTATTATACAATAAACAAGAAAAACTAAATTGTAACTTTCATTTCACGCTGGAGTGTGAGACAATAAGTGTTTTTAACAAGCAAAATAGTTTACAAAATCAAGTGTTAATCAAGAAATAGTGTTCAGAATTATTTAAAGGTACTAAACTCTATAAATTAAGCCATATATGTGAATACTGAAGAATTGATTTCCCTTGTTGGTATCAAGTAGTAATAATTTACTAAATATTTCCTTTTTTAATTGATTCTCGTCTTGTCTACGCCAATGAATAATTGTATAAAGTTTCAGCTTAATCCGAGAATGTGCGGGGAAGAAATATTATGTGTATGCCATTGTCCAGTCAAACCAATTGAATTGTGAGAAAACAATTTTTGTATCTGTTTTTTTAATTTAACAATGGAAATATAAAAAGTGGAAATAATTGAATTCCAAATCTATTTACGTACACGTATATCAGAATTATAATTTGTACAAAGCTTCTATCAGCTGACTCTGTCTGGCATCTGATCTCGTTGTTTCTTCAACTTCACGGATCAACTTGTGGCAATTATTTATTGTCGATGACAACAGATGAATCAATCGAAAAAATCGAACAATTATTTGATTAATTACATATAATTAATAACTTTGTATAGAGAGACAGTGATAGCTATGGGTATATAAGCCTTGTGCAGGGAATTAGGTCGTTGGATACAAATTTGGAACTAACAAAACTTTTAATTTTTTAGAAGTATTTGTATAGCTCAGTGGCAAGCGTGTCAGCTTTTCGCCATAGATGGTTGAGACCTCGATATTAAAATTCAGACACAGCAACATTTTTTTTATTGCTTTTAAAAATGCAGCGCGAACCTTTTTTAAAATACCGCATTAACCCCCTCCCCCTTTTATTTCACCCTCGCCCCCTCCCACCGAAAACAAAAATGGTCCGCAAAAATGATTGAACCATAGCACTCTGAACATGCTCAAAGGATGAAAATTGTGCTAACTAAAAACAGTAATTAAAATAAATTGAATCGTTAAAATGTAGTATTGTTAGTCTAGATATATTAAAAATGTATTACATGAACGGTTCAAAATAATGAATATTATTTCACTCAATATAAGCTTTGTCTTTTAAAATTAGTTTTTTTTATTTCTCTTGTTATTTGCTAGCAATGATCTCTAGATCAAGTAGCAATAATTCGTACTGCACTACTAGGCCCGAATTATTTACCAGTTAAAAAAAGATTGGACGGCCTCTTTACCCAGACTGTCCAGTTGCTCAGCACCGAATGGACTAATGTTGGCCTTGATACCTCCAGTGCCGACTGTTAAGAGAAACAATCCCACAAGATAGACAACTCGTTTACCCACCTTGTGAGAGAAAGATAAACAAATAAAAATTATGACTACATTCCCTTTAAAAAAACAACAATACATAGTTACATCGAAAGAGATACATTAATACAATCCATATAATTTATAAAGCAATATTTATCCTATGTTAGTCCTTCTAGAGCACTGAAACGGGTAGAACAACTAAACACTATAATTAACCTGCACGGATGGATTAATTCTAGCACCAGAATCTACTGTAAAGTTGGACAAGATTGATATGACAAAGTACGTCTAGTGATATCTTGCTTCCTAGTGTGCAGTAGTAACCTACAGTAAGTCAAAAAGAAGTTACTTTGAGTTATTTGCTACTAGATAATGTCTTCGATTCCTAGGATTCAGCAGAAGTAGGCCTACAGTTTTTCAATTGACGTCGCAAACCATGTTGTGACCTACATATTTTTCCACAAAGCCGCAGGGGTCTATTTTAAGTGTTCTTTTCATCTTCTGCTCTTCAACAAGAGTTGTTGTTTTTTTGTTTTGTTTTGTTTTTCTTCTTTAAGCCCCAGAGATGTGTCCCGCGACTTTAGTGACTCCAGGTGTAGTTACTTATTGATGTAATCATTGCCAGCAGAGATCCTCTCCCCCAGCGATGCTCCCAGCTTTACAACCAACTGGTGCAGACGGTAGGCCTGTCATTCCTTAACTCCATGCTTAGGTAGGAGAAGTGCATTTATTGATGATGTCATCAGCTTTTTCAACAACTTTTTTTATGAAGAAGGACGCTAAAACTTTTTCCCAAAGCTTTGAACATCAAACGGAATATGATCTAAAAGTTTCTCACTTGTTTCAGCCACATGACATCACAGGTGGCGTGACGTCATCTTAGTTCAAATCTTATTTCCTCATTTAGATTTATTTCTTTTAATGGATTTTGTTTAAATCGGTGTAAGTAAATTGTTATTACGAAGAGGACAAGACATACCTGCGTTAGATCCTTCTCAAACCAGTCGTTTAAGTCTATAGCAGCACATTGAATAAGTAGCATTGCTGAAATGGAGTAGTATTCAATGCGTTTGTCATTATTTAAATCTAGAAATAATTCACAATTTATGCTGGGTGAGAACCTTAGTTAATTATGTGATTTGTGAAGTCATCAGGTTTATTGCAACAATCGTTGCGTATTTTAGAATGTCCCCGGTGAACGAGTGATCTCTATATTCAGTTGAATTGAACTAACAAATATTGTGTCATTTCTTATATAACTATAAGTATGTGTTTCTGGGTTTTATTTCCTATTTGTACAACTATTACATTACAAATTTATTTCACATTTACCTACTACGTTTAAAATTCCTGAAAACAAAATGGTTCGAAATCTTCCAAGCCATGAATCGGAAATGTAGCCACCAACTACAGAGAAAAGATTGGCCAGTGCTGGACAAAACAAATAACAATTAGTTTAGATCATATCAATAACAAGACAATATATTACTGTTATATTACACATATTCATTGAAAATCTTAAATTGTTAAGTTTGTCTTTAGCGAAAAAAAATAGAACTTTTTGTGGGGAAAAAATTCCAGACACAGTAAATGTTGTTTTTTTGTTGTTGTTGTTATGTTTGTTACACATTATAAATATTTAATAACTAGAAATCTGAGTTGAAAAATTTCTTTATTAAAACTAATTGGTCCATGTGTTCGTAGTAAAGAACAAGATCAATCACTTGGAACACGAATCATTGCTTCTGATGGAGATGTGTCACAAAATACATATCAAAACTGATCGTATTATTGGGACACGAATCAATGCTTCTGATGGAGATGTGTCACAAAATACATTTCAAAACTGATCAAACCATCGGGACACGAATCAATGCTTCTGATGGACATAAAGTAAATGTTAAAACTGATCGAATCATTCCCTAAATATTACGTTAATTTTGTAACCAAATTTTTTAATCATTACAAAATAATTTGAATACCATCACTTCTTCACAAAGAAATTTGATTTGTTTCTCGCCAGATATTTTTTTCCGCTAAGACGTCCATACCTATAGTTTTCCCATGCTTCGAGTTTTCCTTCAGAATGGAAGATATTACACCCTAGCCCAAACCTCCCGCTAGCAGGGATTGTTCCCGGGACCATTGAAACGAAAGCGTACATCACGTGACCGTTCAGCCAGTTTGCCCCTAGGGCGACGCGACATCAGACGAACATGGTTATATAAGTTAACTCAGTGCTGTACAAAGATTGGTCATCTAGATCTAAGTTGATACTTTTGATGGTTCGCTTGTTTCTATCAACTGTAAACAATATTGGAAAGATGACCAAACAAACACTCACCGCTGAAAGCCAAACTAATACTTGTGGCGTCCACCGTGTCAAGACCAAGAGTACTGGTACCAAACAGAACCATGTTGGCACTGACGCTGTAGAAGGCCAACCTCTCACACATCTCTGTGCCCAGTATACACAGAGTCACTAGAACCTTCGTCCTGTCCCTGTGAAGTCATCATCAGACTAGTGACAATGGCAATAAAGAAGATCATGGGGAAAGTTCCAGAAAAATGTCATGAATTCTCTGAAATGTCATGAATTCTCTGAAATGTCATGAATTCTCTGAAATGTCATGAATTCTCTGAAATGTCATGAATTCTCTGAAATGTCATGAATTATCTGAAATGTCATGAATTATCTGAAATGTCATGAATTATCTGAAATGTCATAAAAGTGTGTCATCAAGCAGCTCGAGTTTATGTGCAGCTCGAGTTTATCTACGAACTTTCAGCTCGATGGGATAATGAAAAGTTATCAGAATAAATATTTCAAATTTTGACATTTTGGATTTTGACTTGGAAGAAAGTATAAGTAATTAGTAGGAAATTAAAAATAAATAGATCCATTATCTCTATTATAATATGTTAATCTCTAACATGACATGCTTCCAATTTATCTTTACCAATTAAGTGATTGACATACGAATTTTTGCTTACCAATCACGTGATATAATTACCATATACTTGTCAATCACGTGATATACGTACCATATGCTTACCACTCACGTGATATACTTACCACTCACGTGATATACTTACCACTCACGTGATATACCCATGAATACATATTTCCTATATAAAGGAAGCACTAGGGACCAAATTTTAAATGAAAGAAACTTGCAAATTAAGCATAGCGAAAAAATAGACATATCTGACCAGGGCTTAACTTCACATGTGTAGTAACCTATGATTACCTATCAGGTGATACGCTTACCATGATCTCTTTAGGGGGCCGACACATTCAGCAGTGTTGCTTCTAACCAGATCTTCAGACGAAGCACAAAAAACGGTAGGCGTCTCAGTGGGATCAGGTCTTGTTGGTTCATCGTCGATGTAAGCTGTGTTGTCAGAGCCTTGACGTGTACACTCGTCAACCGACGATATTTTGGTCAACATATTCTAGTACATATGGAGATAAGTAAGAGGCATATCTGAAGATATGTAATTAGGCATGTATGTAGATTAGTAGTTAGGCATATATGTATATAAGTAATTCGGCATATGTGTAAATATGTAATTAAAGCATGTACTTAGACATGTATAGAGAAAAGTAATTAGGCATTATATAGATAAGTTATAAGGCATTAATGCAGATATGTTAAGTAATTAGGTATGAATGTAGATAAGTAATTTGGCATGTGTGTAGATATGTAATTAGGCATGTTTATAGATGTGCATTTGTATATGTATGTAGATAAGTAATTGGACATTATTAGATGATATTAGTTGTCACTACTTATTACTTATTACTAGAGTAATTAAAGAGGTCTTGTTTCACTTTGAATTGTTGTGCTATTTGACGTCGCGTAGTTTTACGTTAGTTAGTACAGGACAACAGATATTAAAATTCCTCAATTAAGACCTTGATCAGCAGGCAATATTTATTAGACCATAAAATAAAATAACAGTTCACTGGCAATTCCAGCTATCAATAAATCATATATATATATATATATATATATATATATATATATATATATATATATATATATATATATATTACTTTACTTAAATACACAATCTAATCAAATCACAATCTAATCAAATCACAATATAATCAAATCACAATATAATCAAATCACAATGTAATCAAATCACAATATAATCAAAACACAATATAATCAAATCACAATGTAATCAAATCACAATATAATCAAATCACAATATAATCAAATCACAATATAATCAAATCACAATATAATCAAATCACAATATAATCAAATCACAATATAATCAAATCACAATATAATCAAATCACAATATAATCAAATCACAATCTAATCAAATCACAATATAATCAACTCACAATGTAATCAAATCACAATATAATCAAATCACAATATAATCCAAATAAAACTCATCAAATACAAGTACCTAGCTAGTAACACTTTTTACACAAAATCAATATACGTCTGTCTTATTCTACATCTATGGCGTCGACTAATTTCTGACCATGTGGTCAACTCTCAGAACGAAATTTCTAGCCCACAATTCTCGATTAGGTTTCACTTTTACGTGAAACACAACAAAAAGTTATACTCTGTGATTCTCACTAATTCATGTCGCAAACAATGATGTGACACTAGTGAATAGTATTATGTATGTATGTATGTAAATAAGTATTTAGGCATGTATGTAGATAAGTAATTAGGCATGTATGTAGATAAGTAATTAGGCATGTATATAAATAACTAACTAGGCATATATAATAATAATAATAATATTAATAATCTTCATTATACATCAGAAAATTTGTGTTACAATTTGTGCATTACACCAAACAAATAGTAAGAGAGATTAGTAATTAAGCATTTATATAGATGTCTAGTCCTACTTATATGACTTCTTTCATTAATTTTCTGTTTAACAAAATATCGCCAATATAGTTTCTTACCTCTTGTAGCAATTGAATCAGTCCTAGAGAGGACACAGTCCTAGTGAGGACACAGTCCTAGTGAGGACACAGTCCTAGTGAGGAAGAAGTCCTATTGAAGACACGGTCCTATTGAAGACACAGTCCTATTGAAGAGACAGTCCTGTAGAGGAGACAGACCAATGATTTGCAACATCTACGCTACACGTGACTCGGATAGAGTAACAGTTTTAAAAATCGGGTCATTCGAAGTTCACAGATACGCAAATAATGTTAATATTTCACCATGTCGTGTACAGTCTTTACTGAACTCAACAGGATATTGATGTCGACAGTTCAACATTCCTGCTCTGTTACCCATTCACTCAAAGATCAGGTACAGGACAACTGATTCAATTACAGGATCTTCGGAAAAAATGTCAAGTCGAGAACTAGGATATGACCCTAACTCTAAAAGGTGTTTGACCTGACCTGAGTCCAGTGAATGACTCAAACTCCGTAGAACAGTGAAAACCTCTGCATCACAACAAAATCACAACTTTTTGTTGTCTTCTCTTTTAATGACGGTCTTTACTTTCATAGACGCTGGGTCTCAAAATTTCTAACAGTGGCGTATCGAGGGAGGGGGCGCCGAAACCTGAGAAGTGCTAAAATAGGTTTCATCGATTTGAAACTACATTTACTATTCATTACTTTTTAAATATATTAGTACATCTCTAGTGCACGTATTCTTTTCTATCTGCTATTCTTCTCAAGTAAATAGGAAGCACGTTTCTAACTAGGTTAGTTTAAAATGCATGAAATTGCGCTCAATTCAAACTCTGTTGAAATGACATAATACATAATATCTTAATGTTTTGCACCTGATGGCTTCTGGTTTAGACAAATAATTTGTTTGGGTATGTGCCATTTACATGTGTCCAAACCTAATATTATTCGAAGCTAATAGATTGAGAAGGTCTACAGAGATTCGCTCTATTCAAACACTCTGTGACAATCATCACATCCTGTTTTGGTGTCAGCATTCAGTGAGGTTTTTTTCTTTTCTTTTTCAATGTCTGAACAAATAGCCTATGACATAACAAACAGACCACACTCCTCTTTCGTAATGCGTAGTGACAGGGGCTTGGTAGGGCAAAGGAAAACAGTGGTGATTAAGTATCACAATGTCACAATGATTCGATCAGGGGAGGGGGGGGGGGAAGGTAAAAGAGTAAATTTAAATATATAAAAAAAAAAGGATTGAACCAAAAGTAAAAATATTTTTTTTTCACGATGAAAAAAAACTTTTGTTAACTTTATAGTGGATATCATTTACGTAAGTTGTGTCACAATGTATGTGTACTCTGTGACCCAAAAATGGACGATCGTAATCGTTGGAATTATAATTAAATACTAACGTTTAATTTCGTTCCTTGCATCTTTCTGAAAAGTTGTTGGACTCGACACTTTCAATATTCATCAAGTCAACTAAGTTTAGAATGTACCATTAGATCATCAAAACAACATTGAAATACAAACCTACAAACATCAATGCACAGTGGCGCAACTAGGGTAGGAGGAAGGGGGGTCCAAATTTGAAAATCCCCACGGCCACCTTTTAAATTTGTTTTTACATTAAATATTATGCCAAACTTATAGAAATTTTTAACAAGCAAAATATAAAAATACTTTGTAAAAAAAAAACCAACGTATCTCAGGGGAAGAACTGCATATTTATAGCCATGTCCATCAATACTGAAGGATTTATTTTCCTTAATCAACATAACACTAAATTAGTCAATTACCACTAATTCATTAACTAATTCTTGAATTGTTTATATTTGGTTAGGAACAATGAATAATTGTAGAAAGTTTTAACTTGATCTCAGAATTTGGCAAAGTGACGTCGTGGAAGGAGCGCCCTGGTTACCTGTGTTTTCTGCTGTCCCCTTCTGAACTGATTCTGAACTTTGTGACACCATTTCTGTTCTTCTCTCCTCCAGTAAATCAAGTCTGCAGGTAGAGCTCTTAATGAAGTTGAATGACGCGCACTTCGCTACTTTCCACCCACGAACAAATGTTGTGGCTAATGTTGGCTTAGAGGTTAAAGGGGAAAAGGTAACAGTGTTAAAGGTTATATTTACTTACTTCTAGCGTAGATCAAAACAGTTGAATTTACACAGTTATCTACCTTGACTTGCCTCCAGCGCAAAAAAAAAGGTGCCGCTTTAATATTTCATCTTAAGTACTCATTTAAACTTAATGAATCTTGGGTGTCGTCAGGTCTTAAAATGATGGAATGTCCATCTCATTAAGATTTTAGCTCCACCATCATGATCTAGCAGTCAAGCGCTTTACCAGGCCCAGAACGAAGCGCGACAGATATTGGCCCCGCGCTGACCGAAACGACGTATATTGTTGGCCTGCCGGCAGGTGGCGCCATGGTTGTAAAAATGTTTCCTATTGGTTGATAACTTAAAACTTGTTGAAGTTGTTTGGGTTTTAATGTTTACGTCTATTTAAAACACACACACACACACACACATTCCGGAACCGGATATGAACTTAGCCAAACATATTAACTCATCGAAAAAGTGAACAGAATAAAACCCGTTTTTTTTTTTTAAATAGATTGACGTCTAGAAAAAAATGTTGATATGTTTCAGGATCTGTTCACGTTTTATCCTTGAACAAAAAAATGTCATGACTGCTAGACTGCTATATAAGACACAATCTGATCTGCGGAATCAAAAGCTAGTTCGCTGTGGAGCAGTGATTGGTTGTTTCTAACTTGAAAACTCACGTCCTAGGAACTAGGCTCAGTCAAAATGAGGATTTTTGTCTCCAGGCTGTTTAACAAGACATTGACACAGAATATTTGTAAGGGTGTAGCAGGACTTTATTTTATTGCGGCATTTTGTTTTTCAAAACTTTTACACAGAGTACTCTAATGTTTGTTTGCTAGGAGTGATGGGTGGAATGCTAAGAAACCTATCTATCAAAAAGTTTCTGAAAACGAGATTCATTTGATTCACTTTAAAATAAAGTCTTATTGCCATTAGATGTCTGTCTGGTCTTGCGGTTTGCGTTGCGGGACCGTCGTCACGATTGTTCGATCACTGTTCGTTTTCTGCCTGCAGGAGGTTTGGAAAAGTGCGGCATACTCATTTCTGGAGGAACATTCTGAACTAAATATTTGTTTATAAAGTGTTTCTATTTGTTTTTTTATTTCTTTGTGTTGCACTATTGATAAATTTTTTTTAAATGTGTAAAAAGTTGACGAAATATCAGGGAACTGCATGATTGCGAATTATAATAGAGAAAACATTGCTGACACTATGTTATAACACACTTGAATTGCAATTATTTAGACGCAGGTGAATCTTACTCCTATTATTACTTGGGTCTCAATAACTCTTCGGACTCTTTGGATTAAGTATTTATATGTAGTTTTAAATGTGGTTTGTTTTAATATTTTCAACATGCAGGCTGTCAACGATTTAAAAGCTTGCACATTTAGTTGAGTTAGAACTCAAACAGGAGTTAATGGTCAAGTCGTTAGCATAATCGGTATTTTTGTCTAGATCTTCTTGATTTAAATGTTTAGTTACTTTTGTCTCTGTAGGGATCTTCCACTTGAGTCAAGGAAAATATGTTTTAACTATACATACCAATTCAGAAGAGGTTTCTATAGTTTCCATAAGTAGATTTCAAAGTCTTGTGGCTTCCAACTGTGCCAGGTTTTGTTTTGTTTTTTTTTCGGTGGGGCCGACACAGCCGTTTAGCTGATTGGAAAAAAAATAGTGTTAGGACATCAGCTTTTGATCTCAATGAGGTCCGATACCTCAGAATTGAAAATCAGGAATTCGTTTTATCCTTAATATTTGTTTCATTTTGTCAGATTTTAGTTCCAAATTTGTATCTCTTCCCCAGCAAACAACTCTCACTATGGCTTTGACTACAAAACTTTTTTCTACAATCTCATTGAGGCCAAAAGGGCGGATAACTCGTACCGTGTTTTCAAGAAAATTTCCAGAAGTCAAGCGATGTTTCCGGTTGCCCAAGAAAGTAGCCACGGAAAACAGAACATTACTATCTGGTGTAGCAACGACTACCTTGACCTTAGTATGCACCCAGAGGTCATTGAAGCAATAACGTAAGTCGTGAATATTTGCGGAAGTGCCACTTTGAATGATGGGATACAGTTTTGAATGATGGGATACAGTTTTGAATGATGGGATACAGTTTTGAATGATGGGATACAGTTTTGAATGATGGGATACAGTTTTGAATGATGGGATACAGTTTTGAATGATGGGATACAGTTTTGAATGTATTTTTTTTTGTTCGATTATTATTTACTATTTTGTTTAGATGTTTTTAGTCATATGACAAACGAAGGTTCACTCTAGATATTCGACGTATAATGTCCGACATCGCCACAACATAGCGCTAGTCAGATGAAATAAAATAAATGTGTTAGAAAATGCAATCTACATCTGCCACAGGAAATTAGTTCAAAGCATTTTCTTAATAATTACAAGTTATGTGTTTATTAAATTTCCTTGATTATTGGTAAGATAAGAACTGCTTCCTACACAAGATTAACTTTGCCCTTTTCAGTGCTGCTGTAAAGAAACACGGATCCGGCTCCGGTGGCTCTCGATCAATATCTGGAAATTCCCCATATCACGAAGAGTTGGAGAAGCAGCTTGCAAAGTATCACCAGAAAGAGGCTTCCCTTGTCTTCAGTTCCGGTTTCGTTGCTAACGATACAGCGTTGTACACACTTGGAAAACAGTTGCCAGGTAAGCACAAAACTTTGGTAGTTCTTATTGTTACTCTGTGGTGTTTCACGTCTTGAGAGTCGAGCTGGTCCCTTTGCAAAGTCTCATGATTGATAAACACTCACAGGTTAAACATTTGTAATCCCAAGACACAGCCTCGTTTTCAAACTTTTTCCTGCTCCTGGTGTTTTCATCATGTTCCATCTAGGACTTGTCTTTTCTGCTTGTATCCAGGACCCGTCCTTTCTGCTTGTATCCAGGACCCTTCCTTTCTGCTTGTATCCAGGACCTGTCCTTTCTGCTTGTATCCAGGACCTGTCCTTTCTGCTTGTATCCAGGACCAGTCCTTTCTGCTTGTATCCAGGACCAGTCCTTTCTGCTTGTCCTCCATGTGGACCTATTATACTTTTTTTTTCTCCCCTCTGTGGGTAGATGCTTTGTTAAAGAAATATCAACATACAAAAATATTTGCATATATTGATTTAGACTTTACTACCGAATGTAATAATAATCATGATCATTTGCTGGACTGGGATAGACCTATTTTGACCGACAAAAAGGCAGATTTTAATCGCCCTGACCTGCTGTTCATTGATTTAAAAAAAGAAGAAAAAAGCTACCATTATTGACGTCGCCGTACTACTGTCTCATAATTTAAGAAAAACTGAATTGAAAAAAAATTAAGAAATTTGGGAACTTTTGGTTTGGAGATTAAGCGTTTATGGAAGTTATCCAAAATAACAATATACCCCTTTGTCATATTAACCGAGGAGATAATAACAACTGATCTCACAGATACCTTTAAGGCCCTTAACATTCTTAGGAACATTCTCGTCTCCTGTCAGAGGGCGGTACTGCTGTACACCTGCCACATCACCAGAAATTCCTCAGTGGAAACTGATAAAAGGGACTGCAATGAAATTGTTTCTCTTTAACGAAACTCTACCCTGGCAGCGCCAGAGAATGAATACTCGTTCGTTTCTAAAATAATAATAATAACTGTTATCATCCATGAGGCAATCCTTTATTCTTAGACTTTGTACCACTTAAGAGAGTAAAATGTTGAAACCGTAGGCTACAAAAAGTTTTCTTCTATTTTCTAGGGGTCCATTACTTCTCTGACTCAGGGAACCACTCTTCAATGATCACTGGTATAAGGAACAGCGGGGCACACAAGCACGTCTTCAGACACAATGATCCCAAGCATTTGGAGGAGCAGTTGCGTCACGTAGCAGTGGAGGTCCCTAAGATTGTTGTTTTTGAAACAATACATTCCATGGATGGTCAGTAAAGAACAAACAAACAAATTTTTAAGTGACAAAAAAAATCTATCGTAAAAAAAAAATAATTAATAACCAAAGAAAAATATTTTACGTTTTAAAAGGTACTTTTTCGTTTGTCTGCTTCCGTTTTTTTTTTTTCGATGTGGTAGCCTTAAACTTTCATTTGAAATTTCAAGACATCTAAGAAGATCATCATCCTAGAGAAAAAAAAAGATCACCATAATGAAAACAAAACAAGTAAAAATTTTAAAAAATACTTTAACAAAAATAACACAACACCTTATTTATACAACTTAGCGATTATTTCGCTCACAATAACTAATGAATGTTAGATTTTTAAATCTCAGCCCCCCCCCCCCCCCAAACACACACAAACACACTCTCTCTCTCTCTCACACACACACAAACAAACAAACAAACAAAAAAAAAAACAACACCATTCCGAGAAAAATCCTGGTTAAGTAAATGTTGGCTATAACTGTACTAGACTATATTCTATTCTCTTGACAGCCCTTTAGACTTATAAGACGTGCGCAAAATGTTACTTTGATTTAACTCTTGAATGAATAGACCCACATACCCGAAATTTGTTCAAGATTTTCTAGTTCTCTAGCTCAAATAAAAATATTTTTTGAACAGTTGAATAGGTTATAACGACTACTCCAGTGTGCCCAACTAGATACAGCAACTGTCACATTTCTAGGTAAGTCGTTAGAGCCGTTTTCGACAACCGTGTCCACACAGGTTTGGGTTTTTGCCCACCCATTCGGAATAGGCGACTTGAATAGAGATATTATTTGGAACAGAAAACTAAGGAAAGGAATATAACTCACTGTTATCGATGTACATTTTGTTTTATGCTATTTATTCCCCTTGTATTAAAAAAAAAAAATTTGTTACATTTAAAAGGCCCCTTACTGTATACTTTTCTATCCAAGTATTAAGTTCTCTCTAAATTAAATTGGAACAGTTTCTTTTATTTGTTTTTAATTTTTTATTAAAGATTAAATGTACATAACAACGAATGTGTTTTTTTTTCATTTTAAATATCTTTTTTTTTAAATATTTATGAGAGGCAACTCTCAAAAGAACGCCTAGTCCATACGATTTATACACATTTTCAAGTGTAGCCGTTGAGTTTTTTAATACATTTAAAGGCATGAAATATTTATTTTACTTATTTAAAGGGTCCATTGCCCCAGCTGAAGAAATGTGTGATGTTGCCCACAAGTATGGGGCAATCACATTTGTTGACGAGGTACATGCAGTGGGTATGTACGGTCCTACTGGCGCTGGGATTGGTCAAAGAGATGGCTGTGTCCATAAGATGGACATAATTTCCTCTACTTTAGGTAAGTCTGACATGAGCTCGTATCAATGTTATTTATTGGAGTGGCAATCATTCCTGGTGTCTTGTTTCGTTCGTTGTTGCTGAGTTTTTAAAATCGGAAGAAGTATTTTGTTTTAAAGCTGTATTTAGACGACATGACTGCGAAGTAATATTATGTACCAGCCATTTCTGACAGATAAGGAAAATCTAAACCTTTCATCTCAGCTTGAATGTGTATACAAATCTTTTAGATGACAAGCATTATATAGAATAATTTCAAATATTATAAACAAAAAAAAAGGTGTACTTTATACTACAATTTAAATGCGAAAGTAAGGCGCATCAGAATGATTTGTGGCTTTGTGCACAAAGTGGACGGTCTCTTCAACTGATTAGTCTATACTTAGAGTGCCTTATGGTTGTTCTCTTTAGATAGTTGAAATACTAGGTTAAAAAGAAAATATTGTTTTGAAATAGCAAAAGTGTCAAAGAAATACTTCAGTACTTTTCAATGTTGAAATAAATTTATACACAACACAATTCGTTTGTTTGTTTGTATTTTAATGACATTTTGAAATACTTTCAAAATTGAAACGCAAGTTATTCTGGCATAAAAATAATAATAATTTTATTTATAAAGCGCTGTTAACAAACAAAATGTAGGCTCAAGGCGCTGTAATAACATTACAAACACAAACATTAGAGTTGAAATGACAGTTAATCTAAACAAGTTTTAAACAAGTAGGTCTTAATGTTCTTCTTAAAAGTGGTGTAGCATGTTTTAAGAATGAGATCAATGGGGAGTGAGTTCCAAACCTTTGGTCCGTGAACTGAAAAAGCCAGCAGACCGTAGCTTTAGAGGGAGAAATGTGGCACTACTAAAAGCGTTGAGTCCATTGAGCGCAGGGCTCTCTGGGGGATATATGGAGTAATCAGTTCTCTAAGGTACACTGGTTTAAATCATTGATTAGCGTGCTTGACTAGATTGACATATGAAATGCTTAGGACGTAATTATCTTTTCTTTTTTTTGAAGTCACGTCTGCAATATATAAGATAAGAAACACATCCCTTTAATGTTATAAATGCGTCATACATTGAGCTATACCAGCATACATTTGACTGAAATAAGACAGAATGGCTTCCTTCTACGGCTTTTTAGTATTTAGTTGGAAAACACTGAACCTATGTTACTAAATGTCGCATTGATATTAATCCAGATTTTATATGAGATTATTTGCAAGATTATTTTTCAAATTTCCTGCTCCCTACCAGGTAAAGCCTTTGGTCAGATGGGAGGCTACATCACTGGAGACAGAGATGTGATTGATGCAGTGCGGAGCTATGGTAACGGATTTATATTTACCACTGCCCTCCCGCCACATGTCATGGCTGGCTGTCTGGCGTCATTGAAGGTAAATGGTGCGAAAGTTGTTGATATTGTTTACTTGCTGTTTTCACTTTAAATAAAAACACAAACTGAAATTCTACTTAAACGTCAGAAAATTCTTGAGACTTGCGAAGAGTTTTTATTGTAAATCATCAAAATATTAATACGACCTTCTTACTAGTAACAGTACCAGGAAATGGAAGAGAGGCAGCAAAAAAAAAAATACTAGAATCTAAAATAAAGAAAGAACTTACATAATGACACAAATATGTTAAGTAGGAAACGATAATGGGAAAGCGAATTAATCGTAATGTTTTATCAACAGAAATGAGGCAGGTATATGTACAGACGGACATCTTTAAAATGGCTTTTTTTTCTTCTAGACCTAAAGGACGAGTCTTAATAAATGTATGTTCAGACGTTAGCTGTGTTGTCTTTGGTACACTAGAGATCTAGATATTCCTTGGAAGAAGAAAACTATTTAGAAATACTTCCAAAGATTTAGCATTTTGTATAGGCACTTTCACTCTTGTTATTTCATTTCATAATTACTTCGCTGGAAAACACACACAAAAATAAACTATTCTTAATATATCATTTCCAAGAATGTTATGAGAAGGTCGTGTTGTATATGATTCAGACTTTCATCACGATTGTCCTTGGTTCGGACCACTAATGTTCATAGCCTCTATCCTATGCCGTCCTGCAGATGGTTTGGACTAAGAAATGACAATCTGTAGATACGTCTGAAACTTATAAGACATAACAGAACGACGATGTCATAAATTATAGTATTCGATATTTATTCTACCTACTACATTATATTATTGTCTTTTTCTTTCACAAACACATTTAGAAAACAATTAAACTCTGACTGGATAAGGTCATGTAAAACGCGTACAATAAATGTAAATCAACAGCTTGGTGCATGGGATCGATTCATATTAAACAAACAACTCTGGAGCAAGCCCTTCTTATGTTTCCTTTGTATTTCAATCTAAAAAAAATGGATTTCAATTAAATAATTTAATATTTGAAAAAGGTTAACGACATTTATGAATTGATTGTGTTATTCTGATGGAAATATCCCTCAATAGCACAAGTGTTACAGATTAATGAAAGGCTGATGTTTGGACAGATGATTGTAGTACATTCAGTTTGGACAGATGATTGTAGTACATTCAGTTTGGACAGATGACTGTAAAACATACAGTTTGGACAGATGATTGTAGTACATTCAGTTTGGACAGATGAGTGTAGTACATACAGTTTGGACAGATGATTGTAGTACATTCAGTTTGGACAGATGATTGTAGTACATCAGTTTGGAAAGATGATTGTAGTACATTCAGTTTGGACAGATGAGTGTAGTACTTTCAGTTTGGACAGATGAGTGTAGTACATACAGTTTGGACAGATGATTGTAGTACATTCAGTTTGGACAGATGATTCTAGTACATTCAGTTTGGACAGATGATTGTAGTACATCAGTTTGGAAAGATGATTGTAGTATATTCAGTTTGAAAAGATGATTATAGTACATATAGTTTGGACAAATGATTGTAGTACATTCAGTTTGGAAAAAATGATTGTAGTACATATAGTTTGACAGATGATTGTTGTACATACAGTTTGGAAAGATGATTGTAGTACATACAGTTTGGACAGATGATTGTAGTACGTACAGTTTGGACGAATGATTGTAGTACATACAGTTCGGAAAGATGATTGTAGTACATACAGTTTGGACAAGATGATTGTAGTACATACAGTTTGGACAGATGATTGTAGTATAAGCTAAAAACAAAGAACCGCAGCTTACTTGAATCTGCAGAATGGTTCTGATTTTTCTTTGAAGTATTTTAACCAATAAAGAAAATAGATTAGACATTTGATTTTCATTTCAATTGCCATTTTGGGGCTATGATGCTACGCTAAATATGAACATAGGCCACAGAAAGATTTCTTTTTTTCTCACAAAGCTGATATCAACTCACTCTGTCTGGTAAAAAGTTTGTGCACGTTATTTCTTCCAGCCTAATCTCGAATCAAGCTAAAATTTTGCACAATTATTTCTTTTACCTGACAAAATAAGATTTTTTTTAAAAAAATTAGCTTATTAACTATTGGTAATTCATTGTTTTATTTGGTAACTCGAATTAACTTCCTCAACCGCAAAGAACAATCTTCAATTTTCCAACTAAGAACAGGACACACACCTCTATTAAATTACCATCTGAACAAATTAAACTCCACACAACTGCCCCTTTGTAGACACTGCGCCCGCCCTTATGAAATTGTAAACCATATCCTCTTTGAATGCCCCTTCCTAATCCACCTTTAGCTGATCCCACTTCCACTACAGCCCAACATAAACAACACCCTGTACGGCAGTGCTGAACAACTGAAGAAAACAGCCCACTATTTTTCCTTGGCACAGTCTGCAAAAAGAGCTGACAGCTCAGCAGCAATAAAGCTGGCTAGAAGAAGAAGAAAGTATCTCAAACAGGGGAAAGAAATTGTACTCGACTAATAAGATGGTATAAGTTGAATTGGCCCCCTTTATACTTTGTAGATTGTCACTTTAAGGTTTGAAGCTGTCAACAGCTATAAAACCTTCTATTTTCATAAGTGCTTCGCTGACATAGTGGTTAGTGTTTTACCTTCAGGAGGCAGAGGAGGCTTGAGCCCACGATTTCGAATCCAGGTCATTCATCTTTCTTGTTTTCTATAAATGCATTTTAAAAAGAGGTCACCCAGATACACTTTCTTTCTCCCACCCCCCACCCCCACTCCCTCCCAACTGGTCTAGACAAATGATAGGATGATAACGCATTGAGAAAGCTAAAAGCATGAAATTGTGCTTAATGAAAAGAATTGGTAAAAATATTTATAATAGCACAGATTTATTATTGTCAGTCTAGATCTATTACAAATTTAATTACATGACTGATCCAAACTAATTGATACAATTACGCTTAATAAAAAACTGTATTTTTTTTTCTTTTTTGACCTCTGGCTTACTATTGTTGTTGTTGTTGTTGTTGTTGTTGTTTTGAGTTTCTGCTAATGGCTGTTGGTAGACTTTGATTTTTCCATGTCTTTATTCCACCCCAGATTCTACAAAGTCTAGAAGGGCGAGAACTCCGTGAAAAACTTCACAAAAATGTTTTGTACATGAAGAAAGAGCTTAGTCTGGAGAAAATTCCCGTCATCCCTGGCACTAGTCACGTGGTTCCGGTTATTGTAAGTGAAGTATTGCATGTTTTAAGAACAAAATATTGAATTGTATTTTCCCTGTACGTTTGGGTCTTTTCTTTTTTTTTATTTCTTAAAATTTTACTAGATAAGATTTTATCTTGAATATAGTGGCAAGCTTGAATGCGCGGTGGCTGAGTGGTAAAGAGCTTGACGTCCGAACTGGAGGTCCTGGGTTCGAATCCTAGTGAAGTCTGGGATTTTGAATTTCATGATCGTTGGGGCGCCTCTGAGTAATGGGTACCTGACATTAGTTGGGGAAAAGTAAAGGTGGTTTGTCGTTGTGCTGGCCACATGACACCCTCGTTAACCGTGAGCCACAGAAACAAATGACCTTTATATCTTGTCCAATAGATCCGCATGGTCTGAAAGGGAAATAATAATGTTACCTATACTTGTGTTATCTACAAATGATCAGTTCCAGCATATCGTCCATCTAGTAAGGAGAGGACAGTTTAACATAGCTCATTATGCAGCAATAAAATATTTTTTAACATTAACGTTCTAATAGAATAAAGGATGTATAGCTGTTTTCAAGGCTTACGTTAAACTTAGCTGTTATGTAGCCAGCACAACCAATGACCCCCAATCAAGGTCTAGGACCCTTTAAAGCTTCTACAATAGAACTCAGCGATGTCATAGCATCTCAAATAGAAATCATCACAAGGGGACACCAAACTCTCAGTTCGAAATCTGATCGTTTTACTGTTAGGCCAGCAAATTAAAGTCAAACTTTTTAAACTGTATTCATTTATGTTAGACTTTCAAAGTAGAAGTAAATTTTTGCTGGCCTCCTTCAGGCCTGGGGATACTATGTTCATATACAATTTATCGAAATGCGGAAAGTTTGGACAATGGCTATAGTCGATGCGGCAATCACAGCAGACTCTCTTCCCCTCTTAACTCAGCTGACATGTACTAAGGTATCCGATACATATTTTGGATCAGCGGCGTCGCAGGTTCTGCCAGGGTCTAGCATTTTAAGCTGCGTAAGGGTCACCGGCTCCTGAATTTCATCAGGAATGACCCCTGAAGCTTTTCTGGGATTTGGGCATTGCCATAAGGCAGCAGATATTTCGATTTCAAGCTTTCCTTCTCCTGGGTGGGTAACTAGCCAGACTATCGAGCTCCACTGCCCAAAGCTTTCACGTGCAAGTTTTCATTTGACGGTTTATGTGTTTACAAAGTATTGAATGATAAAACCAGACTTGACGACTTTAGGTTTTTACAGCTAAATCTAAATGAATCGATCTCCACAAACAATAGGTTGGTGATGCCAAGGCCAGTACCAGACTTTCCAATGACCTCATTCGAAGATTCGGTATCTATGTCCAGCCTATAAACTACCCCAGTGTGCCCAAGGGTACGGAGAGGTTACGTGTGGCACCCACCCCAGGTCATTCGACTCTGATGATAGAGAGATTCGTTGAAAGTTTATCAACATTGTGGAAGGTGAGTGACTGACGTCCTGCTTTTTCAGTAGTTTACATTATTCAAGTCGATCGCTATCATTTCACAATTACCAACTGCTAAATAAGGTAAAACTTGTAATGTAATTTTTCAAGTTGGAAATAGTGTTATAGCTTCAAGGGAAAAAAATTGGTCGTTAATTATTTGATTGAAAACTAATGCTTGGGAGTTAATGCTTGGAAAACTCTCTCTTAATTTATTTCACATTAACCGTTATTAATAGCCATTACATAAGATGCATCAAATTTCTATTTCATTACAACATTTGATGAATTTTTTCATTAGTAGCTTTACAACTTGGTATTGTGAAATCGTTTTTGAAAAAGTTATTCAGCAGAAGAAAAAAAAACGCCGGCTGTAATTGTGCTAATTAGATGAGACTTTTTAATTGACGGTTTTATAATTGATTCAAGGCTAACTCTTTTTCTCTAATTCAGGAATACAATCTGCCTTTGTTGGATCATCCTGAGGAGTCAAAACATAGTGACATACAGATACTGTCTCATCAATGAATTATTTATATGTACATTAGAATGCAAACTATTCGTTTGTTAAGTTGGTTATAGATTAATGAAAGAAAACGAGAATTAATGGTGACACAATGTTTCGGAGACAAATGTCTTGGCATTCCTCAAGCAAAATCTCTCTCTCTCTCTCTCTCTCTTTCTCTTTCTCTCTTTCTTGCCTTCATCAAACTAAAAAAAAAATCTTTTTAAATAATTTTTTTCATTTAATAAAAAGTAAATGTACATCTAAGAATGCCAAAGACCTTTTTAAAATAACAATATTTTATATTATTTTTAGTATTTCATGGCCATTACATTCCCTGCGAGTATATATGTATATTAAATGTTGTGCAATCCTTGTTATTATCCAATGTGTACATACATAAACAAACGAAAAAATGTGACTTCACTTTATTCTATGTATATATATAATTGTGTCATGTAATTATTTTTGTATAGACTTTTTTTGGCAATTGGACAACTGACTGTTCTAATAGTGATAGTTGAGTCCTTCCGTATGTCATCTAAAGAATAAGATCAAGTATAGCCTCAACGTAGGAGATAACTCTGCAATAAAAATAGATGTTAATGATATCTTTAAACCAATATGAATATATCTTTTTTTTCCCCCATGTTTCTGTTGCAATTAAAATGCCTTTATTTATTAAAATTTACAATTGGAGTTTGTTTAATATTTTAGAGAAATACATTTGAGTACAAGTACATATATTTTTAACTTTAACATGATCTTTAGTGAAATGAGTGCTAGATCTAGTCGATTACTAGTGAAATGCAAAGTTTTAAAAAATAATAATTAAGGCCAGAGATTAATATTACAAAAAAATTGGTTACAATCGAAGTTAAGTTGTTTCTTTTAAGTGACAAACTAAAATTTAAATTGTGAAAAGTTTGTGAACATGGGGGAGGGGGGGGGGTGGTAGGGGTTGAATGGCATGTTTCTGTTTTCTGATTTTGTGTTTTCAACGACTTCGATTTCTAAAACAATAATTTACAAATGATACAATCATCAGCTATTGTATCGAAGTCTGCATTGGAAGAAGGATTTGTAAAGTTGTTTGTGAAAGACATAAAGTCAAAATCTTAACAAAATATGGAGTCAATATCTGAACTTGAACAAGATATGGAGTCAATATCTGAACTTGAGCTAAGAACGGGATATTAATGTATAAATGGACCGTAAGGTTCATAGATACCAGAATGAATTCAAATCCTTTCTGCCACTTAAGCTTAAAAACAATTGTAGTAGCTAAGTAGTTCAAAGCCGTGTTACAGCACCAGCTCAGTAGTTCTAAAGCCGTGTTACAGTACCAGCTCAGTAGTTCAAAAGCCGTGTTACAGCACCAGCTCAGTAGTTCAAAAGCCGTGTTACAGCACCAGCTCAGTAGTTCAAAAGCCGTGTTACAGCACCAGCTCAGTAGTTCAAAAGCCGTGTTACAGCACCAGCTCAGTAGTTCTAAAGCCGTGTTACAGTACCAGCTCAGTAGTTCAAAAGCCGTGTTACAGCACCAGCTCAGTAGTTCAAAAGCCGTGTTACAGCACCAGCTCAGTAGTTCAAAAGCCGTGTTACAGCACCAGCTCAGTAGTTCAAAAGCCGTGTTACAGCACCAGCTCAGTAGTTCAAAGCCGTGTTACTGCACCAGCTCAGTAGTTCAAAGCCGTGTTACTGCACCAGCTCAGTAAAAGGGAATGTAGAAAGAGCTACATACTATCATCTTTCATTAAATGGTCAATATAAGAAACAAAAACATTTCTACTGGTCTGGTTTTTACCTAGAAGTACATTGATAATGAAACCTAAGGATTAAATTTGTTTTTAATATATATCCAGTCGACAATTCTGCCAAAACAACTACTGCTAAATTTCTTTTTGTTCTATATGACACTATATTGCAATAAAACAGGTATTGAACACAAGCGATGAATCTAGAACTAGATTCCCAGGTACGCTGTTCTGCCTCATCGTGGCACCTGGGTGGAAACGGCTACTTGAGGGGGTAGCTAGGCTAAATGAATGGCGAAACATAACTCCCGTGGAGATGCCCACGGGCGGGGTTGTAAAAAAGTCCCCACGAGCACGTCCCACATCCATGCGCCGTTCCTCAAAGGACCGTTACATAAATGGCGAGTCACCCACGGTTAGCTTGGTGCAACGAAGGAAAATGACGGAGGCTCCCGGTGTCCTCGGCCTTCGAGCGGCGAATCATGCGTCGGGGCCAAAGGCATTGGAAACAGCAATGTTTTACATAGGCATTGACTTGGGTCGCTTATATATATATAAACATACTCTCCCATGTATAATATATATATATAGTGCTTTTTTTTGTAACAAAAATTTGTGCCGGTACTCAGTGTTGGATTGCCTAACTTTTAACAATAAATGTTAAAATACAAGAAAAGTAAAAAGGAATAATTTTTCCCCAGATAGAAAAATGTGCCGGTACGCCGTACCGGCGCGTACCGTCACAAAAAAAGCACCGTATATACTGTAAAATTATTTCCCTTTTTCGATTTCCAACCAAAATTAATTAATTATTTACAACTATTCAATTCATTAATTGGTTAAATTTTTGATTGATTCATGTTTTGTTACAAACAATGAATATGTTTGCAAAGTTTTAACTTGATCCGAGAATGGGAAGTGGATGAAATAATGTGTTCAAAATTTGTAACAGACAGACAGACAGACAGAGCGAGTTGCATTGTAACAAGCTAGAAAACAAAACCTACATACACACACTCACACATATGCACTTTGACTTCATTCACCGCAACTCTTGTATTTTCAGTTAATTTTCTTTTTATCATTTGAGTAATCATGTCAGCATAACTTTTATATCTGTTTCTTTGTCCCTAGAATAAGCGCTTTCATTTCGGAAATGGAAAAAGGTACTTTCACGCGTGACTGCACATTCAGTCCAGTCAACTGATTAGAAAAGATCAATTCTAGTGATGTCCTTGATGTCCAGCTTCAAGTTGAGACCTTGACCGATTGTTGTCTCAACAAATTCACTGACCAGCAGAGAAGAAAGGCACCAAAAAATACTTAAAGAAAGGGTCAACAATTATTTTTGTTCTGGGACGGTCTTTTTATAAAATACTGACTTTAGATGCAAGACAGATCAAATTGTCGGGGTTCATTGCTCGTTGTTTGGTGCTGTTGATCACGCCAGTTTATCCCCCAAGCCACCTTATAATCGGTTTATTATGTTCAATACGTATACAGTTCAACGTTTGAGTTTCTTTCTCACTGCGATTTATTTCAGCGTCGTATTTAAATGTATGGTCTGGATTTAGTTTGAAAGGATTCAAATTTGATCACCAGAACACAGAGATATTGTGTTACTTCAGCTTAATTAACAAAGAATTCACAAGTGTGTATGTTGAATTGAGAGAGAGAGTAACAAGCATTAACTCATGCAGTTTTACTAACCAAACATAATCCCTCCACGTTAAAGAATTATCCTAAAGTAAGGTCAAAGTGTGAAACCTTTGAACTGACAGGCTTTTCTTCAGCTTAAGAATAAAAAATTAATCAATACGTTTTACCTGGCTGTCTCTTCTCTCTTCTGCTTGACCCTCACCACCAGATGCCCTATAAATGTAGACATTCACCATGGGACTGAGAACTTCAGTTGCCCAACATTGGACAAGTAGGTCTACTTATTGGTTGACTTATTTCAGTCAAATGACTTAAAACTTTTGAAATTATTAAAAAATTGTAGATAATCTATTATTTACACTTAAACATCTCAAGTTTCAATGTTTAAAAGTTTAAACTATGAGAATCTTTAAATCGAATTTTCATCGAATGTGTATGTTTCATCTCCTTTGGATTCGATCAAATTTTGATTCATTAAGAAAACAAAATCAACTTACAAAATTTAACCACAAAATCTCCTGAGTTCCGCGATTTAAATTGAAAGAGTCATAGCTTTCTATCTCTATTCAAGATGATTTAAAGCTCCAAGAGTATCTGATATCTCTAATATGAATGTCTGGAGAATTGGGCTTGTTTATGAGTCCATCCAATATTGGCGGGACTCTGGAATTACTCAGAGGACATAATAACCAGTGGTCACGTGTTGGCCATGCTATCTGGTGGTCGCAAAAACTGATAAGTACTTGCCACTGATCACTGGATGTTTACCGAACACTTTGGAGCATAACTAATAAGGCCTGTGGGCCCTGTACATTTCCGGCACTCCTGCTCTTCAATTCTTTTCTTTCAAGCTCGTCGATTTCTTGCTCTATGGAAAATGAAAGTAGTTTTTTTTTTAATTCAGTTGATTTTGTGTTAATTAGTATAACAAGTGGCTTCTTTTATTATCATTATTTTTTGTCTATTTCAAAAGATCAATTAACAAGGGAAGTAATACCTTACAAAATGAAGAAGACATTTCTTCCAGTAATCTTCCTCGTCTGTGTTTGGCTAGTTAGTTTTGGACAAACCGATTTAGATGTCATCCCTATTCTGTAAGTGAACAATATGTATGTATATATGTATAAACCGAAATTAAGTAAGAAATATATTTTATTTATATTGATTCGAATCTCTACGGCTGTACAGATGCCACGGTGTGGCCACCGATAATCTTGAATGTCAAACTTTAGACACTGCACCATCCGAATTAGAGACTCCTAATTAGCTTCTCTAGATAAGTAACAAAAAGTTTATCTTTTTATCATGACGGGACTGTTGAGGAGGCCAGCGTATCCAAGTGTCCCGGTCAGTAACGTCGTTTACAGACATAGAAGTCACCACATCCCTGCACATCACCGCCCAGTACACCGACCTCTCGGGGGTCAGAGGTCATCATGGCTGAGAGAAATGATTTAATAAAAGCATATTACAAAGTACCCACCAGAGTGTTTCATTTTTTATGTTTTTTAGTTGTTTTTGTTGGATTTCTGTGTGTAGGATGTTTAATTGTTAGATGTTTAGTAGTTGGCACCCTAATATGTAATGGCACTTAACGTTTAATGACTAATTAGTGTTGAGTTGACTTTTCAATTCGACACAAGATGTAGTCGATGTATGCACAATCTGCTCATGCCTGTGTTAATATTGAAAGACATTCCAGGAAAAGTCACGTGATAGATGGTGTGCGTAGAACGAAACCAAAGACTATTACACATTTTTTAATATACGTGAGTCAATTCATGTAATGAATGTATACTTTGTGCTGTATTTTTAGAATGCAAGTAGCTTAAACTAGAATGTAGCACAAATGTAGCTGAAATCATATGTTTGATATTGTTAAAATCAATGCATTTTCTTGGTCTTCTATTGTTTATTTTATTTTCTTGAAATTCTAAGAGATATTTTTATTATGTCATAAAGAAATCTACAACTTTTTTAAAATATATGTTCAAGCACATCGAATCTAATCCAACGTTTTCGGTAATCTGTCACTACAGCAGTCCCGTTACTGTCAAACTATCAAGAGTGGTCTGAAGGTTTCTCGCTTTTCCTGTGATTTTGGAGAAACTAATTCTAGACAAGATTATATTAACATAGGAAGATATATATCTTTGATATATTTAAGCCTCACGTTCTGTCTGATACTATAATTGAAATGAAGTGTTTGGTTGTAATGTATGCTCAATCTTTTAATGTGTTCAACTTGTGGATTAAAATGAAATTTGTAAAGAAAATGCCTGCCGTTTCTCTATCTAAATATGTTTCCCGGCAACACTGGAATTCATAGTTTTTGAAAGAATAAGAAAACAGAAACAATTCCACTGTTACACTCACGTTGTCTCAGTTCATTTCACATTCCCACACAATTCCACTGTTACACTCAGATTGTCTCAGTTGATTTTACATTCCCACACAATTCCACTGTTACACTCACATTGTCTCAGTTGATTTTACATTCCCACACAATTCCACTGTTACACTCACATTGTCTCAGTTGATTTTACATTCCCACACAATTCCACTGTTACACTCACATTGTCTCAGTTCCTTTCACATTCCCACACATTCTTGCATCCTCTATTTATCCATTTTCTTCCCATTTTAGTTTCCTAAGTCAGGTGCCTGGTCATGTGATATGCGCACTAGACTCTCATTCGGATGGTCCCGGGTTCAAACCTTGCCCGCTGCCATATGGCAGAGAAGTAGAGAAATGAAGCCATTTTCTTGAGCTTAAAATAAAAATGATAAACGTGAAATATCCCAATAATTAATGTAAGTGCTAGATCCATGGGCATCTAATCAAATAGTTTCAGGTCAATTTCATATCGTTTCTGTATCTTTTCGTTCATGTGGCCGGGACAAGAGTGTCGAAAATTAAATGGACCGCAGGTCGAATTAGGTCGGGCATCACTGGTGTATAATATTAAAAACTTTGGTGATAATGTCATTTTAATCGGTAAAATTTTGAGATATGGGTTGGTGACAGCTAAGAAAATACAACTTTGAAAGATAAAAACTAACCAACTTTAACTATATGTTCTCTCCCCTTTTCGTTCTTAAGTTTTGTTTTTAAATTGTTCTAAAAATAACTGGTTAGATTTGTTTCTATTTTTAAATATCCTATACACCGTACAGAGTCAGATAGTTGTAGTGAAGTATGTACTTTAATTAGCTACTAAGCCTAGTCAATACCATGAGGCACCTCAATCTCCCTTATCTTGCTATAGATAGATTGAAATCATGACCACGCAATGGTCTTGTTGTCACGTCTGCTCTTGAATGTTCCCCTTCAGTCCTCAAGATACACTTCAAATTTTCCCGCTTTCCGTCAGATGAGTGCATGATGGGATAGATTGTGGAATCAATAAATGTCGTTATGAAAATCAATAAATCTAGCGTCTTTCATTTATTTAAAAAGCAATTTCCTTTTATTTTTTCAACTTTGACTGACTACTTATCTTATCTTACCTTATAAGTTACCGACGTTTCCATAGAAGAGAAGATAATTACGTCATACGTATGCCATGTATTAATCTAGTCTTGCATTTGATTAGTGACTTAAACTCTACTTAATCATTGGTTTTCCTGGCTGATTCAGGCAACCCGTTCCAATGTTCTAGTAGCGCTAGGTAAAAAAAAAAGAGCACTTCTAAGTATTTGTCACACATGTAGAATACGAAATGTGTTTTTATTTTTGTGTTTTTAGAGGCCCTCGAAAGGGGAAAAGATGCTATTAATTTTGTGTGAAATGTCTGTCCGTCCGTCCCTCTCTTTTAGATATCGTAGACTAAAAAAGATAGTGAAAATCAGACATCATAATATTTTAGTCCATTAAAAGTTCTGACGCAACGGCTACTTTTATCTTTTCTAAAAGCGTAAAATTTAATTTTTTAAATCACTTATGCAAGCAGTTTTTCATAAAAATACAACACTTTTACAACCATTCACTATTAATAGTAACAAAAATGGGAGGCTATTTAGTAGGGAAGATGATTATGTACCATACTAATTAAATATTTATGCAAATGGTTTTAGACGTTTTAATTAAAAAGAATATTTGTTTACATTTGTATTGCTACGTTTATATAAGTCTTGTCCTACTAACTGCTACATTTACCCGAAAATAATGTTTACTTTGCTTTAACAGAAAAAAAAACTATTTAGTATGCATATACGTTGGACATAATTTAAAACAACAATCAATAAGTAGGCTCCAACAATATCATGTCAACTACAACGGCACCCTATACACATTGCACACATAATAAAATTGTTGTTGTTTTTTTTTTACGGAAATGTTTTTTTTCTTGTTTTTTTTTTGAGGATTTGAATAAAAGATTGACCCTTTACAAAACAATTAGATCAATTAAATATTCATTACAAGACATCAGTTAGGCCAGGTTCGCATTTAACTTTTTACATTCAGTTTCACCTATCCATTGGTCTGCTTGACCGCTGGGGCACCACACAAGATCTGTCAACCTTCTTTCTCCATTTTCCGAATGTATAGATCTAGTACACTTAATAATATTCCAAGGATAAGCAGTTTGTTTGTTTGTTTTTCTTTCTTTACTCGATTTTTTCTCCTTTTTTAAGGAGAGAATGTTATTGAATCTCTCTCAGAAAAGAAGTTTTGTATTTAAAGGGCATATCTATTAGTAGACTCAACCAGCTATCAGAAGACTTAACCGTCTATCACAAGACTTAACCAGCTGTCAGGGGGAGGTATGGCGAGGATGAATGTTAGTTTGATATTTTGGTATGAATACAAAGTGTTGCACGTGTTGTGAACTGAGTGTTTAAGTCTTCCTTGAATGTGCGAGAGAGTGTGTTAAGTCAGTAAGGTCTTGCTCTCGGTCCAGGAAGGTTGAACGTTTACTTCCTGGACTGGTATTTATGCATTTATATATTTATAAGTTGATGGACTGGTATTTATGCATTTATATATTTAAAAGTTGATGGACTGGTATTTATGCATTTATATATTTAAAAGTTGATGGACTGGTATTTATGCATTTATATATTTATAAGTTGATGGAATGGTGTTTTGTGTATTACTATTTCATAAGAGTGATATAATTATGTGCTTTATCAAGTATTAAAGTATTATTGATATTCATGAATATAAGGAGTTAGAGTTGATGTATATTAAGTGTTCGTATTTGAGTTAAGCAAGTATTGCATTGAAGAATTATAATTGAGAAAGTATCAAGCAAGTATTATTTGATATTCAAGAAATCCTTAGTGAGCCACAGGAAGCAAGTTAAGAAACACAACACGAGACAAGCAGTATATATATAAATTGAACCCTGACACCAGCTATCATTAGACTCAACGGTCTATCAGTAGTCTCAACCAGCTATCAGAAGACTTAACCGTCTATTAAAAGACTTAACCAGCTATCATTAGACTCAGTGGTCTATCAGTAGTCTCAACCAGCTATCAGTAGTCTCAACCAGCTATCAGTAGTCTTAACCTGCTATCAGTGGTCTCAATCAAGCTATCAGAAGACTTAACCGTTTATCAGAAGACTTAACAGCCATCGGTAGTCTCAACCAGCCATCAGTAGTCTCTTCTTATCTTATCTTATATAATACAGACGTTACTTCAAAAAAGAAGATGATTACGTCCTACGCGTCATGCATTTAGTCATGCATATTAACCAATGACTTAAATTCTGCCAAGTCACTGGTTTTTCTGGCTAGCTCAGGCAACCCATTCCATGCTCTAATAGCACTAGGAAAGAAGGAGTATTTGTACAAATTTGTCCTAGCATATGGGACGAGGAATGTGCCTTTATTTTTGTGTCTTTCAGAGTATTTTATTAAATTTTGTTTTTGTATTTGAAGATTATGGTTCAGTGTTTTATGTATAATTGCTACTTTACTTTTGAGTCTTCTGTCCTGAAGGCTTTCTAAATTTAGTGATTTTACTAATGGTGTTACCCTAGTCAAATGTGAATATTCGTTTGTTATGAATCTCACTGCTCTATTTTGTGTTTGTTCCAGTTTCTTAATGTTTTCTTGAGTTGAGGGGTCCCACACGGTGGATGCATATTCTATTATTGGCCTAACCAAGGTTAAATAACATTTTAGTTTTATGTTCTTATTTGATTTATAGAAATTTCTTTTAATAAACCCTAATGCTTTGTTGGATTTTTTTATAGTTTCACCAATATGTGGATTCCATGACAGTTTTTCATTTATTATAACACCTAGGTATTTTGAGTTTTTAGTCTGTGTTACTGGTTTGCCATGAATAAGATAAGTGGAATTAATTTGTTTTAGTTTTTTTGTTACTCTTAACAACTGACATTTTTCTGGGTGGAAAGACATGCTCCAATTTGATTCCCATTTCTGTAATTCATCTAATTCTCTTTGTAAAATATCTGTGTCTTGTGTTGTTTTTATTGTTCTATATATTATGCAATCGTCTGAAAATAATCTGACTTTTGTTCCTGAACTAATGCAATTTGGTAAATCATTTATGTAAATTAAAAATAGTAGTGGACCCAAGACTGTTTCTTGAGGTACACCTGAGTTTACTGTTATTGGTGTTGATTTAGAGCCATTTATTATTACAGTTTGTTCTCTCCCTATCAGAAAATCTTTAATCCACTGATGCAGTGGACCATTAATGCCGAAATATTTTAATTTTTTAAGCAAACTATGGTGGTGAACTTTGTCAAAAGCCTTGGAAAAATCTAGTAAGATAGCATCTATTTGTTCACTATTATCTAAACCTTTTGAAAAATCATCAATTAGTCCTATTAGTTGTGTTTCACATGATCTATATTTCCTAAAGCCATGTTGGTATGGGGTGAGGACATTATGTTTGTCTAAGTGGTTTATGATATTGCTACATATTATGTGTTCTAGTATTTTACATGTGATGCTGGTAAGTGATACTGGTCTGTAGTTTCCTGGATCAGATTTTTCTTCTTTTTTAAATAGGGGGGTGACATTAGCTTCTTTCCAGTCCTTTGGTACTCTGCCCTGGTTAAGCGATGCCTGAAAGAGTATTTTGAACACTGGGGCTAGCTCATTGCTTAGTTCTTTGAGTAATCTAGCTGGAATACCATCAGGTCCAGACGCTTTATTTGGTTTGGTGTTGGCTAATAGTTTTTTAATTCCATTTTCTTGTACTACTAAATCTTCTATGTTGTCTACTTGGTTCAAATTAAGAAATATGTCTTTGTCTCCTGGGGCTGAGAATGCTGATGCAAAGTATTTGTTTAGGATGTTTGCTTTAGTTTCATTATCATTATGTATTATGTTATGTTCAGCTTTTAATGGCGCTATGCCTGTTGTTTCCATTTTCTTAGACTTAATGTATGACCATAGGTTTTTGTTGTTATCTTTAGATATTACATTGTTTATGTATTCACTCTGCAGCTGTCTGCTTACTTTTTGGGTTAGGTGTTTAATTTTTATATACTTTTTGTAAACTCTTTCTGCCTTGGTTTCTTTAAATTTTCTATATAGGTTTTCCTTTTGTTTACAAAGCTTCTTTAGTCTATTATTAAACTAGCATTTATTTATTTTGTTTGATGTGTATTTAGTGGGTATATGATTTTCTATAATGCTTTTAAGATGGTTTTTAATGAAATTCCAGAGGTCATCGACAACCAGCTATCAGAAGACTTAACCAGGTATCAGTAGACTCATCAGCTCTCAGTAGAGTCAACCGATCGGGACGAGCTTTATTTTTTTTTTCAGTGGACTTTAAAAACTAATTATAGAACTCATTTCAGGCCGTGAAAAATTAATATGCAGTAATAAACCAGGCTAATTTTTTTTTAAAAATTAAGTTTTCAAACTAGAGTTAATAAAACATGTATAGGTATGGTCCGACCCATATATTTAAAAGCAATCCTGAGTACAATAGAACTAGGTTAGCAGCTCTGAAATTCTAATCCGATAAATGAATGAGAGTTTTAAGTTCTGGGTGTTTTAATACTGATAGACTCTTCCATAATGAGAGTTTAGTCTGCTATTTTATGTACTTTTTGGGGGGGAAAGGGGGGGGGGGTTGGAAGTCATTGACCCATTTCTCACTGGTTTCGTCCCCTGACTCAGAGACATAATGGCAATGTTCAAAGAGCTTATAACCTGGCCAACTCTGACTAAATCTTGTCCTTCTTGTTGGACATGACTCAGGGAAGGAGGAAGGGAGGAGCACTCCAGGGGTCGTTAAGTGCTGAGGACTTCACGTTTCTAGTGGAACACTTTGTCTTGTAGATCTAACATTTGGTTTTGTAGATCTAACATTTGGACTAGATCTAAGATTTGGTCTTGTAGATCTAACATTTTGTCTTGTAGATCTAACATTTGGTCTTGTAGATCTAACATTTGGTCTTATAGATCTAACAGTTGGTTTTGTAGATCTAACAGTTGGTTTTGTAGATCTAACATTTGGTTTTGTAGATCTAACAGTTGGTCTTGTAGATCTAACATTTGGTTTTGTAGATCTAACAGTTGGTCTTGTTGATCTAATATTTGGACTAGATCTAACATTAAGGCATGTAGATCTATTAGAAAGTAGAATGGCCTGAAAAATTGTGTCTTGTCTTTGTGTTGTGGTCAGTTCACGAGAATCCTAATAAATTCCTCCGTCTATAGAGTCATACTATTCAAGGGTTACTTAAATACTGTTGACATTTATATTACAGAATGGCTGCATGGTCGTGCCTCTGTCTGTCATAACGATGGTCCCGTGCTCGACCCCCCCCCCCCTCCCATCTACAGGAGGCTCTTCTGATGAATTGCAGACGTCCCTTGAAAGGCTAAGATAATTTCGTCCTACTAGTATCCATGACATTTTTATACGGTTTTTTATTAGTAAGTTATTGTTCAGTGTCTATGTACGATTACTACGTTAGTGTGTAGTCTTCTGTCTTGAAGTGCCTCTAAATTTAGTGTAATAGAATGAATATTTGTTGTTGTTTGTTTTTTATAAATCTCAGAGTTCTATTTTGCGCCTGTTATAGATTCTTTGTTTTCTTGGGCTAGAATCACCGAGATTAGCTCCAGCATAACACCCAGAGTGGTTATAACACTTTGTGGCATTTTTGTGTATCAAGCGATGTGACATCAAATGTGTATCATGCGATTAGACATCCAGTTTGTAGCATGCGGTGTTTGCATGAGTCTATTATTATACGATGTGACATCAGTGAGTTACCATTTTGTGTCATGACACTGAAGACTGTGGGCTATCAGGCGTGGATTAATATCAATCCGTCACTACAAGGGAGAAATGAACTTGTTTTTAGCAACAAAATCTACATACACACACACGCAGACACAAACACACACACACACAGATACAGACAGACAAACGCGCGCACAATCACTTGGGAACATTTAAATGACTTCCAAAGCGATATTTAAAACATTGATTGAATTAGTGGCCAGGTTTCATGGCAGAGGCACGACTTATTGACATTTCTAATTAACAGAAATGTGAAGAAAGAGTGGGCTCTAGGCGTCTGTGTGAGACCGAGACATGTTGAGACAGGGGGTCACTTCAGACATGGTCAACTGGACTATGTCGAGAGTTGAGAGGATAACATCTTTAATTTCATTGGTGGCTAACTGTAAACAATAATGACTATTTAGACACCAGTTCCTAGATCTCAGAGAGAAGGGAGAGATTTCTATGTGAACGCTTGAGTTTATACTGCTTATTTATTTCACGTGTGTAGCATCAATGCTTCTGAAAGATGCTTTTGCCCACCGGCTACACCTGGTGGAAGTATTTGTTTACAATAATGATAGGTGTGTCCCAGGTTTGTGCATTTTACTATCAGATGTATTCAAGGAGATCCAATGGTACATTATCTGGAAAGCACTTAATGGGTTTACTCCAGGTTTGCAGTTGATGGAGAAAATAATAAACGGTAAACAAATCTCAGGTACAAGACCGACCTTACGTCAGCGACACTACTGAATATCTGTCACCCATTAAGTTGTATTGAATATGAGGGGGAGGTTTACAATTACATTGGGATGAAACACAAAACATGGATAATATTCCTCTGTTTCGTATTAAAGCCATAATGAATATACAAACTGCAATATAAATGTCAGAACGTAACCATTTGAGAAGTTATACTGCAAAGACTATCCTCCAGGCCGATAATAGGCCGATGGCTTTGCGCAAAAGACGTTATGTTGCGATTTTCGTAGACTGTAGGAGGGAGGGACGGTGTGTGTGAGAGTGTGTGTGTGTGTTTGTTTGTAAAATGTAAAAAATGTTTTACATGTTTCGGATGTTCCTCTAGAGTTGAAGATAGTTTACTTCCTAGTCCCAACCTCCCGAAGGACGACGAGGGATGGGAGCGGGCAGGGTTTGAACCCGGGACCATCAATAAATCCAAACGACAGTCCAGCTCAGCGCGCAAACTGCAAGACCATGAGTCAGCCATTGGTTTGAACGAGGAGTCTCATTTTCCAGTCGTTTAGAACAAGGATTGGTGATTTAAATCCATTTATTACAGTAGAGGCAATAATTTAACATTAATTTGTATATTATTTGGTTTAAAATTACTTAAATTGTATTGGATCCAATGTTTAGTTATTTGTAAACAAGCGTGTTGAAAATGTACAATATAAAAAACTTTCAGATTGTGTGAAGTTGATGGTTAGATAGATGCATCATGATAGGGCACCTCCATATCACGCCATTTTTACGTCCTAGTTATAAAATCACACTCGTGTGCAACGAAGACCAAGGTATTAATTTAATCCTATACATCTTCTGGTGGCCTACATGTATTAATCCAATTGTATCCTGGTCGTGCGCGTTGAACTTAAGGACAGCAGTCACAACAAGGAATCTACACCGTGTGTCAGGTAAACTGGTAGAGGTTATGTCAAGGGACTATATCTTTCTCTCTCTCTCTCTCTCTCTCTCTCTCTAATTCGTGTCACATTGACTTTCAATCTATTATATTCCAGTTGCAACCCACCGTCTTAGAAATTATTGCATGTTACACCACAGATGTAGATATTAGTGACAAAATAGTTGTCGTTAAAGATATCAAACTTTAATTCAAATTTTGGTTTTGTTTTGGCATTGTTTATACGCCTGCAAGGGAGTTAAGCAATCAGGAGCTACTTCACAATCACACTCACACATGTATTCTTTGAGCTGAGAACGCATGAAGGTTAGAGCTGTGGCCAGATTTTAAACGTCAACTACATGCATAGCGTAATGCAGTGTTTCTCAAGCTTTTACCAAACTAAAACAAATTTCGTTCTCGCCCCACCACCCATCTCCTGTCTGGAGAAGAGCTGTTAGCTCCCACAGTGGAGTCCGGGAGAGTTTTGAAAAGTAAACTGACCGGTTTCTTACCCCCCCCCCCCGCACCCTCCCATCCCCATCCCCGATCGTGGGTCAGGACGTCGCGACCACTGTTTGAGAAACGCTGACATAAAGGTTGATGCCCATTGTTGCCAAGTTGTCCAATGTCTGCTTACTGTTTAATTCAGCTGGTAGCTTTGTAGTTGTCATGCCGTCAGGCAGAAGTGTGCAGTATTTGGTCTTAATGCTATTGATTTAGCACCTAAGCCCATGTGTGACGTCCTGTTCCACATGTACCTAACACACAGGTGTCTAACCCTCTTCCCTTGGAGTAGATCTAAACAAAAAACAAGTTACAATTTCAACTTTTTTTAAAAACCTATTCATCTTTTAATGGCGTTAATTGTCTACAATATTCAATATATTTCTTCTAATGCTTCATTATTGCCAGGAGTCTTTCCACACTTTCCAGTAAGCTTAGCACCGTTAATTTCTTCTATGTACACTTCGGCTAATGAGTTCATGTGAACAGGATGTTCATGTCTACATAAGTTGGTACGCAAATATGCATGTACATCTATTTATTCAACTCTTTACTGAATACAAAGAAACATTAGAGTTGGGTAACGCCGAAGCCATATTTAACAAAAAAACAAGGTTACAAAAAAAAGTTTGTGTGGAAGCACAAACTCAAAATCGGCCCCCGAAGTAGTCCGCCCAGGTAGATAAAATTGCAGGTTTCAATATTTTCAGGAAGACTATCAGAAACTATGAACTACAAACTATCCACAACTACAACCCAATCTACGTCGATACAAAAAGAAGAGACCCGTGCAGTTGTAGTGTTAGATCGACTAACGACTTGATGCCACACGATACAGAGATTTATTAATATTATTATTACATTGTTAATATTTAAATGTATTCAATGAACTGATAGTTATGAAGATAAAATTAAATCCTAGGCGTCACTCACAAAGACTGAATCTCGAATAAAGAGATTAGAAACAGGATTAATACAGCTATTGGACCGTATTGGACCCCACGATGACCTAATAACCATTGTCAAAAAACGTAAACTCAAAACTCTTTGGCCACATCACAAGGTCCTCGGTGCTAGTTCTTTCAGGGAACAGTACCAGGAAGAAGATGAAGAGGAAGACAGAGAACGCGATGGGAAGACAACATCAAAGAATAGACGGGCCTGTCAATGAATAAAATTCTATCATCATGGTCATCAGACTAAGGGATAGTTGAAGGTGAAGCTAAATGTGAACCTGGACTAACTGATGTTATTGAATGATTATCTAATATATCTAATTGTTTTTGTAAAGGGGGAATCTCTAAATCAAAACCTCAACGAATAAAAAACAAAACTTTTCCCTTTAGTACTCCTGCGGCTGTGCTGTCGGCTCGCAGGTTACGTGTATAAAATACTACTTATTAATTATTGTTTTAAATTATATTTCACTTACATGCATATTAAACAGATTTTTTCTCTTTAAAAATAAAAGGAAACATTTTTTGTAAATATGAGCAGTTTGTAGGACTGAAATTACATTAGTTCAGGAACAAAAGTCAGATTAGTTGCAGACGATCGCATAATATATAGAAGATATAGAAGTACAAGAAAAGGGGAATCAAAAACTATTATCAAACATTAAACCAAATAAACCATCTGGACCTGATGGTATTCCAGCTAGATTACTCAAAGAACTAAGCAATGAGCTAGCACCAGTGTTCAAAATACTTTTTCAGGCATCTCTTAACCATGGCAGAATACCAAGGCTCTGGAAAGAAACTAATGTCTCCCCCCCCCCCCCCCGCCCCAACCGTATTTAAAAAAGGAGAAAAATCTGACCCAGGAAACTACAGACCAGTTTCACTAACCAGCATCACATCTAAAATCCTAAAACACATAATATGTTTCAGCATAATAAACCACTTAGACAAGCATAATATCCCTTACTCCATACCAACATGGCTTTAGGAAATATAGATCATGTGAAACACAACTAATAGGACTAATTGATGATTTTTCAAAAGGTTTAGATAATAGTGAGCTAATAGATGTTATCTTATTAGATGTTTGCTTAAAAAATTAAAATATTTTGGCATTGATGGTCCATTGCATCAGTGGATTAAAGATTTTCTGATAGGGAGAGAACAAACTGTAATAATAAATGGCTCTAAATCAACACCAATAACAGTAAACTCAGGTGTGCCTCAAGGAACAGTCTTAGGTCCACTAATATTTTTTTTAATTTACAAAAACGATTTACCAAATTGCATTGGTTCAGGAACAAAAGTCAAATTATTTGCAGACGATTGCATAATATATAGAACAATAAAAACAACAAATAAGACACAGATATTTTACAAAGAGAATTAGATGAATTACAGAAATGGGAATCAAATTGGACATTGTCTTTCCACCCCAAAAAAATGTCAGTTATTAAGAGTAACAAAAAAACTAAAATAAATTAATTCCACTTATCTTATTTATGGTAAACCAGTGACACAGATTGAAAACGCAAAAATAATTAGGTGTTATAATAAAGGAAAAACTGTCATGGAATCCCTATATTGATGAAACTTTCAAAAAATCAAAGCATTAGATGCGATGAATACAGATGAGATTACCTTATTGGGTAAAGACATCTCTGACGTTGCTGGTGCTTTCACACACCCGGAAGAAACATCTCAACCATCAGAACTAGAAACAAAAGTGTGTGTGTGTGTGTTTTAATGACCTGTGAAAATCAAACAAAAGAGCAGGAGATTCAAATGACTGACCACACGTTAGAAACGTTGACTTACTTAGGAAGCACAAATTCTAAAATTTGACTTCATGGCAACCAATGAGCAACTAGTAGCAGGCAATAGGACTTCCTCTATCACCCAGCACGTAATTAAAAGCAAAAGTATATCTAGGAAAACAAAGAAAACTATTTACAAAACCATCATAAGACCAGTAGCAGTGTATGCAAGTAATACATGGACGTTGACAATTACAATATTTGGGGAAAGAATATCCTCAGAAAAATGTATGGTGCCTTACATGATAACACCGGACTGAGAACACTAACTAGCCAAGAGATCTATCTATCAACTATATGAAGACCCCTCCATGGTGACGAAATTTAAAAAGAACAGATGAATTATGGCAGGTCACTTCAAAGAATGTCAGAGAAAGGAGAAGCCAAATAGTACTCAGGCAAAAACTTAAGGGCATGTGCCCCAAAGGGTAGACCACGAGTAATGTGGTTTGATGATATAGAGGCAGATCTAACAACAATTAAAGAGTTCGGAGTCGAAAAAAAAGCAGTGAATAGAACTGAATGGAAAGATATGTTGAAGCAGGTCATGGGCTGTTGGGCCACTAGGGTGGAAGGATATGTTGAAGCAGGCCATGGGCTGTTGGGCCACTAGGGTGGAAGGATATGTTGAAGCAGGTCATGGGCTGTTGGGCCACTAGGGTGGAAGGATATGTTGAAGCAGGTCATGGGCTGTTGGGCCACTAGGGTGGAAGGATATGTTGAAGCAGGTCATGGGCTGTTGGGCCACTAGGTTGGAAGGATATGTTGAAGCAGGTCATGGGCTGTTGGGCCACTAGGGTGGAAGGATATGTTGAAGCAGGTCATGGGTTGTTGGGCCACTAGGTTGGAAGGATATGTTGAAGCAGGTCATGGGCTGTTGGGCCACTAGGTTGGAAGGATATGTTGAAGCAGGTCATGGGCTGTTGGGCCACTAGGGTGGAAGGATATGTTGAAGCAGGTCATGGGCTGTTGGGCCACTAGGTTGGAAGGATATGTTGAAGCAGGTCATGGGCTGTTGGGCCACTAGGGTGGAAGGATATGTTGAAGCAGGTCATGGGCTGTTGGGCCATTAGGGTGGAAGGATATGTTGAAGCCGGTCATGGGCTATTGGGCCACTATTGTGGAAGGATATGTTGAAGCAGGTCATGGGTTGTTGGGCCACTAGGGTGGAAGGATATCAAATTTCGAGGAAAATCGTTAGTAGCTATTTTCCTAATAATTAGTCCACACAGTTTCCAACTTCCATCGATGAAAAAAAAAGTAATAGGAAGAATTGTCATAAAACGTTCAGCTCATAGAATGAAAAGCGTTAAAATAAGAGCCAAAATAATGTACATTCAGTGCACCATTTTTACAGCATCTTTTTTTCATTTATTAATATAGGTCATTCAATTCTAAATATTAAGCAGCGATGGCTTTTTTTCTAATATCCTACCAAAAGCTAGAGAGATAAGTTATAGACTTATCTTTGGGATGACCCCTATGGTTAGAAGACGAGCAAATGACCGTGCCTGTATATTATGCCATCTTGAAAATGCTGACAATGAGAAACATATGTATTTGGAATGTCCATTATTTCTTCAAGTTAGAAGTACTGTAAGGGACTTATTAGAAGCAAACTGTGGCAACTATGTAAATGTTAACTTGTCAATTGTATTAAACAAGCTGCCAAAACTAAAAAATAAAATGATACATATCTTTAACTTAATTATTGTTTCCGAATACAGGAACCTTGTTTGGGCTAGCTGGCTCAAAGCTCTACATAATAATAAGGTTTTTCATCCTAATCACTTAGAATTGACATTTAGAAAAATAATGGATTTTAGGGTAGAGAATTATCTAGTTTGATTTTCATATACTTGTACAATGCTCAGGTAGTTTTCCAGAAATGGGGTGATGGGGGTCAGGGATATTTGATATTGTGTTGATTGTTCTGGGGTAGAGGATACTTGTATCATTGTTCTGTCTTTTATGGATTCAATGGCTAGGATGGTTAGGTAGTATGTCTTTGATATTAAATAATGTTTCTGTTACTATTGTTGTATTTTTAGGTTAATCAATTTTCAATTGTTTATGTGTGAGCTTGCGCTCCTAGATCTAATTTAATTTATATTATTTACATAGGCCAGGGCTATGATGTTTGTTATTTAGTGTCCTTTTTTATTTTTATAGTTCAGTGCTGATTATTTTGTAGTTTCCGCTATTTATAACTTTCTGCTAGTTTTAGTCTTTTTCTGTTATTTGTGTTTTACTCGAAGAGGAAAAGTAGTTTTTAAAATAGTTAACTAGCCTTGGAGCTGTGGATGTTATTTTCTATTTTTTGTCCCTGGTTAGTTTTGCTTATTTTTGTCTTTGGCATTAGTGTTGGAATAGTTGTTATTTTTTTATATCAGTTTATGTGCAGGTCTGTAAACGGTATAGAGCCCCCATATGAGTCTAGAATAGAAATAACTTTTTATCTTCTTTTTGTATTTTTATAGGATTTAAATTTTAAGATTCTCTTTTTAATGCTGTTTAATTTGGTATATAATGTTTTGTAGTCCGTGTCTTTAGTAATTTGCTAGATTTTATTGTTGTGTAAGGCTAGGTACAAATTAGGGAAATAGGTAGTCCAGTTTAGTTTTAAATAATTAGTGTGACGTCATGCTCTCCGATACGTTCGCGCTGACCAGTTATAGCTGGCTCCGGGACCACGTTGAATTCTTTTTTGTCTCGACCAGTGGTCAGTGCGGACAGTGGTGTTTGTGTAGAGTTAGTTTTGTGTAGTGCTATTTCGGCTGGGACCGCCTGTAAGTTGTGAATTGTTTTTATTTTTGCTTTCTTTTATTGTATTAGTATTGATTGTTTCTGCATCTATTGCTATAGTCTAGATGCAGACTGATTAGTTTAGTGGCGTCACTGGCTAGTTAATTAGCCATGATTGCCTCTGATGGAGCCGGAAGCTCTGTGGATTTGGTTAGTGTCACCCAATTGCCCCAGCTTAATGCTTTTGCTTTTCTATACTATGTCTAGGTGTAAATATTTTATTATTTTGTTTTCTATGTAATTTTATTATTTTTATTGTTAGGATAACCACTCCATTTAAGTTGGCGTTTTCTCCTTCTTTTTAATGTAAAAGATGGCTGCGGCCTAAGCATCGCTGTCATGGCGGCTTGTTTAGTGTTAATAGTATCATTTAGATCTAGCTTGTGTCTATTGTGGTCTAGCCTGACCTGTGTTGGTTGTGGCTGGTATTGCTTTTATTAACTACATGTAGGTAATTGAAATTACCTCATGCTTGTATGTGCTAGACTAGGACTAGGTCTAGTTCATATTTATTTTTTATATTTATCATTATTTCTTATGTTTGTTTATTTTGTAATTGCAGGCTATAATTCCTGCCAAACTGCTGTATTGTTACTGCATAGCTGCTACTGCATAGCTGCTACTGCATTGCTGTCTGCCACAGTTATTACTGTATTACTCCCTTACTGTATTACTGCATAGCTGTCTGCTGTAGTTCTCAGTTACAATAGTTTATTGTTTTGTAGGTTATTTTAGTGGTTTATTGTCTTGTAAGGTGTCTTGGTGGATTTTGGTGAATCAGGTTAACTAGTGGTTTTATTTGGGTTTGGTTTGTTGGATAGTGATTGTAGTTGTAATAGTATAAATTAAGTAGAGTTGATTAGTCGTTTAGTTTTTTGTTTATCTAGTTGTTTACGTATATTTTCTTTTGCACATATATTTTTATTGATTTGTTTTTTTCCTCGTGTAAATAAAGTGTATATAAGTTCATTTTAATCTTAGTTTGTTTTTTAGTTAGCTAGTTTAGTTTGCTTGTGCTGTCTGGTTGCTTAGGCTACTATAGCCCCTTGGTCACCATACCGAGGTGCACAGATTGGGCCCACCCAGTAGAGCTACCATCTGCCTACTGTAAAATGAACAAATGTTGAGCAGCAAGTAACAAAAAAAAAGGAGGCCTCACTCAGGTAGCGCCACCCTGACCTGCTCACATTTTTCTGGTGCCAGAGGTGGGATCTGTGCTTAAGTGATCAGACGCACATTATTTTTTTAGGGGTTAGGCTTTTGTTAGGCTGATTTAGGTTTTTTTTCTAGGTTTCTTTTAGGTTTTGGATAGACTTCGTTAGCGCATTGTAAGGATTGCATAGGTTGGTATTGGTTTTAGGTTTTTGGCATCGGTAGGAAGCAGTGTTAGAGAGTTTATTTTGTTGTAGGTTGATAGGAAGTTGTTAGGATATGGATAGTTTAGGTTGTTGTTTGAGTTTTGTTTTATGTGGTTTCCCTATGGTCAGTTATGTGGTTTTTTTTGTCGTTGAAGTGTGAGGTTTAGTGAGTTTTAGTAGGATGTAGTTCTAGGAAGTTGTTGTAGTGCGGAGGTACTTAGTATTTGTTGTTATGGGTTAGTGTTAGGGTTGCTAGGTTAGGTTAGGTCGGCAGAATGGCAGCAGCGGCAGGAAGGATGCAGCGGTCCCAGGCTGAAGTTGAGGTGCCTCGGAAGAGTGATCAGAGAGGAGACAAGTCTACAGCTCTCCCATGCCTGCGGAGAGATGTCAGCCCCAGTTGATAACGGATGGGGAGATGGCAGTTCAAGTCTTGATTGATGGGTTGTCGCCAAACTTGACTATTGCTGGTGTGATTGGTTTCAAATATTACTGCCATGACTGGTGCAACTCTGATGCAAGCATATAAACACCCATGTACTGGCTTGACAGAGGTGCCCCACCACCACCTCTGTGTTATTAACAACTGGGCCAGTTTGTCCTTCCATTTAGGATGACTGTCCGTCCAGTTGCAATGCATGGTCTGATAGCCCTCACATCTTGAAGATACCACTAAAGAAGGTCTTCCACGCCATTATGCTGAAGACAGACTGTAAACCACATGGATTTCACTCCTCACCTACTGGGTGCCCTATGTCAGCCGCTGGTCATCTCTACTGGACAGCGGTGGTGGACCGGCCAGAGATGTAGAAGTCGTCAAGAGCAGAACAAATCTGTGGTGTCTTTTTCCTTTTATTAAAAGTTTTTTTATATGTTCTTACCACACTGTTCATTGTGTGGCTCCTTTTATACTTTGAATTGTTTTAATGTATTTATGCATATTATTTTCAATTTGTATTTATGCTTTTATGTATTTTGAATAATGATTTTTTTTATTTTTTTATTTTGAGTATGTTCCATGTATGCTTTACTAGTTGTGTTGCCTGTATTGCAACCTAGTGGAGATGAGTAAGGTATTTAAGTTTTTTTAAAGTCTTTATTGGGCTCTCAAAAGCCAATATTGTGCTTGATTGTGGTATGCTGATGTACCTTTTTCTAGTCTTGTTAATGTTCGATGTTGCCGTCAAGGTACTCGATAATATTATTTTGCCTTGGAGGCCATGACTAAGTTGAAGATAATGGTATATTGCAGTATTCTGTTGTTGCCTTTGGAAGGCATGTATGGTTTTTGTAGTTGCCTTTGGAAGGCATGTAATGTTTTTAGAGGTATTTAATAAGTAGTTTGACTTTTTTTTTGAAGTACTTAAGGTACTCATTAATGTCATGTTAAGCTGATTTGTCTGACTGTGGTCCTTGTAAATTTTATTTTCTATGTCTTACCACCACTATGTTAGATGCCCTGTGTTTGAGTTATAACACATTAACCTCAGGTTAGTGTTATGTCACTTTGTATGTTACTATTTTTTATGTTTTGCCATCTGGCTGAACATGTCAGCTATGTGGTGTTTTATTTGTGAGATGTTCTGGTCTGTGTGACCCTAGTAAAGCCTTTAGTGGCTGACCATAAGTCTGTGTGACTATGGACCTGTTTAAAGCCTTGGTGGCTTAGTATAAGTCTGTGTGACTTTGTTTTAGCCTGTGTGGCTAAGGGACTGAGTTAAGCCTCATAGAGTTCCTGTTGGTCTGTGTGACTAAGCGTATCATGTTTGGCTAGGGCGTCATTTGCTCTAACCATGTAGTTTTCATTTTATTATTTTTTTATAACGTCCCATTTTTTTAAAGATGTCATGCATTATGTTTTGTATTACCTGTATTTTTATTGAATGTATGTTCAGTTTCATTTTATAACTGATTGTTTTCAGTTGTAAGCTTCGCCACTTGTGAAGCCTTTTATTAGTGCTAATGTATTTTTAGAACTGAGAGCTATGGTTATAGTTCTCCGTTCTTTTGAATGAATTCATTTCTATTTTTTATTCCTACAGTATCTATGTTTTATGTTTTGCATTTTGTGTATTTTAGTTTTGCGGGGACGCAAAAGTTTTGGCGGGGGTGAATGTGAGCTTGCGCTCCTAGATCTAATTTAATTTATATTATTTACATAGGCCAGGGCTATGATGTTTGTTATTTAGTGTCCTTTTTTATTTTTATAGTTCAGTGCTGATTATTTTGTAGTTTCCGCTATTTATAACTTTCTGCTAGTTTTAGTCTTTTTCTGTTATTTGTGTTTTACTCGAAGAGGAAAAGTAGTTTTTAAAATAGTTAACTAGCCTTGGAGCTGTGGATGTTATTTTCTATTTTTTGTCCCTGGTTAGTTTTGCTTATTTTTGTCTTTGGCATTAGTGTTGGAATAGTTGTTATTTTTTTATATCAGTTTATGTGCAGGTCTGTAAACGGTATAGAGCCCCCATATGAGTCTAGAATAGAAATAACTTTTTATCTTCTTTTTGTATTTTTATAGGATTTAAATTTTAAGATTCTCTTTTTAATGCTGTTTAATTTGGTATATAATGTTTTGTAGTCCGTGTCTTTAGTAATTTGCTAGATTTTATTGTTGTGTAAGGCTAGGTACAAATTAGGGAAATAGGTAGTCCAGTTTAGTTTTAAATAATTAGTGTGACGTCATGCTCTCCGATACGTTCGCGCTGACCAGTTATAGCTGGCTCCGGGACCACGTTGAATTCTTTTTTGTCTCGACCAGTGGTCAGTGCGGACAGTGGTGTTTGTGTAGAGTTAGTTTTGTGTAGTGCTATTTCGGCTGGGACCGCCTGTAAGTTGTGAATTGTTTTTATTTTTGCTTTCTTTTATTGTATTAGTATTGATTGTTTCTGCATCTATTGCTATAGTCTAGATGCAGACTGATTAGTTTAGTGGCGTCACTGGCTAGTTAATTAGCCATGATTGCCTCTGATGGAGCCGGAAGCTCTGTGGATTTGGTTAGTGTCACCCAATTGCCCCAGCTTAATGCTTTTGCTTTTCTATACTATGTCTAGGTGTAAATATTTTATTATTTTGTTTTCTATGTAATTTTATTATTTTTATTGTTAGGATAACCACTCCATTTAAGTTGGCGTTTTCTCCTTCTTTTTAATGTAAAAGATGGCTGCGGCCTAAGCATCGCTGTCATGGCGGCTTGTTTAGTGTTAATAGTATCATTTAGATCTAGCTTGTGTCTATTGTGGTCTAGCCTGACCTGTGTTGGTTGTGGCTGGTATTGCTTTTATTAACTACATGTAGGTAATTGAAATTACCTCATGCTTGTATGTGCTAGACTAGGACTAGGTCTAGTTCATATTTATTTTTTATATTTATCATTATTTCTTATGTTTGTTTATTTTGTAATTGCAGGCTATAATTCCTGCCAAACTGCTGTATTGTTACTGCATAGCTGCTACTGCATAGCTGCTACTGCATTGCTGTCTGCCACAGTTATTACTGTATTACTCCCTTACTGTATTACTGCATAGCTGTCTGCTGTAGTTCTCAGTTACAATAGTTTATTGTTTTGTAGGTTATTTTAGTGGTTTATTGTCTTGTAAGGTGTCTTGGTGGATTTTGGTGAATCAGGTTAACTAGTGGTTTTATTTGGGTTTGGTTTGTTGGATAGTGATTGTAGTTGTAATAGTATAAATTAAGTAGAGTTGATTAGTCGTTTAGTTTTTTGTTTATCTAGTTGTTTACGTATATTTTCTTTTGCACATATATTTTTATTGATTTGTTTTTTCCTCGTGTAAATAAAGTGTATATAAGTTCATTTTAATCTTAGTTTGTTTTTTAGTTAGCTAGTTTAGTTTGCTTGTGCTGTCTGGTTGCTTAGGCTACTATAGCCCCTTGGTCACCATACCGAGGTGCACAGATTGGGCCCACCCAGTAGAGCTACCATCTGCCTACTGTAAAATGAACAAATGTTGAGCAGCAAGTAGCACAAAAAAGGAGGCCTCACTCAGGTAGCGCCACCCTGACCTGCTCACATATGATTTAATACTTAAAAATTATGAAAACCTACAAATAAAAACATATTGGAAAAAAAAAAAAAGCCCACAAAAGAGGCAAGATGGCCCATACAAGAGGCACATTAAGCCCAAAAAAGAGGCAAAGAAAAGAAAAGAGGCCTAAGGCCCAAGGATTCCTATGATGATAAAGCTGAAATTGAATAGCGCAAATTCTGAGGTTTCCTTTTAAAAAAAAATATTTGTTAAATTTTTTAAAATATTATTACCTTCCAAAAGATTACATAGCATAAAAACAACAAATGTTAAAACTTTTTTCTTGTGTTCATTTGCTTGTCCTATTTTCCCGCTCTAGACACGTTAAAGTCCACATACACTCCACATGGACCTTACATCTCATACGAAATGCATGATCTTCGGAGTTTTGAAGGTCAATGTCTTTATTTACTTTTAAAGTCCAACATTTCTGGGACACACACACACAGAAGCTTTTATGGTTTTATTGTCATAACTCAGTCATTTTCAAACTGTGGGGGAGGCTTGTGTATACAGGCTCTGCAATCTTATAAAAACAAGATAAGTTTTTCATGTTCATTCAGAAATTTATTTAGCCCTCCCCCCGAGTGAAACCACAATCCTCCCCCCCCCCCTGAGGAAATTACTTTTCCCCCCCCCCCCCCTCAGAGGGGGATCAGAGTAACACTAAGTTGCTTTAAAAGAAGAAATAAAGGAAATAAAATTGTATAATAATGTTGTATAATAATTATTTCGGTTTTCCACCGTCCGGTTTTTGACATCCCTACTTTTGGTATCCAGGGAAAATCGTTAATTATAGATGAGAGGGGAAATAATAAAAGTGTTAACATGAAGCGGCAATTATCAATGTTCAGCTTTGCCAAAATAAATTCGAATAAATGAGAATGGAGCAAAATCAACATTTGAGTTTCCCGGGTTTACGGTACACAACACTGCACCTGATAGGAACTGCATGTTTTCGGCCATCGCGCATCAATTATCGTTCAATCCTGGCAACACTCGTGAATCAGGCTCAGCAACTGACATTAGACGAACATTGGTCAGTTAATTACAAGACCATCGGGAAATTCTTCTGGTCAAAACTACTGAAGTATGATTATAAATTTATGAAACTTTAGTTAATTCGTGGGCACCGCCTAACTAATCTTCCACGCCTTTCATGTGAGCGATAATAGGTCAGCATTACTGGACTTTGCCCTTGCATGGGTGAGGGTTTCGCCTAAAACCCTGCACGGCCTGACTGCCTAAAACGCGGCAATATGGCGAAAACTATTGGTTAGCCGCCAGAATATGAGAGACTTAGTCAGTTTCATAATCTAGTTCTACTGTGTTAGTTGTTAGACACATGCGCATGGCCAAAATTTGATACCATGCTAAATTTTGCTAATGCAACCCACTTCAATGTATCGGTACGCATGGGAATTCACTTTATGTAGCCATCCGTGCACCTTTCGACGACAACTTGCCAACCCAGACTGGGATAGCATGGAGAGTACCGGAGGCTAATTGTTATTGTGTCAAGCCTAGCCTATTTAATTCATTGTATGACTCATATTCCTAAGTTATAGCTGTATAATTTTACATATTTTTAGGTTTTTCTTCTGTTGACAAATATCTTGAGGCAATGGAAAAGAATGGAACATGGGGAGATGGCATAATATTATCAACTGCCTCGATTTTTTTCAACCGTCCAATAACGGTTGTTTATGGAGTATAGTGCCCTTCATAATAAAAAGACATAAGAAATATTCATTTGCTGATTGACTTATCTAAATAGAATAATTAACGTTATTTCTTTTAGCAGCTTATACTGAGCATAATCATTTGAAAAAGAGTATAAATATATGTTACTACCACTATTGTGTTTGAAGTCTTTACATTTGTTCAAACTAGCTATTGATAAAGCTTTGGCATGTGCGATTTTTGCCAGTTATATACCTCATATTCATACACACGTCCACAACTCCATACGATTTTATTCCGGTCAACCATTGTCATACAGTCTGTTATTTGTGTAAATTAAATTAAAAATGCTTCAGAAATTTCATTTTGACACTGGTATTTTGCTTCAGCTTCTGGGGGACATCGTCCAGACCCCAAACCGGGGCTTTGCCCCTGGACCCCCTTTTTGGGAATCTCCCCTGGGTTATGCCAACTCCCCCCCCCCCTGAACCGAATTCTTAGATAAAACCCTGTGTTCATTACAAGGTCGAAGATCCAAAATTATTCATAGCTAATGATTTTGTTGGATCGTTTACCAGCCGACAGATCAGCCTGAAGTCCTATTGATATTTTTATGTCCAACACTTAAAACTGAGCTAATCAACAATGTTCCTGGACATCACGGTGCGGAAATCCACAAGTAGACAGACCGGTACGATATCCAGATGTTAACTTATCGTCAACCAAAGACTGAGGCCAAACAGCATTTCAGTGAGTTCATAAGAAATTTAGAGGATTATTTATAATCTAAGATTGATTAATCTTTACAAATTGTCTGGTCTGGCGATATTTTTTTCCCGGGACAACTAATCTCCACCAGTTCAAACCCAGAGGTCCAGGAGTTCTGTTAGAATCAACACAGAATGAAAAGAAAAAATAGTATCTGTGAGAATTTTTTATTTATTTATTACTGTTTTTATTTAAATAGTCCCCAGTACAAATAAAACTCCACGAGACTCTCCAACCTTGATTATAAATTCACAAAAAAAAACAATTCTTTGCTATGTAACACCTCCATCGGGTCAAACCCTTACTTTACAAAATTATACTATTAATAATAATATTATTATTTAATAGCAAAGATATATTACATAACTATTGAAACCTTTAGAAACAGAAAAATGATACAAGGATTAGCATATCAACAACTAAAGGATAACTAACCAAAAATAAAAGTAAATACACACCAATATTTACACACTAACACATGCATGACCGCACCCACATACCAGATAGATACTGAAACCATCAGATGTGATGGATTATTCAGAGCCACAAATGTGATATAAGAATAGCATATCAAAAACTAATAAATAGCTAACCAGGAATAAAAGTAAATACACAAATATATTTACACATTAATATATGCATTACCGTACATACATACTCTTCATACACATATAAACACAAATAAACACAATTCTTTTCATATTCCATAATATATCACAATATCAAATATCACCAACACCATGTTTACTGCTGGAGTATTGTACAACCGTTGAAAAAATCAAACTAAATAATTCTCTACCCTAAAATCAATAATTTTCCTAAATGTCAATTCTAGGTAATTTGAATCAAACATCTTATTATTATGCTAGCTACTTTGAACACATAACTGCTAATATCTTACACCGGCTACGTCGTTGATTTGATCCTAGGCTTTATATCGGTATTACACTCCCGCCTTTTTTTTAAACTTCCACTAAACGGGCCACATAGACTTTTGACTTGATTTAGAGCGACCTGCTTTATATCGTCTCCCCCCCCCCCCCCGACACACACTTTTTGTTTAGTATCCTTCAATTGATCTAGCCCTCAGCATACACTTTTCAGCTTTTGAATTTTAGATTTGGCAAAATCTAAAGGCGGTTGGTTGTTGTGCTGGCCACATGACACCCCTGGGCGTAGCCAGGGGGGTTGGGGTTCAAACTCCCCCACCCCGAAATGAAATTCCCCTCCCCCTCTCCCCCCCCCCCCCCCCCCGCATGGGTGATCGCAATTTAGTGACTGATTTTCTTGATTTGATTCTGTTTATTTTAGGAGAGATTTTAATACTAAACCATTACTTGCCCCAGCGCAGCCAATGGGATTTCAAGTTTAAAACCCCCTACCAGGGGTTTTTGCAGTCAAATCCCCCTCTTCTAGAATACAAAACCAAAAAAAAAAGAATGCAAACGACAATCCCAATAATCCAAGAGCCTAGCTAAAGAAGATTTTTTAATTTTTAAACCCCCTCCGAAATTTACGATGAAACCCCCTTTTTAATATAAGATTTTATGAGCGTAGCCCAAAGGGGGTTTTGTGTTTAAAACCCCCCTCCAGTGGGGTTTAGAGCTAAAAACCACCTCTTCAATATAAAAAAAAGCAAATTACACACTCAAAATGCTATGATCGTCGCCATAGGGGGGTTTCGAGTTTAAACCCTTCAGTGGGGTTTGAAGCTAAAAAATATCTCTTCAATATAAAAAATGCAAATTACACAATCAAAATGCAAAGTAACCGCGGTCGTTTCTAAGGACTATATCATGACATTTTCATTTCAAACGTACAGCTCTTGATGTAGCCATGATCGAGAATGAAGGGGGAAAGAAAGCCGAAAGTTTCGGAAAGAAATCATTACGACAGCAAATGTTTGTTTTTATTTGATAGTTCTCAGAAAGCTGCTACATCATCACCCCAAAGCTCTAAATATCTGAACTAACTGGTCTAAGTTTCTGAACTAACTGGTCTAAGTTTCTGAACTTACTGGTTTAAGTTTCTGAACTAACTAATTGGTCTACGTTTTTAAACTAACTAACTGGTCTAAGTTTCTGAACTAACTAACAGGTGTAAGTTTTTGAACTAACTGGTCCAGGTTTCTGAGCTAACTGGTCTAAGTTTCTGAACTAACTGCCTTAGTTTCTGAACTAACTGGTCTAAGTTTCTGATTAACTAACTGGTCTAAGTTTCTGACTAACTAACTGGTCTAAGTTTCTGACTAACTAACTGGTCAAAGTTTCTGACTAACTAACTGGTCTAATTTTCTGAGCTAAATAACTTGTCTAAGTTTCTGAACTAACTAACAGGTGTAAGTTTTTGAATGAACTGGTCAAGGTTTCTGAACTAACTGGTCTAAGATTCTGAACTAACTAACTGCCTAAATTTCTGAACTAACTGATCTAAGTTTCTGACTAACTGATCTACGTTTCTGACTAAGTAACTGGTCTAAGTTTCTGACTAACTTACTGGTCTAAGTTTCTGACTGACTAACTGGTCTAAGTTTCTGACTAACTAACTGGTCTAAGTTTCTGACTAACTTACAGGTATAAGTTTCTGAACTAACTAACTGGTCTAAGTTTCTGACTAACTTACTAGTCTAAGTTTCTGACTAACTAACTGGTCTCAGTTTCTGACTAACTTACTGGTCTAAGTTTCTGACTAACTAACTGGACTAAGTTTCTGAATGAACTGATATAAGCTATTGACTAAACTGACTAACTGGTATAAATGACTGAACTAATTGGTATAAGTCACTGTTCGAGTTCGGTTCGGTTCGATGACGAGTATAGTTCGGGTTCGGTTCGGTCAGGTCTAAAGTTCGGGTTCGGCTCGGTTCGATGTTATGAAATTATGTAATAGCAAAATTAGGTTATAAGGTTTAATGCAATTTATTAGCTAAAACACTTTCATTTGAATTTTTACTTAAAACAAATACTTTGCAACATATAATAGGCCTATGGGTTACTTTTCCAAAATAATGTTGCCTACATACATTTTAAGCGTTGTAAAAATTTCTTAATGGAGATAGAAATGAAGATGCGGCAGGTTTTTTCTCAAGTCGGCAAGTGGTTTAATTCTTGGTGTGACTCGGCGCTAAGCGTCTTCTGGCCTTTTTCTCTTAGTAAGAAGAGATAATTTTTTAAAAAGGCTAATATCGATGTGCTTTCTTTCAGCACGCACCATTCATCATAATAAAAAAAAGTCGAGGGCCATATGAAATCTAATAATAAAGAGGCAGACCTGGCCAATAGAATTATGCAAGGGACATTCTAGGTACGCACTTACTTCTATAATGGGCGTGATCTTTTAAAACAAATATTCTTCGTGTAAAGACGTCTCTATCGAGGATTTTTTTTCGCTATAATAAATTGCAACATACGGAAGAAATTTCGACTATTCTGAGACAAAAAAAAATGCAGAAGAATCACAATAGCGGAGATGTTTTAAAATGTTTACTTCAAAACGTTTTGACCCATATTGTGCATACGCGCCTCGCAAAAAGCAGTCTACAGTTGACAAGGTCTTATTGGAAGATAAAATGACATCTCCTACATAATATACTTTAATTTTTAAACATGTAATTATACTAATATTTAGATAAGTTACACTGAAAATAAAACATTTTTTTCGACGCCCCCTCTCATTGTTAGTTGGTCGTTGGTTAGTCGCTTACAAACAGCTAGTACAATTGAACCAATAAAGGCGTTTTATATTTTTACCGGTATGGATAGTATAGAGGGACTTGCACTGGGATACACATTTGAGACCAAAAGAAAATTCGCTGCCGAGGCCAAACGCAGACGCGAAAAGAAAAACTAAATCGACCACCTGCGGACAGTGGTTATGCTTGCCCTGGATGTGGCAAAATATGTAGGTCACAGCTGGGACTGCGCAGCCATGGGAAAAACTGCATTCCTCACTAATCTTAAGACTCGAAGACAAGCCTTATAATAATATATAAACTTAATAAACTTTAAATAAAGTTCTTATGTGAACAACTCAATATAGCCTAACTGTTATTACAATATTTACATACTTAACTTTTGATAGAGATGTAATATAAATGAAATATACTGATATTTAAACAAAATCTAGGTCACCACAAAACAACGTCTTTCCTCTTTCATGTCTCAAGATTGTCTGCCGTTTCACATTTGCACTACGCTAATTTCATCATCCTCAAAGCATAAACACCAATCAATCGCTTAACCTCTTCTTACCGCCACCAGACAACACACACACACACACTCTATGACACACACCTTTTTGTCAGGAAGTTGCGTCTCCCCAATTCAAGGTACTCGCCATCCCCAACCACGGGGGAGGACCCAAAGTTAGAGAAACGCCGCATTAAAAATACTGATGATCAGAAACAAAACAGAATAATAGTAAAAACGTTCAGGGGCGTAGCTAGGAATTTTTCATCATTTGGGGGCCCTGGAGGGGCTGGACCTCTTTGGGGGCCCCTGCATTTTGCGTAATATTGAATATTTATTGTAAAAAACACTCATTTGGGCCCCCCCTCAAGTGGGGCCCGGAAAGATTTTACATTTCTCCCCCTTCTCCCCCACCCTTGCTACGCCACTGATCATATTCCAATATGGGATACTTCACAATTTTGTAAAAATATATCACTTAATAGTAGATAATTAAAATGTATTTTAAACTAGAACACAAATGAACTTATTGTAGATTTATATTTACACTCTCTAATCGGCAAAAACTATTCTACTCTCAACTAACAGCCATCTCAAATAAAAGTGACAATATTTTAATGTTGACTTTCTACTTACTAGGAACTGGAGTCTAGATCTAGATCAAATTAGAGGGCGCCTATTCGACTCAAAACCAATATTGCAAACAGCCCGCGAAAATTTAAGGCCAGGAGGAGTCGGCACGTACGGAAAAAAACCCATGGGAATCTTAGCGCGCCGCTTTTGTTTTCTTTTTAAAGTTTTCAAAATACCCCCCCCCCCCCCTTTTCCCAAGTTTTCAAAGTATAATGGAATCATTAGGATTTAAATAAAATATTTAAGTTACTTTTTTTAAACCAAAAATATAAAAAAAGGGATGTACAAATTGCAAAATTAGTTCGGTTAAGAAATGGAGGGTTCGTTCGGTTCGGTTCGTACCAAGCAGTTTCAAAGTTCGGGTTCGGTTCGGTTCGGTCATAAGTGAGGTTCGAGTTCGGTTCGTTCGGTTCGGGTTCGGTTCGTTTCCCATCTCTAGTCTAGATTACTGAAGTGACTGCATTGAAGCGCGTGCGCCTTTCCCTTATATTAGGGGTCGACAACAAATGATTTACATTCGGCCCGCTAAGCCTCGAAATAAAATATCACAGCGCCTTTGTCAAAGAACTTTATCAAAAAGAATAACTTTTTAATGGTTATAAAGAATTCTGTGTAATAAAAGAAAACGTCAATAATAATATACTTCTTATATTCTTGATTGAAAACAAATGCACTACTGTCTAAATGACAATGTTCCAATGGGGAAAATTAACCTCAGGCGTTAAGATCATGAAAAGTGTTGAGATGTTCTAAGCACAGGTACAATTTTCGTTGGGTTTTTTTTCTTTTGTCCAGCCCAGGTGGGAAAATGAGTGTTAAGTATATATTGATTTTATTTATACATATATGATCATATACTACCCTCGGCCCGTGGGACTTAATTTGTGTATCACTGATATTGTCACTAATATGGTGCATTAGAAACAATTAAAGAAAATAATTATGTTATAAATAAAGCGAATGCGTGAATGTAATAATGTTATGTCCTGCGCATGCGTGACCCTTTGGTAGTGTCAAATAGATTTGTCCAATGACATATCGGTTTTTCTCTAACTGCGTTCTAAATACGAAGTATGAGTTTGGCTTATTTAGAGGCATGTTGTGGTTTTTTTTCCAGATATTCATTCATATTTTAAAAACAAGCTACAGCATCAATCAGTATTTATTAGACTTATGAATAAGTATTGAACCACACGTCAGAAATGCATTTATAGTTATCTCGAATTATGTTAGTCCAAATGGGTGTTTCGTCCTCCTCAGGCTTCAATGAATAGTCTCAATCTTGTGGCATTTTACGTCTCGAGAGACGATCTTTTCCCTTTGCAACTTCTTGTGTGACTAAAGAGGCCAATCCTTGATACACAGCTGCGATCGCAGGTTGGGCATATATAATCACCAGGCGCCGTTGCATTTTCACCCTTCTTTCTGCTTCTGTTGTGTATGACATCTGCAATCTTTGACCCTTCCTTTATGCTCTCTCTCCATGTGAATCTGTCCAGTGCCACCTCTTCCCAGTTGCCAGTGTCGATTTTGAAGAGCTTCATGTCGCGTTTGCATACATCCGTACGGATAGTCTCAATACTATTTCATTATCAGCCCCTCCTTATTTTACTAAACCTCTTGACGGGCTATCAGAGTTATTAATCAACTTTTAATAGATTAATTGTTTCGGTTCTTTTTATTTGTAGCTTTTAATTATCTTACCCTGACTTATTCCCTCAGTTGATATATCGAACTAAATTGATTAACATGCATGACTAGGTTGACCACAAAAACACGCGTAGGACGTAATCATCTTCTTTTTTGTGAAGTAACGTCTGTATTTCATAAGATAAGAATAATAAAACACAGCTATTAGTGCTTTATTCACCGCCATGTCAAATATATAGAGATATAAACAGTCGTATCCGGATAATCGAATTACTATGGGACATAATCGTTTTCATCCTAAAAACCGGGTTGACCAGTGAACAGGATTAGGCAGTATTGAAAAGTAATGTAGGACAATTATTGGTGATTAAGTTAACCAGTTTCTGTTCAGGATGAATCATTGATTTTAAAGAAATTGTTACAATGGGACTAACAAATCTGCCGGACTCTGACCACAGCACCTGAATGACCTGCGCTCTTTAGAAATAGGTTCAACCCACTACAAGAGCAAGCCATAAGTTCTACCCTGCGTGAAATGAAATCTTAATTAACAGGCACATTTTTTTTTAATCCATAATTATTCATATTTATTGAGTGAACCTCTCCCGTTTAAACAAATGACTCTGGGGCGTGCCGGCATGCGTGCAGACGTCCTGAGGTACATCCAGACGGCCGTCGATGCTGACACCCACACTATCAGTCCCTGCTCAGCCACCCTCGCATACACGTTGCGTGTGATTGGAGAAAATAGGAATGGAGTCATCATAAGCTGCAGGAAACTCACGGCACCATTAGGAACTGATTCGGTTGATCTAGATATAACAACTTCATTGTTAAAGTTAGTTGTTGTTTTTTTAGCTTTTTTTAAATCTGTATATATTAGTGCTAATAGTACAATCAAGAAGAGTTTCCGAAACTAACAGTAGTGTATAGAACTAGAAAGTTGAACTCATCTTGTTTTTAGAAATAAAAAGAAGGGAAAAGGCTTTCTGGATTTGTAAACGTTTACAATCGTAAAGTATTTACAAAGTGCCAGGAAAAAAAGCGTATTTGCTTTTAATCTCATCTAAATGTACGAACTTTATTTTAATACAATAAGAAAGGAACTCTTAATACAGTAAGAAATGAACTTTTAATACATTTAGAAAGGAACTTTTAATACATTAATAAAGGAACTTTTAATACATTTTTAAAAATATGAACTTTTAGAAAATAAAGAAATGAACTGTAATACATTAAGAAATGAACTTTTAATACAGTAAGAAAATGAACTTTTAATATATTAAGAAATAAACTTTTAATACAGTAAGAAATAAACTTTTAATACAGTAAGAAAATGAACTTTTAATATATTAAGAAATAAACTTTTAATACAGTAAGAAATAAACTTTTAATACAGTAAGAAATAAACTTTTAATACAGTAAGAAATGAACCTATTTACTGTTAGTTCAACATTGTTATAATCATTAATTATAATCGGCTTTATTTTTCGCCCTGTCATTGTTAATTGTTCTCACATCTCTGTCCAGCAGAAGCAACTCAAACACTGGGACTAGGGAACACTGGGTAAGTGCTGTTTTCATTGACTTTCTTATAGTGAGTAGTTCATCTGTATCCCCAGACTGTGTACACTGTGTACATCTGTATCCCCAGGCTGTGTACACTGTGTCCATCTGTATCCCCAGGCTGTGTACACTGTGTCCATCTGTATCACCAGGCTGTGTACACTGTGTCCATCAGTATCCCCAGGCTGTGTACACTGTGTCCATCTGTATCCCCAGGCTGTGTACACTGTGTCCATCAGTATCCCCAGGCTGTGTACACTGTATCCATCTGTATCCCCAGGCTGTGTACACTGTGTCCATCAGTATCCCCAGGCTGTGTACACTGTGTCCATCAGTATCCCCAGGCTGTGTACACTGTGTCCATCAGTATCCCCAGGCTGTGTACACTGTGTCCATCAGTATCCCCAGGCTGTGTACACTGTGTCCATCAGTATCCCCAGGCTGTGTACACTGTGTCCATCAGTATCCTCAGGCTGTGTACACTGTGTCTCTCTTGGAACTACGAGATTTACGTGCCGTCTATACGCGCTCAGCCAATACAAGCCGTTCCTTGTGTGTACTCAAGCCACGCATAATATAAACAAGCAGAATATAATAAAAATCCTTTTAAAAAAACACACAGTTTATGCAAGGAAAAGAACCGCATATTTACAGCTATTTCTCGATATTGTAAGATTTATTTCCCGATTTCTATATCAAACAAAATTAATTAATTACCACTAATGGATAAAAGAATTGTTCAATTTTTTTTTGCTCTTATACGCTTGCGAATTTCAGACGCTGACTGCAGATCCCGAGAATAGGATCCTAGCAATGGAACTAAGATACTACAGAAAGATCTTAGGTGTAGTATTTGTTAGGGACAATGAATGGTTGTGCAAAGTTTCAATTTGATCCGAGAATGGGAAGTAGGAGAAATAACGTGTGCAAAATTTGTACCAGACCTAGAGACAGACAGACATATTGAGTTGATATAAGCATAGTAAAGAGCACTGAATGTCAGATATATAAAAGTTCATTACTGAGCTGCCTGTTGTTTCGGCGCACCGCTAGGATCCCGACTCTACGACTGCATGGATTAGGTTTTCGGAAATGACACTGTCATGTAGTTATTAATTATTAAAATGATAATGTGAATACTAGAAATTGGCTATCGGGTATAGTCAAGTGCTGATGTCTAAATCAACGCAAAGTTAATGGTACAACTATATACACACACATTGGCACATTTTCAGACAGTGGCATAGCAAGGGTATAAGATGCCCAGTGCGGCAGATTTTCATGATGCCCTACAACCCAATAAAAGGAAATAAAGCAGCGAAAAGATTTTTTTTTCCTTGTTCAAGTTATAAACTAATACGCAAAAATCAATTTTACAAAGCATGAAGAAAAACTTTTCAAATACCTTTTTAAAAAGACAATACCTCCTAGGGCTCCTAGCCTACTGTATACAACTTAGAGATCGATTGTTGTTCTCCAAATAACTAATGAACGTTCGATTACAAAACAATGGAACGTAGGTAACACTCAAAGAACCAATCAATTCAGACATTAAGACAAAAAGGCCGATATTGCAGAAAATACTCGACGCTGATTTTTTTTTTAAATATATATATATATTTATATAGATATAGATCTAATCTACATATTGTTGAAATGTATGATTTAAACACGACAAAAAATCACGAATGCCAGAAAACAATCCCTGACAACATGATGTCAGTTCGTTGTCACCAGAAGCTCATTTTCTTGCGTAAAGATCGGGAATAAATTAGGAGATTTTATTCAATATATATTATAAACGCATACATTTGTCATTGTTAGACATTTGAATCATTTATTTCGACAACTTTTCATTATCCTATGCAGCTGAAATGTCGCACATAAACTCATGTTGTATGATTTTATTAAAATTTCAGAAAGATCACTTCATTAATTATTACATTAATTGAATATCAAAATTATATGTACAAAACACAACTTAAGTACGCAACTAATGAAAGACGTAACTCTATCTCAATATATAGTCCAAGACAAATGAGTTCCCTCCCTTACGACCACAATACTCAATGACTCATAGTTGACAAGAAACGACTAGTACGGGAAAACCCAAACCACGATCAACTTCTGAAATTAGAACAACAAATCTATATACAAATATAGAGATAGAGAGAGAGAGAGAGAGAGATAAAACTTAAAAAAAAAAAAGCTTATATTAGTTTTATAAATTAGTTTGGATCAGTCATGTGATTAAATTTGTAATAGATCTAGATTCTAGACTTGACAAATTATAATTAATATCAGGTGACCGAGCCTCGCTCGGATGAATAATTTGTTAAGGAAGCATATATACCCGAAGTCATTTTGGAAATATTTTTGTAATTACGAAAATGAACGATCGGGTAAAGACTATCAATCCGAAGAGTTGCTTTTTCGTTCTGTCAGTTCTCAAGGTAATTGTACATGGCGATTAGAATAGAAAGTCCCCCCCCCCCCCCCCAACAGTAGGCCTATAGAAAACCACAGCTCACGTCTTAACGTTTTACATTGCTTCTTTCGCGTAAAACTATTGGGCTATTATAGGCTTGGAAGAAAGTCTTTGCAGTGTAACTTCTAAAATGGTTACTTTCTGATATATAATATTGCAATTAATATATTCATTATATTTCTGAGACATGCACACTTTAAGGAAAACAACAAAGACTTCTTGAGTGCTTTCACCAAAGATGCTTGCGCTCCATCATGGACATACGGTGGCAGGCCCGCACTACAAACAGCGATGTCTTTGCCAACGCCGGTACGGACAGTATAGAGGGACTTCTTATGGTCCGACAGTTGCACTGGGTAGGGCACGTATCCCGTATGGTAGACGAACGTATCCCAATGGCAGTCTTTTTTTTTTGGTGAGCTAAAAGGTGGTCGACGTAACAGAGGCACTTCAAAGACCAGCTTAGGCATCAACTTTCCTTGGCTGACATAGAAGAGAGCACCTGGTTGCATGCGGCCTCAGAACAAGACAGCTGGAGGTCACACACGAAGGCCGTGGGATACACATTTTAGACCAAAAGAAAATCTGCTGCCGAGGACAAACGCAGACGGCGAAAAGAAAATCTAAATCGACCACCTGCGGACAATGGTTATGCTCGCCCTGGATGTGGCAATATATGTAGATCACAGCTGGGGCTTCGCAGCCACGGGAAATACTGCATTTCTCACTAGTTTCGGACTCGAAGACAAGCCTTATTATTATGGCTTTAGTAAGAATCATCAATTGATGCAAAATCTCTACGTTATAGTGTAAAACGTGCACCTAGTAACACATTAAAATAGCGCATTTTTTTCTAAGAGACTTAAAAACATCGCGTTAGTATTCTAAAGAAGCGTTATTGTGAGGCATCTCTTATACTCCGACAACCTTTCAGCTTACTAAAATAAAAAAGATTGCCAAAAATATGTTCGTCCCCCATACTTATCAACCTCTCTTTAAAGCAATGCGTCATTTGTTACTATGCTTCCCAGATAATGTGAAGTTATCTACGACTTTAAGGGATGTCTATGCGCGGTGATCTTTGGGCTGAGTAGGTTTTTTTTAGTGACTTCTGAAACATGACTTCTGTTTTACCGAGGTTTATAGGTTAACCAAAAAAAAAAAGCGTGATGAAAATTCGTTGACCGCGAACTGGGCCAGCCTTAGGCCTATGCTGTCGCAGT